>OX463851.1:6740899-6743111 GCA_949825065.1 Odontocerum albicorne
GAAAATGTAATGACTATCGTCTTATAAGCCTTATGAGTCATATACTTAAACTATTTCTGAAGATTATACATGCAAGAGTAAGACTGAAATGCGAGCAAGACCTGGATGATACCCAGTTTGGGTTTAGAAATGGCTTCGGTACCCGCGAAGCGTTGACTACAATAAATGTTTTACTCCAGAAATGCCATGATCAAAGAAAAAATGTTTATAGTTGCTTTATTGATTATGAAAAAGCATTTGACAGAGTCAAACACACAGAGTTGATAAAATTGCTTCAAAGATGTAATGTAGATGATAAAGATGTGAGAGTGATTAAAAATCTGTACCGGGACCAAAACGCTGTTATCAGACTCGAAAATGGGACCACTTCACAAAGTATTCCCATTCAGCGTGGAGTTAGACAAGGATGTGTACTCTCACCTACTTTGTTCAACATGTACTCTGACTTTGTCTTCAAGCAGGCGCTGACTGATATAGATATCGGCGTCAAGGTCAACGGTGTAGTCATCAATAACATTAGATATGCTGATGACACGGTTCTACTGGCAGATAGTATAGAAGACCTTCAACAGCTTTTGGATAGGATCAGTTCCACCGGTGAGCATTATGGTTTGAACATTAATGTCAACAAAACTAAGCTGATGATTTTCAGTCGAGAAAGTCATCCAAATGCAAATCTTCGGCTGGGTGGTGTCAATATTGAAAGGGTAAAGCAGTTTAAGTACTTGGGCAGCATCATCACTGAGAATCTGGACCCCGATATAGAAATTAAATGTAGAATAGAAGCAGCTCGTGCAGCTTTTAATAAAATGAAAAATCTTCTCTGCAACGATAATGTAAATTTGAAGCTCAGACAAAGAATGATCAAGTGTTATGTGTGGTCGGTTTTGCTTTATGGTGTCGAGGCATGGACCCTCAAAGTTAATATCATTAACCGCTTGGAGGCTTTTGAAATGTGGATCCACCGAAGGATGCTAAGAATATCCTGGACTGACATGATTAGCAACGTTGAAGTATTGCGTAGAGCAAATACACAGAGAGAATTGTTCACAACAATCAAGCTCCGTAAGACTTCATATTTTGGCCACATAATGAGAGATGAAAAGTATGCAATCCTACAACTTGTCATAAAGGGGAAGATTGAGGGTCGTAGAGGAGTTGGAAGAAGGCAGCACTCCTGGCTTCGGAACATTAGAGAATGGACCGGGATGAGAGGTGTGGAGGAGCTGTTCCGTGCTGCCCAGGACAGACAAGGTTTCTCCCAAGTGATCGTCAACGTCGGGGGGACCCGGCAGGACACATGAAGAAGAAGAAGTATTGGAAATATGGGTAGCGTGTACAACTTATCAAGGAGGTCTTATCCAAATTAATGATTGTATTGAAACACTACATACATACACTAAATTTCTGATTCTGGACTATGCAGACGTATGTTACTTGGATGTTACAGAGGAACAGCTGGACAAATTACAGCGTCTTCAAAATGTTTGTCTAAGATTTATTTTAAACCTACGAAAGTACGATCATACAACTTCATACCAGAAGGCATTGAACTGGTTGATTGTTAGGAACAGACGCCAAATTCACAAACTGTATCTATTGTAAAATATCCTTAACTGTCCCGCCACCCACTCTTATCTCGCCGAAAAATTTCAGCGTCTTTCCAATTATGGATTAGCGCTACGCTCAAACAGTCTTTAGCTTCCTCCACACCCATATATGAACTAGTTTAATGTGAGAAATAGACGCCAAATTTACAAACTGTATATATTGTAAAACATCTTTAACTGTCCGGTCACCCCCTCTTATCTCCCCGAAAATTTTCAGCGTCTTTCCAATTATAGATTAGCGCTACGCTCAAACAGAGATTGTCTATTGGCCTTTCCAGTTCACCGCTTCTCTTTATTTACGTCGTCCTTTACTGCCAATGCAGTGAGACTCTGGAATCAGTTGCAAACCAATATAAGACTTGCTCCGTCCTTGGCATGCTTAAAGAAGCGACTGAAAAAAACTCTTAATTTCTAGTCAGTAAAATAACGTGTTTTATTCATGATTTTTATTTTCCTTCCCTCTCCACCATCCCTTCCTTTTCTTTTAATTGAAGATATCTCATTTTATATGAAAAATAATGTTCGGGTGATTGCCCGTATTTGTGAGGTTTGTGGGCACATGCTCATTTCGTGGGCATGGATAGTCATTTGAATGATTTATG
>OX463851.1:6743311-6793292 GCA_949825065.1 Odontocerum albicorne
GTCTGCCTGATTTAGAAATTTCTAGACTTCAGTTTGTTTTGAATGTAGCTAGTACGCTGATATATCTACATAGCAATTATAAATATTGTCATATTAGTCCACTTCTTAAAAGCCTTCATTGGCTCAAGCATCGCGAATGTTTGAATGTAGCTAGTACGCTGATATATCTACATAGCAGTTATAAATATTGTCATATTAGTCCACTTCTTAAAAGCCTTCATTGGCTCAAGCATCGCGAATGTTTTGAATGTAGCTAGTACGCTGATATATCTACATAGCAGTTATAAATATTGTCATATTAGTCCACTTCTTAAAAGCCTTCATTGGCTCAAGCATCGCGAATGGCTTTATCTCAAACTTTATCTCTTTGTATTCAGTTCTTCCTTGAATGGGGTGTGTCCATTTATCTTTCAAATCTGAGTCTGTGCGATGCTCATTTGAGGTAAAGGAGTAGAAATGTAATGACAATTACATCTTAATAATTAAATTTATTCCGAATTCTTCCAACAGGACGAGGTAATGACAGGACTTTTGGTGTTGCTGGTCTACTTTAACCATTTTTCCAAATAGGGTTCCGTCTAGTTTTCACTTAATACCTCGTTAACCACCTTCTGTTGGCTGGAAAATATTGCCACATGACAATAAGCCCACCATGTCATATTATATATAGCAAAATAGTAATACAATACGATAAATACAAATTTGTGACAACGATTGTTTGAAAACAACAATTAGTTTCAATTCATCAACACACGACTATGGTACAATTTAAACAAACGATTATTGATTTACAAGTTTTATTTTTAATTTAAATTAAATTCAATTTGTTTTCAATTAAAATTCAATTCGTTTTCCTTTCTAAATGGATATATAAAAAAAAACTCCGTTAATTATACGTTTTAACTAGTTATCATGGACAAAACATGTAATTTGGGGATGTTTTCTGTTTACGCAGAATGTTTTTGCAAGCATATTTCAGGAGGGTTTTGGGTCATGGCCTGAAACGGATTGGATCGGACCATGCCTAACGCAAAAAGCAATTAACTTTTGTAATCAGACTAATAGACGCTGACCGCCAAATTTTCATTTTATTTAACGCTGTGAAACTATGAGTTGTCGGTTTTCCTTGCTGTTTGATTTAAGGACTACTTGCCCTTTACGCGGTTTTCTTAAAAGTCTTAAGAGGAAAGAAATATTAAGTGTATAAAACGTTTTATTAAAATAGAAAAAGACAAAACTTAAGGGGCAAAGAAGGTTTAAAAATCGTGATGAAGAAGATCCAACATTTTTAATGAGGTGAATAAATAAAATCAATTAATGATTTGCTTAATGCCAGTTTATGTCCGAAGTCAGCCAAAAGGTTTTTTCGTTGTGTAAAATCTCTTAAAATGTGTCAACAAAAGATTTTTTAAATTTAACACATTTTCTATTTGAAGAATTTAACAGGATTTCCGCATTCTTCAACAAAAGAAATTAATTTGAAAATCAACATGTTTCTTTAACAAAAGAAATTAATTTAATTTTTTTTTCATTCAAAAATCATAAATTAGTTACAATATTAAAGATATATTTTTTATAGAAGTACTTTCAGTAAATAAATTATATTTAAAAAATTTAATTCTTAGAATGGACATAAAAAATAATTCATAAAACACAATCGGTTGATTAATTGCCATGTGGAAATTTATTTTAAATAACCAGGATTTTTTTCAAAAAACCATTTTGATAAAATCACTTATAAAACATATGGGTACTGGCGGGAATCGAATCCGCAACTCCCAAATCGGATTACAGATATCTCACTAACTAGGCCAAAGCTATCAATGTTGTCACTATTGGTAACTAAACCAGATAAAATAGAATGACAAGGGACAATTTCACACCATTACTAAAGATTCAAACGTGAAATTTGATATGTCAATGTCGTATAATTTGATATTCGATTCAAATATTTAATTTTATAACCCGGGCTCTTATTTTATTTATTATAAACGGCTACAGTATTTACAGAGTATGGAAATTGAATATAATACAATTGTAAAACAAAAAAAAAACAAAGCAGTACAAATCAAATAAATACAAAAAAAGAAAACATAACAAAATTGCTAAAAATACAAAAACCTGAACACAAAATCACAACAGAATTTACACACACGAGTATATAACATATAAAACAGACGCAAATGACTCAAATATATGAAAATAAAAAATATTTGAGACACAGTGAAGAATAGCCAAAATGGTAGGATTAATGTCTTCTAGCCCGAGGTTCGTTTCTCTTTAAAACTCAATTAATCCAGTCTGACTTTCACTTAAAGTCTCTTCAACAGATTTCTGGTTGATTGGAAGATATTACGATATGATTATTTACTCCCATATTGTCTGTATATAAAAAAAGTGTGATACAATAATAATAATGGTGAGGTGCATGACTACAACGCACTGGACTTACGTGCGTAAAGTTGTCGGTGTGAACCCCGTGTTGTGCTACTCGCCTCGAATGACACAAGTATTTTTTTCCGCCTAGTATTCAAGAGTATAAGGATACCTATGACTTCGGTAATATAATATATATTCTTTAAAAAAACATACCGGTGTGCTTCGATCGTCTCAGTTCGGTGTGTCATCGGACCCCGTCCAGCGGTGTGGCCGGTGAGTTTGTTGGTGTACAGCGACTCCCTCACTTAAAAACACTCCGCTTTCTTACCCAATTGACGTTAGAACGGTGAGGTGATCCTCGACTACGAGGCCTAGTAACGGGAATACATTAATATAAAGAAAACGAAAATACAAAAGAAACTCACGAAAAAAACTGAATCAAGAAAAAACCTAATTTAAAAAAGCATCATCATCGCGATCTTAAACAACAGTGCCACGAATTTGAGAATGCTATAATATGAGATTTGATGTTACGAACATAAATAACGATAAATTCTCTTTAAATAGTCTGTCAGGACAAACATCGATTAGCCAGTAAAATTTGCAATATCAAGGTTTGCGTTATACTATTCCAATAAAACACAGATTCCTTAATCTAAGCTTTGAAACAAGTCACTATACGACACATCTGATTTTAAAAACCGTAGTGGTAAATACGGATCAAACTAAAAAAAACAGCATCAAGATGCTCTCTCATACTTGCGTAAATACAAATTTCAAAGTTAATTAACATGTACCTTCAGAGAAATTCATTTTCGCATAATATCAAACAAATTAATTCGTTTTCGCGCTACGGCTAAAGAGATCAACATGTTGTTATCCTGTACAACAACAATTAACAAGGCATATAAATCAAGAAGAATTAATCTCGAGTTGGAAGCTTTAAAACAGGGGTAACCAATTCACAAATCACACGGTTCAATATAATATGGATCACAAAAATATACACAGTGTATATCAGCCACAAAATATTCAAAACTTCACTCTTATAAGACACCCGCAACAAAAAAGTCAACATTGTTTTTCTGCTATGCCGAAAAACATATATTTGAGAATAGTCTGAATTACATAATAAAAAAATTACATCAAGTCGTAGTTTCAGATGTTATTTGCGAGCCGTTTTTTGACAAATTTAGAAATACAAATACATATCATACAAAATGACTGAAAATAACATAAAACAGTATAGTACCATCATAATATACGAGTATATTGAACATTTATACATACGTACATATATGTTTTGTGACTTATCTTCGGTTTGAATTTCGGTTTTCTTACCAAATATCTATGTAACGATTAAGAAAAGTTTCATAATAAATTTAGAACTGAAACCATCATATCCTCAGAATCTTAAACACTAGGTTTAGAATGTATAACTATAAATTACTTTGTTAGTTCACTTATTACATTATACCCCCGCGACACTTGTTTCTACCACATATCTCGAGGCTTTCTTTAGGTGGAAATATGCTGGCATGGAGTTCAACTAGTAATACAGTAGATTTAATTTAAAAACGTCACACGGTATAATGATAACTTTATCGTGAATGTGCGCTCGACTTAATGAATGAAGGAAGACTAACAAAACAGACATATAGTACAAGTGGAAGGCGTATGAAAAGGAAGACTAAGAAAAGTATGGTTGGATCAAGTGAATGGTATTCTGAATAAAGGAAATGTAGAAAGTCAGACAAACCATAGACATGGTATGAGGTGTACGAATGTAGAAGGATGCGTTTCGAGATTGGAAAGTCTAAAGCTCTGTCCTCTTTGCCTACTCTAACAGGAATATGGTGTGAAGGTATGTATGTATGTTTGCATTCAATTCAATACTAAGCAGACCTTTGGTAGATTTTAAGCACTCGTTGACCTTACTGAATTATCAATTATTTCGAGATTTTTAAGTAAAGTCTCTTCTCTCATATTTTAACATATTTATTATTACATATTTATTAACATACTTTTCAAGAGTTTTTGCTTTAGCGCCGTGGAAATTCATGTTACACTATAGTATTCGTGTTGTATTATATACATTCCAGCGTACCTTACCTTTTTCAAATTTTTCTCGACCTAATTTTTTCAATATTTTATGAACATTTTGTTAGTCTGGCGCCTTTTTTCTCTTTCAATTATCACTTTATAAATTCCGCGTTCTCGCTGTTCAGTAATCATTGATAAATATTTTGTTTAAATTAACTGCTCAATGATTTTAAGTAAAGGCAATATACTCGTATTTATCATATAACTGATACAATTTAACGGCATAAATTAAATTCAACAAATGTAATATTATTTTTACCCAAGGAGATCGCCTTTAATCCTGACAACTATGGTTTGATTGCCGCTAGTACTTAAAAACGTCAGTGTCCCACGTTTCCTATAAAAGTTTTTTTTACCATCAATCTGATTGATTGGGAAAATACTTAAGCCCACCGGTTTGCACTGTTTTCAACGGATTTGTAATACAATATATACGAGTGTGTAAGTATGTTACTGTATAATATGTGACTTTGTAAAGAATTTATTTTTATCTAAAAGGGGGTGGGCAATTCACACTTTGTTTTAAATTACTGGCTTATTTTGACAACGCACTATAACTGTAAATTATTCACTAAAAATATAGTAGACTTATAAGACTAGGAAATTTCGGGAGTAAATTAAAAAAACAAAATTAAATAATCAAAGAATGCACAGTTATATTGATAAAAAAATTGACTTTTAAGTACTGGAAAAATGTTTCTTAAATATATCGTAGAATACGAAAATTTCAAACCCCTGCCATAATAAGAGAACTTGAATTCAATTTATACACTTCGTCTTAAGATGAATCTTAACTTTGTAAGATGTACATCTATGGAACTGTTTCGGTACGAAATTCAAGTGAAAACTAATTCTAACAAAGTTTGGAAATTGAATAGTCGAATGGTATACCTAAGCTTTCTTAGAGAAACCTAATACGTTTGTTTGATGAACAAAAAACAATGTAGACCTTTATTAAAATGAATTAAAAGAAAAATATCGAATGATCGCGATCTATTACAGAAAAGAATACTTCTTTCTGAAGACATAACCGAAAATTAATTTGCCTTTCAGTTCCTACATAAATATTTAAAATACGGAAACATTACCCGTTTTGTATAGATCTCTCTGAATTTTTTGGGTTTACTTTTGAAATATGTTTATCAATTTAGTATATGATATTAATATGAGTTCATCATATTGGGAGATTTGAATGCTAGAATAGGCAACCAAAAGCTAGACGGAATCAAACAAATCTACAATGAGCCAACCTTAAATGACAATGGAGAAAAATTAATAGACTTTTGTGCCAGAAAAAAATGAGGATTAATAACACCTTCTTCCCTCATAAAAAACAACACAAATATAAGTTTGTCAACTCACGAGACGAGAAGTCCATTATCGACTAACATCTGCAAATGTTGGAATTGACCATCACCTTGTTCTCTGTAAGCTGAGTATTGAAAGACCAAAAATAATTCGCAAACCTCCGAAGATAATCAGCAAACTCAATATATAATCCATTGGCGATAACAGCACTCGTCTACTATATCAAAAAAGATTGTTCCAAAATCTTATTGACAATCCAATACTAGATTCCGATGATGTTAATCAAGCATGGAAAAATATAAAATCAGAAATTCACAAAGCTGCCACGGAGGCTCCAGGAAAAAGAAACATAAATGTCAATCCGAAGAAAAACACCAAACCATGGTTTAATGACGATGTACGACAACTAGCACAGGATAAAAAGAAAAGTTACTTGACTTATAGATGCAACCCATCTAGAGAAGAATACGCCAAATATGTAACTGTTCGAAATAGGGTAAACTCCGAAATCTGAAAGATAAAAGAAGAATATTGGAGAAAGTTCACCAAAGATATGGGGAGCGTGATCTCTATGGCGCCCAAAAGAAAGTATGGAAGTGCTAAGAGATAAAAATAAACTAATTAATGAATACGCTCAAACTAACAAGATTTATATAGTGGAATGGGAAAAATATTTTAGATACCTGTTTAACAACACATCTCCACCAGCAACTCTAGATATAATAATTAACGAACCCACGACATTGGAGGAGAGTGAAATTAGACAAAGAATGAAAAGACTCAAAAATAGAAAAGCTCCTGGAAGTGATAATATACCAAACGAACTCATAAAATATGGCGGCGAAGAACTAGCGAAAAGTCTCCATAAACTTTACAATTTGATCCTTGAAACTACAACTATACCAGATGAATGGAGGGCCAGTATAATGATTCCCATCTTCAAAAAAGGACAAAAATCTGATCCTGATTTTAAGCGCAAAAATCTGATCTGATTTTAAGCGCATTTCTCAAGCTCTTCACTAACATCCCAAGAGTAAAATTAGAACTACAAATTGAAAATAGAGATGAACAACAAGGATTCCGAAGAAACAGATCTACTACAGATGCTATATTCATACTGCGGCAAATTAAAGAAAAGTCTGGAATACAACAAGACTGCTTACCTTGTTTTTATCGATCTGACCAAGGCCTTTGATAGAATCCAACTAGAAGATGTAATAAGCATTTTGCTCGAAAGGAACGTGTCACCCTCCATCGCCAAAACCATTAGAGACAAACCTAAATATCTCCACAAGAATTCGCGTAGACGGAGAACTCTCTAATGACGTTCCAACACCAACCGGAGTAAGACAAAAAGATAGTTTAAGCCCATTTCTATTTAACTTGGTTATGGATAAAATTATAGAAGAAGTTCCCGACCTTAACCTGGGATACAAGATGGACGACAATATGCTAAACATCATATGCTATGCTGACGAACCATCATATGCACCATCATAGCCGAATCAGAGGAAGACCTGCTACAAATGCTACATCGATTCCACACTGCTTCCAAAAACTACAACATGTCTATCTCCATCAGCAAGACTAAATGCATGACTAGCCAGAGATCAAGTTGGATGCAGTGTGGCGATGGACGACACACCGATTGAACAAGTAACAAAATTTAAAAACTTGGGTCCTAGCATAATGTGATATAATAACCTCTATGGCGAAGTGCTTGAACAATCACAAAAGGCCGCAGCTATTTCCGGATGTTTAAATAACACTATCTGGAAAAACAAGCATATGAACATCCAAACCAAGGTGAGGATATACAAGACCTGTGTCCGCCCCATAATGACATACAGCATAGAGTCCAGAGCCGACACTGTCAGAACCAAAAATCTCCTTCGAACCAGCGAAATGAAGGTACTCAGGAGTATCGCTGGCAAAACCCTTTGTGATAGAGTACGTAACACAGAAATCCGAAGGACGTGCGAACTTGAAGATATTGTCAGATGGGGACGACAGAGAAGAAGGTTCTGGAACGAACACGTATCCAGAATGGCGGAACCAAGAACCGTAAGAATGGCCAGGGACAGCATCCCCCAAGCAAGCAGACCTCCAGGACGACCTCCGAAAAGATGGAAAGACAGCTGGCAGTCGACGTCGCAAGAGGCAAACAATGATGCAGGACCATAACAGGCCTAAAATAAGATGAAGAAGAAGAATATGAGTTCACCAGCTTATTTACGTTAGATTTATTTTAAAACTTTTCATTTACATTTATTTCGGTACATAAATCCGTGGTCTTATTCATGAAGACTCCTGTTTTTTGTTACAAGTTCATTTAAGTTGGAACCAAATTTATTATAAAAAGGTTTCCAGTCTGGTTTTCCCTCCAGGTTCCTCATACATGCTTTTGGTTAGCTGGAACAAATTGATACGTTGAAATATACCCACCAAGTTACACTGTTTACAGTGAAAGTGTGATAAAATACAATGAAATACTTGGTGAAGTATATACGAATTTCATTTATGTGGAATCTATTGCAATATTAAGCAATGCACAACAATTCACTCCAAGCTATTGCAATATTAAGCAAAACACAACAATACACTTCAAGCTTAAAACCCCTTTAATAAACTTAACATTACCGTATTAGCCCGACTATAAGGCGAGGTTTTTATTTAAAAAGGCAACACGTAAATAGGGGGGTCGCCTTATATTCGAGTTTTATTTTTCATAATATTATAAAGGTGAAGGAAATGTTTTTTCTCCAAAAAGCAGATAAAAAAGGGGTCACCTTATAATCAGGGTCGGCCTATAGTCGGGTCAATATGGTAATATGTTGAAAACTGAGTAAAAAATATACATCAACCAAAAAATAGTGGAGTTATGCGCATAATTTAAATTTTCGATTAAAAAAATTAAATGGAGGTTCAAATTACAAAATAACGCGTCAAAATGCACTGTATTAATTCAACATTATACCTGATAAAGATAACGTAACATTACAAAAACTTTTATCTAACTGGTTTTAGCTTACTAGGTGGATAAATTATCAGTAACTCTAAAAGATCAACTCCAAATATTTCGTTTTCAGGCCCAGAATCATGTACTCAAAAACTGACAATACAATAAGAGACACAGGCGGTGGCCGATCCATCAACATTTCCCATATAGAAAAACCAAGTTAATTATGACCGTAATAAGACCCAGATAGCACTTTATGGGCAACGTGCTAGACTGAAACTCGAAGATATTGGAATAAAGGGAAGTATAAGAGCAAAACTCCTAAGATCGTCTGAGATTGAGAGGCATTGTTACGGAGGTCAAAACTTTGCAGAAATTTTACGGCAATCAGAGTGAACATGTAAATCTCACAAATTAAAAGTATATTAACAAATTAAACATTCTTAATTAAGTGGTTGATACTTTAAGTAATGTTAGAACTCTACAAATTATATTTGACTAACATATATAAGATTCTACCCAAATTTGTTTTCCTTTATTTGTATGAAAAACCTAATCACGCCTCTATTTACACCTTGATCTTGTATCTGCTTTACCAAAATGTTAATCAACAGGCTCTCCTTTATTTAATGCCTTGTCGAAGTTCACTGCTATATCACCTACCCAACCTTACGGCAAACCTGCAGAAATATTATTTTCAGCAGGCATTTCTTTGAATAATTCAATTTAATTAAGTGAGACGGCCAAAGTGCAATTGAAGGGAATTTAACAACATGTTTCAAATGTAAATGGAATATTTAAAAAGTTTTTATCAGTAATACAGCTGTCAATAAATTTCATGTCCTGTTTTGATTTTATATAAACAGTTCTATTCCCTTGACTTTCAAATATGCATCTTTGCTTTATCTTCTAAATTAAAGATCCATAAACTTTAATTTTATTTGGTTACCTTCCCTATAAATTAATTTTATATCCTTCACGGCTATAAGAGTCACGGCTGCACATCAGCAGCACAAACACTCAATGCATTTTAATTTACAAATTTTATTTAATTTTTATTTTATTGTATTACAATGAACTGTTTTTTCGACCATTAAAAAAGGTTACAAAAGCAAAACTCAAATTAAAATTTTGAGTACGCATGAATAAAAATACAACTTGTCGCAAAAATTATAAACTTTTACATTAACCTTTTTTTTAATATGTCAAAATGAAGCACGCACGTGCACGCCAAACAAAAAACACATAAAATTAAAACTTGTGTCAAATAAGGTTCAGGCATTCAGAGGTCTCAACATAAAAAAAAATAATTAAGATATGCATACTATCAATCCACTCTAATACAAAAAAAACACATTGAAACGTCAACACATTTATAGACATCAAGAAAAGTCTGAGAGAAAAAAAGCCAATGGAAAAAAAAGAAAACAAAATTTCAACAAGAATCGTGGTGGATTTATGGTTCAGATAATCAAAAACGCTCTCTTAGGGAATTTCAGCCATTAAGACGGTCACCAAATGTGTCCGTGACTGTAGCATAGTCATAACCCAATCGAAGCGAATTGGGTAAGGGAGAATTCGAGGAATAGTTCGACAACTATTTATCACAAAAATCATACTATTTTTTTTCCTGAACCACAAGAAAAAATCCCTTACAAAATTATTGACATATTTGAAGAACACATTTCCTAGATAAATTAAGCAACACTTACTGAAAATGTCAGGAATATGTAGTGAACGTATATTTTAAATTAAAACTAAGAATATATTATGATATATTATAACATCATTAAAGAACTGTCGATAGCTAAAATAATTAATTTTATTACAAGGTTTTAAAACATAATTATTTTATTTGAACATAAGGTATCAAATGTTACAGATAAACTGTTTCACGTCGATTTCTATATTCCAGATAAATATTATTCCAAATACTTGTTAACACATTTTATATCTCAACACGCTGAAAGTTATATTAGAATTTATCTCTTAGTCAACAGTGAAGATGTGTCAGCTGCTGAAATGCCATTTTCAGGATATTATGCTCGGAATACATTCCACTGAATTAGAACATGAGTCGGCAGATATTATGATTGTAAGGACGAAAGTAGCGCGATACCGCGCTACTTGAAACATAGTAATTATTTTAAAATATGTCATTTTAAGATATACCATAAACGCCAAGAATAAGATTTAACTTTTATTTAATATTTAACAATTATATTGGCGTACATAAAAGTAATGCACTTGTAAATGTCCTAACATATTAAGCAGATTTGGACGTTTTATAACACAATTGACGTGAATGCTTATCTTCTACACTTTTGTGTTGATTCATTGATTTTTCTAGATTTCATGTACGGAAAATCAATGTCATGTTGGGAAAAAAAGGTGAATTCATTCAATCTGGAAAATATTGATGCAAAAGATTGAAATTTCGCAGAATTAGAGGTTTGGGACGAAAGCATGAAAACACGCTGAACAAATAATAATTCTGTCATGATTGTTTAGATATCTTCGTAAACATACTATATATTTGTATAACTTGTTTGTCTATGGCAGTTTTTCAAGTGAAAAGTATGAAATTTCAGTATATTACTAAGAAACATTCATATGAATTTGTCAGGTTTTGACGTTTTATATCACAATTAACGTCAATATGTTTCTACTACACTTTTGTCTTGATTCATTATAATTCTAGCTTGATTCATTATAATTCTAACTTCAATACGTTTCTCCTACACTTTTGTCTTGATTCATTATAATTCTAGCATTTTTTTTCTCGAAAAATTGGTTTTTTGTTTAGTCATAAGTAATAAAATTTAAATTAAAATTTTAGTCATAAGAAATAAAATTCACTCAAACTGGAAAATATTGACGTAAAATATTGAAATTTCGCAAAATAAGAAGTTTCGACCGGAAAACTCGAAAACCCGTAGAACAAAAAATAATTCTCTGGTCATTTTGTACATATATTTGCACCACTAGATCGTCAATGCCAGTTTTTCGAGTGAAAAGTATGAAGTTTCAGTATATGAATAAGAAATGTTCACACATATATTTGTAACGTTTTAACGATTTACATCACAATTAACGTTAATGCGTTTCTAGAACACTTTTGTCTTGATTTATTGTAATTCTAGCATTTTTGTACGAAAAATATGGGTATTTGTTAGTCAAAAATAATAAAATTCATGCAAACTGGAAAATATTGACGTAAAATATTAAAATTTCACAAAATAAGTGGTTTGGGTCGAAGAACACGAAAACCCGTAGAACAAACAATAATTCTGTCGTGATTTTGTACATATATTTGTATAAATTGGTTGCCAATGACAGTTTTTCGACTGAAAAGTTTGAAATTTCCAACAATTACGTATAAATGCCGTTACATAATTAGCTGATTTAGACATTTAATATCATAAATACCGAAAAGCGTTCCTTGTACAATTTTGTCATGAATCTTTGATTTTTCTAGTTTTATAGTACCAAATTTGGTGTTTTGTTGGTTAAAATAGGTAAATTCGTTAATTAAAAATATTGATGCAAATTATTGAAATAAAGCAAAATTAGAGGTTTGCAACTAAAAACACGAAAACCCGTGGAACAAATAATAATTATGTCGTCATTTTGTAAATATGTTTTCGTGTAGTTCGACCCAAACCTCTTATTTTCCAAAATTTTAATATTTTACGTCAATATTTTCCTGTTTGCATGAATTTTATTGTTTTTGACTAACAATAACCCATTTTTTTCGTCCAAAAATGCCAGAATTACAATAAATTAACAAAAAAATTTTTTTAGAAACGCATTAACGTTAATTGTGATGTAAAACGTTAAAACCTTACAAATATGTGTGAATATTTGTTATTCAAATACTGAAATTTCATACTTTTCACTCGAAAAACTGACATTGACGATCTTGTTGTACAAATATATGTACAGAATTACTGCAGAATTATTATTTGTTCTACGGGTTTTCGTGTTTTTTGACTTAAGCCCCTTATTTTGCGTCAATTTTTTCCTGTTTGTATGAATTTTATTATTTTTGACTAACAAAAACCCATATTTTTAGTAAAAAATGCAAGAATTACAATAAATCAAGACAAAAGTGTGGTTGAAACGCATAAACGTTAATTGTGATGAAAAACGTTAAAACCTTCCAAAAATATGTATGAACATTTTTTTTTAATATACAGAAATTTCATACTTTTCACCCGAAAAACTGACATTGACGATCTAGTTCTACAAATATATATGTACAAAATGACTACAGAAATATTGTTTGTTCTACGGGTTTTCGTGTATTTAGTCCCAAAACTCTTTTTTTGCAAAATTTCAATATTTTACGTCAATTTTTACCAGTTTGCATGAATTTTATTATTTTTGACTAACAAATACCCATATTTTTCTAACAAAAATGCTTGAATTACAATAAATCAAGACAAAAGTTTTGTAGAAATGTATTAACGTTAATTGTGACGTAAAATGTTAAAACCTGCCAAATATTTATGAACGTTTCTTATTCATAAACTGAAATTTCATATTTTTCACTCGAAAAACTGGCATTGACGATCTAGTTGTACAAATATATGTACAAAATGACGACAGAATTATTATTTGTTCTACGGGTTTTCGCCTTTTTGGTCCTTAACCCCTAATTTTGCGAAATTTCAATAATTGTTGGAAATTTCATACTTTTCACTCGAAAAACTACCATTGACGATCTAGTTGTACAAAAATATGTACAAAATGACAACGGAATTATTATTTGTTCTACAAAAAGTATGAAATTTCAGTATATGAATAAGAAATGTTCACACATATTTGTAAGCTTTTAACATTTTACGTCACAATTAACGTTTATGCGTTTCTATAAAACTTTTGTCTTGATTGATTGTAATTCAAGAATTTTCGTTAAAAAAATATGGGATTTTGTTAGTCTAAAATAATAAAATTTATACAAACTGAAATTTCGCAAAATAATAGGTTTGGGACAAAAATCCGTAGAACAAAGATTAATGCGGTCGTCATTTTGTACATATATTTGTACAACTAGATCGTCAATGCCAGTTTTTCGAGTGAAAAGTATGAAATTTCAGTATATTTATAAAAAATGTTCATTCATATTTTTGGCAGGTTTTAACGTTTAACATCACAATTAACGTTACGGCATTTCAAGAATACTTTTGTCTTGATTTATTGTAATTCTAGCATTTTCGTACGAAAAATATTGGTTTTTGTTAGTAAAAAATAATAAAATTCATAAAAACAGGAAAAAATTGCCGCAAAAATATTGAAATTTCGCAAAATAAGAGGTATAAGTCAAAAAACACAAAAACACGTAGAACAAATAATAATTCTGTAATAATTTTGTACATAAATTTGTAAAACTAGATCGTCAAAGCTAATTTTTCGGGCGAAAAGTATGAAATTTCTGTAAATTTATAAAAAACGTTCATACATATTTTTGGCAGATTTTAACGTTTTTCATCACAATTACCGTTTGTGCGTTTCAACCCCACTTTTGTCTTGATTTATTGTAATTCTAGCATTTTTTACGAAAAATATGGGTTTTTGTTAGTCGAAAATAATAAAATTCATACAAACAGGAAAAAATTGACGAAAGAATATTGAAATTTCGCAAAATAAGAGCTTGGAGTCAAAAAACATAAAAACTCGTAGAACAAATAATAATTCCGTAGTAATTTTAACTAGATCGTCAATGCCAGTTTTTCGAGTGAAAAGTATGAAATTTCAGTATTTGAACAACAAATATTCACACATATTTGTAAGGTTTTAACGTTTTACATCACAATTAACGTTAATGCGTTTCTAGAAAAAATTGTGTTAATTTATTGTAATTCTAGCATTTTTGGACGAAAAATATGGGTTATTGTTTGTCAAAAATAATAAAATTCATGCAAACTGGTAAATATTGACGTAAAATATTGAAATTTGGGAAAATAAGAGGTTTGGGTCGAAAAACACAAAAACCCGTAGAACAAATAATAACTCTGTAGTCATTTTGTACATATATTTGTACAACTAGATCGTCAATGGTAGTTTTTCGAGTGAAAAGTATGAAATTTCCAACAATTACGTGTGAATGCCCGACATATTTAGCTGATTTAGACATTTTCTATCATGAATAACGAAAAGCGTTCCTTGTACAATTTTGTCATGATTCTTTGATTTTTCTTAATGTTAAGTACCAGAATAAGTAAATTCGTACAATTTTGAAAATGTGAAAGCAAATTATGGAAATTTCGCAAAATAAGAGGTTTGAGACCAAAAAGACGAAAACCCGTAGAAAAAATAATAATTCTGTCGTCATTTTGTACATATATTTGTACAACTAGATCGTCAATGTCAGTTTTTCGAATAAAAAGTATGAAGTTTCAGTATATGAATAAGAAATGTTCACACATATTTGGCAGGTTTTAACGATTTTCATCACAATTACTGTCCAATGCGTTTCAACAAAACTTTTGGGTCGATTTATTGTAATTCTAGCATTTTTTTTCGAAAACTGTGGGTTTTTTTAGTCAAAAATAATAAAATTCATGCAAACAGGAAAAAATTGACGTAAAATATTGAAATTTCGCAAAATAATAGGTTTGGGATAAAAACCACAAAAACCCGTAGAACAAAAATTAATTCGGTCGTCATTTTGTACATATATTTGTACAACTAGATCGTCAATGCCAGTTTTTTGAGTGAAAAGTATGAAATTTAAGTATACGAGTATTTATAAAAAAATGTTCATACATATTTTGGGCAGGTCTTAATGTTTAACATCACAATTAACGTAACTGCGATTCTAGAACACTTTTGTCTTGATTTATTGTAATTCCAGCATTTTTGTACAAAAAATATTGGTTTTTGTTAGTAAAAAATAATAAAATTCATACAAACAGGAAAAAATTGACGCAAAAATATTGAAATTTCGCAAAATAAGAGGTTTAAGTCAAAAAACACGAAAACCCGTAGGACAAATAATAATTCTGTAATAATTTTGTACATTTATTTGCACAAGTAGATCGTCAATGCCAGTTTTTCGGGTGAAAAGTATGAAATTTCAGTATATTTATAAAAAATGTTCATACATATTTTGCAGGTTTTAACGTTTTTCATAATAATTATCGTTTATGCGTTTTAACCACACTTTTGTCTTGATTTGTTGTAATTCTAGCATTTTTTACGTAAAATATGGGTTTTTGTTAGTCAAAAATAAAAAAAAACCATACAAACAGGAAAAAATTGACGAAGAAATATTGAAATTTCGCAAAATAAGAGGTTTAAGTCAAAAAACATAAAAACCCGTAGAACAAATAATAATTCTGTAGAAATTTTGTACATATATTTGTACAACTAGATCGTCAATGCCAGTTTTTTGAGTGAAAAGTATGAAATTTCAGTATACGAGTATTTATAAAAAATTTTCTTAACGTTTAACATCACAATTAACGTAACTGCGTTTCTAGAACACTTTTGTCTTGATTTATTGTAATTCCAGCATTTTTGTACGAAAAATATTGGTTTTTGTTAGTAATAAATAATAAAATTCATACAAACAGTAAAAAATTGACGCAAAAATATTGAAATTTCGCAAAATAAGAGGTTTAAGTAAAAAAAACACGAAAACCCGTAGAACAAATAATAATTCTGTAATAATTTTGTACATTTTTTTGCACAACTAAATCGTCAATGCCAGTTTTTCGGGTGAAAAGTATGAAATTTCAGTATATTTATAAAAAATGTTCATACTATACATATTTTGCAGGTTTTTTGCAGGAAATTTCAGTATTTGAATAAAAATTTTCACACATATTTGTAAGGTTTGAACGTTTTACATCACAATTAACGTTAATGCGTTTTTACAAAACTTTTGTCTTGATTTATTGTAATTCAAGCATTTTCGTTAGAAAAATATGGGTTTTTGTTCTTCAAAAATAATAAAATTCATGCAAACTAGTAAAAATTGACGTAAAATATTGAAATTTCGCAAAATAAGAGGTTTGGGCCAAAATACACGAAAACCCATAAAACAAACAATATTTCTGTAGTCATTTTGAACATATATTTGTACAACTAGATCGTCAATGCCAGTTTTTCGGGTGAAAAGTATGAAATTTCAGTATATTTTAAAAAAATGTTCATACATATTTTGCAGGTTTTAACGTTTTTTATAACAATTACCGTTTATGCGTTTCAACCACACTTTTGTCTTGACTTATTGTAATTCTAGCATTTTTTACGAAAAATATGGGTTTGTGTTAGTCAAAAATAATAAAAATCATACAAACAGGAAAAAATTGACGCAAAAATATTGAAATTTCGCAAAATAAGGGGCTTAAGTCAAAAAACATAAAAACTTGTGGAACAAATTATAATTTTTTAGTAATTTTGTGCATATATTTGTACAACTAGATCGTGAATGGTAGTTTTTCGAGTGAAAAGTATGAAATTTCCAACAATTACGTGTGAATGCCCGTACATATTTAGCTGATTTGGACATTTTCTATCATAAAAAACGAAAAGCATTCCTTGTACAATTTTGTCATGATTCTTTGAATTTTCTTGATGTTAAGTACCAGAATGGGTGTTTTGTTGGTTAAAATAGGTCAAAAATATTAAAATTCATACAAGCAGGAAAAAATTGACGCAAAAATATTGAAATTTTGCAAAATAATAGGTTTATGTAAAAAAAACACGAAAACCCGTAGAACAAAGATTAATTCTGAAGTAATTTTGTACATATATTTGCACACCTAGAACGTCAATACCAGTTTTTTCAAGTGAAAAGTATGAAATTTCAGTATTTGAATAACAAATATTCACACATATTTTTAAGGTTTTAACGTTTTATATCACAATTAACGTTAATGCGTTTCTAGATAAAAATTGTGTTAATTTATTGTAATTCTAGCATTTTTGGACGAAAAATATGGGTTTTTGTTAGTAAAAAATAATAAAATTCATACAAACTGGAAAATATTTACGTAAAATATTGAAATTTCGCAAAATAAGAGGTTTGGGACAAAATACACGAAAACCCGTAGAACAAAAATTTATTCGGTTGTCATTTTGAACATATATTTGTGCAACTAGATCGTCAATGCCAGTTTTTCGGGTGAAAAGTATGAAATTTCTGTATATTTTGACAAAATGTTCATACATATTTTGCAGGTTTTAACGTTTTTAATCACAATTAACGTTTATGCGTTTCAACCACACTTTTGTCTTGATTTATTGTAATTCTAGCATTTTTTACGAAAAATATGGGTTTTTGTTAGTCAAAAATAATAAAAAACCATACAAACAGGAAAAAATTGACGAAGAAATATTGAAATTTCGCAAAATAAGAGGTTTAAGTCAAAAAACATAAAAACCCGTAGAACAAATAATAATTCTGTAGTAATTTTGTACACATATTTGTACAACTAGATCGTCAATGCCAGTTTTTCGAGTGAAAAGTATGAAATTTCAGTATATGAGTATTTATAAAAAATGATCATACATATTTTGGGCAGGTCTTAACGTTTAACATCACAATTAATGTAACTGCGTTTCTAGGACACTTTTGTCTTGATTTATTGTAATTCCAGCATTTTTGTACGAAAAATATTGGTTTTTGTTAGTAAAAAATATTAAAATTCATACAAACAGGAAGAAATTGACGCAAAGATATTGAAATTTCGCAAAATAAGAGGTTTAAGTCAAAAAACACGAAAACCCGTAGAGCAAATAATAATTCTGTAATAATTTTGTACATTTATTTGCACAACTAAATCGTCAATGCCAGTTTTTCGGATGAAAAGTATGAAATTTCAGTATATTTATAAAAAATGTTCATACTATACATATTTTGCAGGTTTTTTGCAGGAAATTTCAGTATTTGAATAGCAAATATTCACACATATTTGTAAGGTTTGAACGTTTACATCACAATTAACGTTAATGCGTTTTTACAAAACTTTTGTCTTGATTTATTGTAATTCAAGCATTTTCGTTAGAAAAATATGGGTTTTTGTTAGTCAAAAATAATAAAATTCATGCAAACTGGTAAAAATTGACGTAAAATATTGAAATTTCGCAAAATAAGAGGCTTGGGACAAAATACACGAAAACCCATAAAACAAACAATATTTCTGTAGTCATTTTGAACATATATTTGTACAACTAGATCGTCAATGCCAGTTTTTCGGGTGAAAAGTATGAAATTTCAGTATATTTTAAAAAAATGTTCATACATATTTTGCAGGTTTTAACGTTTTTCATTACAATTACCGTTTATGCGTTTCAACCACACTTTTGTCTTGATTTATTGTAATTCTAGCATTTTTTATGAAAAATGTGGGTTTGTGTTAAGTCAAAAATAATAAAATTCATACAAACAGGAAAAAAAATTGACGCAAAAATATTGAAATTTCGCAAAATAAGGGGCTTAATTCAAAAAAAATAAAAACCCGTAGAATAAATAATAAGTCTGTAGTAATTTTGTGCATATATTTGTACAACTAGATCGTCAATGTCAGTTTTTCGAGTGAAAAGTATGAAATTTCAGTGTTTGAATAACAAATATTCACACATATTTGTAAGGTTTTAACGTTTAACATCACAATTTACGTTAATGAGTTTCTAGAAAAAATTTGTGTTAATTATTTGTAATTCTAACATTTTTGGACGAAAAAAATGTGTTATTGTTAGTCAAAAATAATAAAATTCATGCAAACCGGAAAATATTGACGTAAAATATTGAAATTTTGGAAAATAAGAGGTTTGGGTCGAAAAACACGAAAACCCGTAGAACAAATAATAACTCTGTAGTCATTTTGTACATATATTTGTACAACTAGATCGTGAATGGTAGTTTTTCGAGTGAAAAGTATGAAATTTCCAACAATTACGTGTGAATGCCCGTACATATTTAGCTGATTTGGACATTTTCTATCATAAAAAGCGAAAAGCATTCCTTGTACAATTTTGTCATGATTCTTTGAATTTTCTTGATGTTAAGTACCAGAATGGGTGTTTTGTTGGTTAAAATAGGTCAAAAATATTAAAATTCATATACAAGCAGGAAAAAATTGACGCAAAAATATTGAAATTTTGCAAAATAAGAGGTTTATGTCAAAAAACACGAAAACCCGTAGAACAAAGATTAATTCTGTAGTAATTTTGTACATATATTTGCACAACTAGATCGTTAATGTCAGTTTTTTCAAGTGAAAAGAATGAAATTTCAGTATTTGAATAACAAATATTCACACATATTTTTAAGGTTTTAACGTTTTACATCACAATTAACGTTAATGCGTTTCTAGATAAAAATTGTGTTAATTTATTGTAATTCTAGCATTTTTGGACGAAAAATATGGGTTTTTGTCAGTCAAAAATAATAAAATTCATACAAACTGGAAAATATTTACGTAAAATATTGAAATTTCGCAAAATAAGAGGTTAAGGACAAAATACACGAAAACCCGTAGAACAAAAATTTATTCGGTCGTCATTTTGAACATATATTTGTGCAACTAGATCGTCATTGCCAGTTTTTCGGGTGAAAAGTATGAAATTTCTGTATATTTTGACAAAATGTTCATACATATTTTGCAGGTTTTAACGTTTTTAATCACAATTAACGTTTATGCGTTTCAACCTCACTTTTGTCTTGATTTATTGTAATTCTTGCATTTTTTACGAAAAATATGGGTTTTTGTTAGTCAAAAATTAAAAAACCATACAAACAGGAAAAAATATTGAAATTTCGCAAAATAAGAGGTTTAAGTCAAAAAACATAAAAACCCGTAGAACAAATAATAATTCTGTAGTAATTTTGTACACATATTTGTACAACTAGATCGTCAATGCGTATGAAAAGTATGAAATTTCAGTATACGAGTATTTATAAAAAATGTCCATACATATTTTGGGCAGGTCTTAACGTTTAACATCACAATTAACGTAACTGCGTTTCTAGGACACTTTTGTCTTGATTTATTGTAATTCCAGCATTTTTGTACGAAAAATATTGGTTTTTGTTAGTAAAAAATATTAAAATTCATACAAAAAGGAAAAAATTGAAGCAAAAATATTGAAATTTCGCAAAATAAGAGGTTTAAGTCAAAAAACACGAAAACCCGTAGAACAAATAATAACTCTGTAGTAATTTTGTACACATATTTGTACAACTAGATCGTCAATGCCAGTTTTTCGAGTGAAAAGTATGAAATTTCAGTATACGAGTATTTATAAAAAAATTTCATACATATTTTGGGCAGGTCTTAACGTTTAACATCACAATTAACGTAACTGCGTTTCTAGAACACTTTTGTCTTGATTTATTGTAATTCCAGCATTTTTGTACGAAAAATATTGGTTTTTGTTAGTAAAAAATAATAAAATTCATACAAAAAGGAAAAAATTGACGCAAAAATATTGAAATTTCGCAAAATAAGAGGTTTAAGTCAAAAAACACGAAAACCCGTAGAGCAAATAATAATTCTGTAATAATTTTGTACATTTATTTGCACAACTAAATCGTCAATGCCAGTTTTTCGGGTGAAAAGTATGAAATTTCAGTATATTTATAAAAAATGTTCATACTATACATATTTTGCAGGTTTTTTGCAGGAAATTTCAGTATTTGAATAACAAATATTCACACATATTTGTAAGGTTTGAACGTTTTACATCACAGTTAACGTTAATGCGTTTTTACAAAACTTTTGTCTTGATTTATTGTAATTCAAGCATTTTCGTTAGAAAAATATGGGTTTTTGTTAGTCAAAAATAATAAAATTCATGCAAACTGGTAAAAATTTACGTAAAATATTGAAATTTCGCAAAATAAGAGGTTTGGGACAAAATACACCAAAACCCATAAAACAAACAATATTTCTGTAGTCATTTTGAACATATATTTGTACAACTAGATCGTCAATGCCAGTTTTTTGGGTGAAAAGTATGAAATTTCAGTATATTTTAAAAAAATGTTCATACATATTTTGCAGGTTTTAACGTTTTTCATTACAATTACCGTTTATGCGTTTTAACCACACTTTTGTCTTGATTTATTGTAATTCTAGCATTTTTTATGAAAAATGTGGGTTTGTGTTAAGTCAAAAATAATAAAATTCATACAAACAGGAAAAAATTGACGCAAAAATATTGAAATTTCGCAAAATAAAGGGCTTAAGTCAAAAAAAATAAAAACCCGCAGAACAAATAATAAGTCTGTAGTAATTTTGTGCATATATTTGTACAACTAGATCGTCAATGCCAGTTTTTCGAGTGAAAAGTATGAAATTTCAGTGTTTGAATAACAAATATTCACACATATTTGTAAGGTTTTAACGTTTAACATCACAATTTACGTTAATGAGTTTCTAGAAAAAATTTGTGTTAATTATTTGTAATTCTAACATTTTTGGACGAAATAAATGTGTTATTGTTAGTCAAAAATAATAAAATTCATGCAAACCGGAAAATATTGACGTAAAATATTGAAATTTTGGAAAATAAGAGGTTTGGGTCGAAAAAAACGAAAACCCGTAGAACAAATAATAACTCTGTAGTCATTTTGTACATATATTTGTACAACTAGATCGTGAATGGTAGTTTTTCGAGTGAAAAGTATGAAATTTCCAACAATTACGTGTGAATGCCCGTACATATTTAGCTGATTTGGACATTTTCTATCATAAAAAACGAAAAGCATTCCTTGTACAATTTTGTCATGATTCTTTGATTTTTCTTGATGTTAAGTACCAGAATGGGTGTTTTGTTGGTTAAAATAGGTCAAAAATATTAAAATTCATACAAGCAGGAAAAAATTGACGCAAAAATATTGAAATTTTGCAAAATAAGAGGTTTATGTCAAAAAACACGAAAACCCGTAGAACAAAGATTAATTCTGTAGTAATTTTGTACACATATTTGTACAACTAGATCGTTAATGCCAGTTTTTTCAAGTGAAAAGTATGAAATTTCAGTATTTGAATAACAAATATTCACACATATTTTTAAGGTTTTAACGTTTTACATCACAATTAACGTTAATGCGTTTCTAGATAAAAATTGTGTTAATTTATTGTAATTCTAGCATTTTTGGACGAAAAATATGGGTTTTTGTTAGTCAAAAATAATAAAATTCATACAAACTGGAAAATATTTACGTAAAATATTGAAATTTCGCAAAATAAGAGGTTTAGGACAAAATACACGAAAACCCGTAGAACAAAAATTTATTCGGTCGTCATTTTGTACATATATTTGTGCAACTAGATCGTCAATGCAAGTTTTTCGGGTGAAAAGTTTGAAATTTCAGTATATTTTGAAAAAATGTTTAGACATATTTTGCAGGTTTTAATGTTTTTCATCACAATTAACGTTTATGCTTTTCAACAACACTTTTGTCTTGATTTATTGTAATTCTAGCATTTTTTACGAAAAATATGGGTTTGTGTTAGTCAAAAATAATAAAATTCATACAAACATGAAAAAATTGACGCAAAAATATTGAAATTTCACAAAATAAGGGGTTTAAGTAAAAAAAACATAAAAACCCGTAGAACAAATAATAATTCTGTAGTAATTTTGTGCATATATTTTTTACAACTAGATCGTCAATGCCAGTTTTTCGAGTGAAAAGTATGAAATTTTAGTGTTTGAATAACAAATATTCACACATATTTGTAAGGTTTTAACGTTTTACATCACAATTAACGTTAATGGGTTTCTAGAAAAAATTTGTGTTAATTTATTGTAATTATAGCATTTTTTACGAAAAATGTGGGTTTTTGTTAGTCAAAAATAATAAAATTCGTGCCAATTGGAAAGTATTGACGTAAAATATTTAAATTTTGGAAAATAGGAGGTTTGGGTCGAAAAACACGAAAACCCGTAGAACAAATAATAGTTCTGTAGTCATTTTTTTTATATATTTGTACAACTAGATCGTCAACGGTAGTTTTTCGAGTGAAAAGTATGAAATTTTCAACAATTACGTGTGAATGCCCGTACATATTTAGCTGATTTGGACATTTTTGTCTTGATTTATTGTAATTCTAGCATTTTTATACGAAAAATATTGGTTTTTGTTAGTCAA
This sequence comes from Odontocerum albicorne, assembly GCA_949825065.1. NCBI lineage: Eukaryota > Metazoa > Arthropoda > Insecta > Trichoptera > Odontoceridae > Odontocerum > Odontocerum albicorne. The sequence goes on from OX463851.1 coordinate 6,767,176, forward strand.
AAATAATAAAATTCATGCAACATGCAAAGTATTGATAAAAAATATTGAAATTTCGCGAAATATGAGGTCTGGGTCGAAAATAATAATTCTGTCGTGATTTTGTACATATATTTGTATAATTTGGTTGTCAATGGTAGTTTTTCGAATGAAAAGTATGAAATTTCCAACTTTTACATGCGGATGCCCTTACATATTTAGCTGATTTGAACATTTCATATCATATACCAAAAAGCGTTCCTTGAAAAATTTTGTAATGATTCTTTGATTTTTCCAGCTTAAAAGTTTAAAAATGGGTGTTTTGTTGGTTAGAACGCTTGACAACGACTGACAAATCGTGACGGAACACATGTTTGAATGACAGAGACGACGCTCTTCAAAGCCGAAGTTAGAGGATTATGACCGACAGTCTCTTTCTTAAGCCCGATGTATATTACTTACCTCCGGGTACAGTACTTTAGTTGAGATGTTTCGGCCGAGTTCAAAAAATTAACTATTTTATGTTTACAAAAATAATCAAGACGAGTAGGAAAGAAAGTATAGATGTTTGATAAGACCTTTTTAAACGTTACATGACCAAAATAATCAATTCTGAAGAAGAAAAATGTATAAAAGTCTTTGTAATAGTATTCACGACGATGTATATAGACATGCTTGAAAATAAAGGTGTGCCAGTAAATAATGAATTAGAGATATGTTCTCTCTTCCTGTCCTAATAGGCTTATAGCGTCATTGTGATGATGATGAACAAACGACAGCTTTGTAAAATTCTTTGTATCTCTTTTCTTTTCTTCTCTATGTCCACTCTAGTTTCATCCTCCCTTTACAGACCTTTAAAGACATCAAGATATTTTCTTACAAAATATGTTTAAACAATACCCTAAACGTGAAAACCAGGAGATTCTATGAAAATCTTTCAAATGAATCAATCTTTAAAAGGTTAAGTAAGTAATTTTTATTCTGAAATTCAAATTCGACTTATGTTTTGTACACATATCGTAGAAATTATTTATTAATTATTCGTAAGCAAAAATAAATGTCGTGCTTATTTTTTGTACACATATCGTAGAAATTATTTATTAATTATTCGTAAGCAAAAATAAATGTCCTGCTTGAGTGGTTTAGGAACTTTGAAGAAATTTCAAACATAACCTTACTATTATTCTATTTCTCGTGATCATTGAAGTCTCACTCCATAGCTCGTATATTTGAACTATCAACCCATTGTTTAAGTCAACGCCGAGTTTTCCGATGTTTTATTGTTCAATTTTCCGGAAAGTTCTTCATATTTTAGTCGAATATATTTTTATTAGTAGGTTTTAGTTTCATAATTTATATTAAATACTCGTAATTATCATCGAACCGTTTTTCTGTCGCAATATGTTAAGTGGGAACAAAACTACAATTTCTTACAAATATTATCAATACAAGTAAATCTATACAAATGAATTAAATTCTGAAAGAGTGAAAGTGGGAAGTCTTTATAATACGAAAGAATGCATGATGACATGTGTGGACATGAAAGAAGCGAAATATGTATGCTAGAATGTAATGAAGTAGAGATCTGTTTTCTTTGTCAGATCCAGTACTTTTTATATAACGTTGCCCATGTAAGTTCGGAAACTTTTTTGTAAATATCGGTTTTTCATTTCCTCTCAATGCACAAAGTGATATTTAATATCGTCCGTTTTCAATCAATTAAATGTCTGTATGCGCGATATTGTTATTTAAGTGGGAACAAAACTACAATTTCTTACAAATCTTATCAATACAAGTAAATCTATACAAATGAATTAAATTCTGAAATAGTGAAAGTGGGAAGTCTTTATAATACGAAAGAATGCATGACGACATGTGTGGACATGAAAGAAGCGAAATATGTATGCTAGAATGTAATGAAGTAGAGATCTGTTTTCTTTGTCCGATCCAGTACTTTTTTATATAACGTTGCCATTGTAAGTTCGGAAGCTTTTTTGTAAATATCGGTTTTTCATTTCCTCTCAATGTACAAAGTGAAGTTTAATATGGTCCGTTTTCAATCAATTAAATGTCTGTATGCGCGATATTGTTATTTACCAAATTATGTCACAAAACGATCATACTCCATGATATAAAAATTGAACTGAAAACAGAGAAGCGTCATATAAACGAATTCGAAAACGTTGTCATTATATAAATATATTATTGAGTGTTATTGTTTAAAATCTTGGATAATTTGAATTTCACGATGATTCGCGTCTTAAGAAATAGCATTAAAAAAATTAACCAATATATCCTGTAATCGAACATTGTACTTTAAATATTTATGCTAACTGCAATTTTAATTAAAATAAAGCTTCGAATTCAAAATAACATTACTGATTTTTTTTTCAAACTTTAATTTAAGTTTTTGAGAGTAGAAATTATGCATTCGAGTTTAAATTTTTCTCTAAAAATATCAGTCAGCAAAGTAAATATTTATAGAAAAATCCAAATACAGTTGAAAAAGGATATGAATAAAAAGGTTTTTGAACCTTCAACTCGAATTCAGGAAAGACAGGCTTAAATTCAATGTTTACGGCCGACACCTTCCGGGCGACAACTAAAATAAACAAATACAGGGAACACCTTTATTCTCAATATAATATATGGGAATTCTTTATTTCAAAAGGAATTCAATTCTCAAGGAATTTTCAAGTTTTCAATAAAGTTAAGAAAAAGCTTAGTTATTAAAACCTCTCATGGTCTTATTTAATATTAGGTAGGCTTTGATCTTAGGTATACCAAACAAACATAACAAGGCTTTGATCTCAGGTATACATATCACTGTTTTATTTAATATTAGGTAGGCTTTGATTTTAGGTATACAAAACAAACCATCAGGCTTATTGTCGTGCATGTTTGTGAAAAACTAAAACCAACTGGAATTTTTTATTCACTATGGAGATTGAATTGGAATACTCTGCGGTAAATAATGCATTTTACTATTAGGATATTAAGGTCATAATTTCATTTATTCAAAAGAAAATCGGAAAACGTGTAAAGCATCAATTTAGAAAAAAATATATATCTAAATGTTTTATTATCGTACTTGTTCTTTATGAAATAATTTTTTTTTTTTTTTTAATAATTTACTAGTTTCGTGGTCGAACTGTATCTTCTTCAACGCTAACAAGGAACTTCGCATTATCTTTTTAAATAAGGGGACATTATTTGGTTTTCAAATTAATAAACTAGTTGTTGATAAATAAAAGTTCTTTTTGATTCAATTAAAAAAATTGAAAACTAAAACAGTGTTTTTCAACCATTTTCAAATTTTATAAAAATGTAATATGATAAATTTGTTGCATTTATGACGATTTTACTATCTTGAAAGTGGATTATTTAAAATAATTATTATCATGACGTGTTTTTTAAAGAAAACTCATTTTTATTATAAGTTACATACTATTTTTTATTATTAAGTGATTTGTGCTATTTTCATTATTAATTATGTGAATACATAAACATGATTGTTGATATTAAGTGTTAACATAAGTTGTGTCCGTTTTTTTTCTAATTTAAAAATGAGCACCAAAAGTAAAATTAAAATGGTAAAGTTTATACGTCATTCGAAAGAAAATTTTCTGCTCTTCTCCTTCATATTACCATATTATTCATGAAGATCCTCTTCAAACATTTTTCATCACCATTTTTTTGTTCATCACCATTTTCAGCCCATTTTTCATCACCAGTAATAATGCGGTAAAGGAACCTTGGCTTGTGCCATGCGTAGCTCGATGACGCGCGAGCAAACCAACAGAAATTGTCGAACGTTGATTTTTGTTGTTTTCACTCAAAACATGTGAAACCCAAGTGCCGAACTTCTGGACTTTTCCCATTGATTTAAGATGGCGGTATACACTCATGTGACTACAATTCATCTGCTCAGCCAATTCGACGGTGGTTTGAAGGGGATCTTCATGAATAATATGGTTTAAGCGGTCCTCATCGAAGTCCACTGGTCGTCCGGAACGCTCCATGTCTTTCAGATCGAAATTTCCGTCTTTGAAATGCAAAAACCATCGACTAGCTGCCCTTTAATTCATAGCATCTTCACCGTACACTTTGCAAATATCACAATATCTTGTAGAACAGAAAATTTTCTTTCGAATGACGTATAACCTTTACCATTTTGTTTTACTTTTGGTGCTCATTTTTAAATTGAAAAAAAAAACGGATACAACTTATGTTAACACCAATATAAGCAAGTTGTTAACTTACGTCTTATATGCGAAAACATAACCTGTTATATTATTATTCTTCTTTTCATAAGGTACTATTCAACATGTGCGAATTGGTACCTAATACGTATTGAGGAGTGTGTTTGGGAAACAATATTATTTTCAGCCTCTAAATTGTGATTTCGGACTAACAGCCACTGGAGTATACACAAAATTCCCATTCATCATTGCATATTGGCAACATTACCGCACGTTAAGAGGCAATAACACTCGCACACATACTAATTGTGTTCAAGTTTTTTTATCAGATGAACTCATTTATCAGGTTAGACTCCTTTTTGTTCGTCAAGCATCTTAACAACTAAGCCACAGAGGTCGAAACATTAATTGTTGTTATAAATAAACTCATACACAAATTTTGAAAGGTCCGCTAATACGAGTATATGACGGTTATTTAGAATCAATAACTTTAGAATATTTATTGTTAAAAACAATTTTTTTATTTGAAAGTACAAAATTCACTTTGAAAACAAAATATATACAACTAAGGTTCAAAAGTGTCCGACCTAAACACGACGGAGCGTGAATAAAAAAATATCACGCCAGCCATATTTGCAGCAGTCAGCCGACGTGACAAATATTATATAAGTTTATTCCGCTAATTTCAGAAGTTTTTCAAATAGAGCCGATGGAAGATATTTTGTTATGTTGTATTCTGAAATGTCAAAAGTTCAATATCACCGGTTATTCAAGTTTCTTTCAAAGGAAGGGAAAAGTCCGTCAGTAATTAAATAAAATAGATGGAGAAGATTCTTCGTAGACAGCATTTAAACATGATGAACAACATCTAAACACTTTCTTATTCTGAAATAATCTTGATAAACTTGCAACATTTAATTTTTAACATTTCAGAATGTAACGAAACAACACGACTTCTATTGGATCTAGTTGACATTATACTGCGGTTAACGGTGCCAAATTTTAACTAAAAAAGTGGCCGTATCATACGATGGGCATATCTTGCGTGGTATCTATCGATACAAATATTCTAATTTGTTCAGGCTGGAAACTGTCGGAACTAAGTATGTCTTTAATATCATTTTGTATTACATTCCCTAGAATTTATATACTAGGGGTAGCTAAATAAACGGAAATTAAGTTTTTTTTTACCTCCTTCAAGTAAAGTCAAGTGATTAGGTTGTGGTACTAAAGACAGGGATTTTGGATTAACAGCCGCAGGATCAAATAATTATAGTAGTCCCCAACTGGATGCCTTAGCACTTCGGCAATTAAAGCAAACTTTGCAGATTGGATCTAGTTTTTACTGAGTTTTTTTTCACAGTTTCCAATAATTTCTTCTTCTTTTAATTAAAACAAAATAGAAGTTCCAACCAACTGTTTTCTTCAAAATGTTCTTTATCTGGCATTGTAACATAGCTTATGAGTTTCCAACTGGACTTCAACCTTCACGCTTCGATAAGAATATACCTATATGTATTTTTCAATGATTATAGTGATCTTTCCAGATGAAGTATTTACTCATGCTAGAGAAAGCTCCAAAAAGATTCGTCTGTTCTATCTACATAAGGGTGTATATAGGAAGTCACTGGACAGCGAAAGATCTCTTCGATTGTATATTCTTTTGTTGGTTTTGGGGTAGTTTAATTTACCCATCCATCCTGACCAAACTTGGTTTATATGTTCTGGATAATTATCTGAGGTAACATTACCATGTATTGTTACGTTATATTAACCTTTTTGGTAAAATCAACCGGCCTTTGAAAATGCTAGTAAGTGCAGAGCAATCATACTTTTGAACCGTGTGTGTCCTTTTCGTGTGTCGCTCAACTCCTTTAGAAAAAAAGCTAATAAATTTAGTATAGTTTTGTAAAGTGTTGAATTGTTAATGCTATTTATAACATTCATTTGTTTGTTATATTTTTTCTTTTATGATATTTTTTATCTTTAAATCATGAAATTTTTATTGTTTTGTACTGTTTAATAGTTTTGTTCATTACACAAAGTAGGTAAACCTTTTATGTGCGAATGAATTTATAATCAAATATTCATTTAATTACCATTTGGTGGTTAAATTTGGAGTTAGCGCCATTTGATGGTAAAAACTGAAAAGTTAGACAGGTTTTGGGAACATTTTATAAAATTTAACTATCAACACTTACAAATCGCTATACCTACCTTGGACATGTCAACATAGATTATATCAGTTCAGTTCAATCCTACCACCAGTCACGGTGTTATGGGATACAAAATAAGTCCCCATCCAGCGTAATCTTCACTAGAATATCCATTTTATTTTAATTTTTAGTAGAGCTACGTCTCTTAGTGATGAAGAAGAAACTTGCCAAAGGGACTCTTCTAGCGGTGGCACGTCTGAGTGTGAAAATATTTGTTTTTGCGGCGTAAAGTTAAGCCTATTTCAAGCCACGCATATCACAAAGAGGCCCTCGATCGATGCATCAGAACCAGACCTTCATCTGTGTTAGCCTGGTTCACATAACCTGGAGATAGATTTTTTATAGTTCATCCATAAGGACGATCTAGTACAATTGACCCAATATATCGCCTTACGGATAACCGATCCTAAAGATTCAAATTATAAAAAAATCATTTATATGGGGATTTAACCAAAAGAAGTAATGTTAAGAAAATAGTATCATTCACACATGGTATTTACTTTCTTACTTAAATACCCATTCGTTTATTTTAATGTTCTGGTAACAATACTCGCACACGCCAAGTACTATGCTAATGTCGTTGCTTCTTTGCAAGCGGTAGTGTTGCTAACATGTGTGTTGACGAACCACAAGTTCCGTACATACCAACACGAAGGTTTGATTACTCCTTACTGTTTCCTGATCACTAGTTAGGATATATTGAAGATAATCAATGTATTAATTACAGTTTCGTTGTATACAGTAGAACCTAGGTATTACCATTTGGCAATATGTTCCAACCAGACAAATATCTCATGATGGTATAAGGGAAAACCATACTGGAACAATTTTTAATACAAGATGGGCTCCAACAGGAATCGAACTTGAGACCTCCACGCTGTAAGACAGGTGCTTAAATATCTAGGCTACGGAGATCATTGTATGAAAGAATAAGATGTTATTTAAATTCAGTACGCTTTTTATTTCTTTTTGACATTTTAAAGCATTCCCATATTACAGAGACTGTTGGTTTTTTTATCATCAAATACGAGTATGTACGAGTAGCGAATTTCCAAGGATTCTCAGATATATCGCCAAGCAGAGCTATAAAGTTATTTTATAGGATCGAAAATGTGCGGAGAAGGCATTAAATTACAGATCGAGTCGTTATTACATTTGAGGTCATAGTATGTCACTACGTATTTACATATTATTTTGAGAACGTTAAACAAAACGTTTATGCTCATATACGTATAGTAGAAAAACGATAAAATGAGTATTAAAACCATTTACGTGTATTAAAAACAGTTTAATTCCACTAATATTTTTTTATGTTGCCCTTGTTTCTAACTCATTTTCAAAGCTCTTCCTTAAACAATAAATATTAATAGGTGGAATACGTTACCCTGAAAATAGTTTCGTATTACTTGAATAGATGTCGTTAGAACAAAAGCTTTGTTGATAAATTCATTCTAAACGTGCTGAATTTATTATATTCTGAAAGGTAATAAGTTAGGCCATTTTTGAAACGCTGTTAACTTAAAAGACTTGAGCAGTTTTTTGGCGTCATTTTGAATATGGAACAAAATAAGTTTTTTTTTCTCCACTTCATGTTTTCTTTTACTACCACAAAGATAAAAATGCGACACAAACCAAAAAAAAATGTACAAAGTATGGCAATGATGTAGTAGGCTATTGTATCAAATATGGTTTAGGAAAATTCATAATGGCGAACCGACACACGACAAGGGAAGACCGGTCACCATTGATAACGGCTTTTATTGTTTTAATTACATTAATTTTGGTTTTCTGCTTTTTTTCCAAATTTAAAACAGGAAAACTTGTCAAATATTTTTTTCTTTCCCGCCTCCTCTAGAAAGGAATCAGGAATTTCCAGTGTCACTTGGTTATTTTTATTAAGGTATTTTCATAAAAAGAATTCGAGAAGTTTCCTCTCTGGTGATACCACACTGAAGTGAGAATAGGATAGGCACAACCCAGGCATAAGGGTACAGGGCAACAAGTGTAAAAGTAATTTGACTGTAAGCGTACATACCTAAAGGATGATCAGGTGCAGTAATTTGTACTTAGAGGAGCAAAGTACAAATTACTGCACCTGATCATCCAAGGCAAAATAGAAGGTCGAAGAGGTGTTAGCAGGAGGCAAATCTCCTGGCAATATACGTGATTGGACTGGCATAAGGGGCGTTGGAGATCTTTTTCGGGCTGCCGGGGACAAAATGTCTACTCTCAAGTAATATTCAACGTTGGGGGGGACCTGAGATGACACTGAGAAGAAGAAGTACATACCTAAATTTTCATACTAAAAGACAACATAATTTTGTTGATGAAGAAAAACCATCCCTGAACGTCTTAAAGTAAGAGACTATCAGGCTGAAAATAGCCTAGTTAAGTTATGATTTTTTTTTCATTGTAGTACATCATTCAACCTGGAGGGCTGATTGTCATGTACTCGTATTTTCGAAAAAAAAAAACGAAAATCCTAAAACAGATGTCGGCCTTATGGCGCATTATTATCAATAATAATTCTGATTTGTAATCATAACATATGTTATATCGCAGTTTTTTCACTTTTATAAATAAAATGAGATCACGTCCTGATGTAGTGTTGAATAAATAATAGTCGCAAGTAAATATTTTATTGTTATGGCATTCAGCTGTCAGTTGATGTGTTGGGATGGTATTGTTGTATTGAATGAAGTCTGCTCTTTTATTTTTGAGAATATAAATTTACCTTTTGTTTTCCTCAAGCACCGTTTTTTAACATTTGATTACAGTTCAGATAAATATAAAACTAACGTTGAAATCACGCAAACAACTAATAAATTAAATGAAAAAATCAAACATGGGAAACAAAAATAATTATGAGAAAAGGGGATATTAAAGAACTAGGAATATTAAAAAAAAAACTAAAAACACATCTAAGCGACTTAATATCGTAGCAGTACAAAAGTCTAAACAATAGATTGGAGTTGGACATGTAGCTAGATCGTAAAGTAACAGTTAACGTGGCTTGGATTCTCTAGCTTACCATGGTTTGGTGGTTTAAATATACTCGTAGATAGACAGTATATATACGAGTAAATGATCGGAAAAAAGCATCTCAGAATCAAGTTAACTTGAAAATTGTGTAAAGTCAATTTAAGATATATAGTATGTTACGTGGTCCGTAACATCACGGAGTTAGTAAACCAGTATGAATGAAACTTCAACTCCTTAAAACTTTTTATCTTTTTTGTATGACAGAACGAGAAATGAAATTAATGAGAAGTAAACACCGATGGGACAAATATGTTAAAAAAGGAATCTCTGAGGTGGTTTGGAACTGTCGAATGAATTAGTAACGAAAGAATGACTAAACAAACCTAACTTGAGAACGTGAGTTAGAATTATGGAAGACAAAACTGGGGAAAAATATGGTTGGACAATGTCATTTGAAATAAGGAAAAGATTAAGAGAAAACGAAGGAATTGTATTATTTCGTTTATTGACAGTCGAAACAAAGCAATACGTGGGAAAAAATATGTATAACCATAACATACTCGTACTTATATAGATTTCATATCTCAGCAAAAATTCCAAACTAGATGGCTTCGAAAGGTCTGGGCTCATGTCGTTGTAGAGGAGTCGAGTATCACTGAGGTTCGAAAATGTCGGCGTAAACGATTCCATGCTGGATACGCCCAACACATGGGTCGGGGAAAGTTACAGTTTAAATTTGATACCTCTACCTTCAGAAATATGTCAACTAGAGACAATATGTTTCATTATATTCTGATATGTTAAAAATTAAATATCGCGCCGTTTAAAACTAGATGTTTAGATGGCGTCTATATTGAAGATACTCCGTAGACAGCGTCTATATTGAAGATACTCCGTAGACAGCGTCTATATTGAAGATACTCCGTAGACAGCGTCTAAAAGTCGATTAATTTCTACTGGGATTCTCCTTTCTTTTGAAAAAAAGTTGATAACCACACGATATTAATTTTTTAACGTTTCAAAATACTCGTATAACAAAACAACATATCTTCCATTGGTTCTAGTTGACATAATATATTTAGGTGGAGGTGTCAAATTTTAACTCTAATATCCTAGGACTATGTGGTGGATGTGGCTAACCATTGTATATCATAATAAAACGTTCATATACAAGTATATGTAGATAATTATTTCACATATTTTTAATGAAGAGATAACCTATATATAGTACGCATTTGCACTAGCACGATCCATGCGTTAGTATCGGTCCAGTCCATTGGAAAGTGCCGTGCAAATTCAAATTGCTTTTTCAGTGATTGTTGTATATATTTAAACGCGCTTTATTCGTTCAAAGCAAAAACCATTGAACCATAGTGGCATTTCTTGAAAAGAAAGTCTTAGATGATGTCTTATCTTAGCTTACCCAACAGGGAAATTGTGTTATATTTTAGAAATATTTGTTAGAAAAATATATTGTACTCGTACTATTTTTCGTCGACAAAAACTTGAATGAGAAGTGTTGAAAAACCAACTATTGTTTTCAAACCATAACGTGTGACTTCATTTTCTTTACCAAAGATCATTACTTGTTACAGTCGTATTTTTATTTATTAAATTTTATACCTCGTTCAATTTTAAATACCCTTTTCGTTGTCTGGCATTATAAAATTGAGCGTCTCAACAATTTCATTGTTTTGCCTGATGAAATTTCATAATATTTTACGCAGGTAGCTTTTCACCATATTTTCTCAGTTACGAGTATCACTGGGTTGTTCCTGTCAGATGAATTTTACGTGTTTGTCGGTACAAAATTAAGATATTTTTTTAAGAATGACTTTTGTTATTTTTTTTCATCCCACGTAAAAAACAACATTTCACTGTAAATTGTATGGAATCAAAAATGTTATGAGTATAATTTATCAGATTCAAGATGAAATATTAGACATTGTAAAATCTATAGCTAAAAATACGGAATATTGGACTTTCTATCTTATTTATTATTTTACTATTAACATTAAGTGGAGCGAGTCCAAAAAAGAGCAAAGATTTTACCCATGGCTTTATCTTACATTTTTTAACAGGTACTCCTTAAAGGCTAGAGGAGATCTACATATCTATTTGTACATATATCATACGTGTACGCCTAGAGTTTGGGGCTATACGGGTTACTATGATTTCTGTAATAAAAAAAGAGAATAAAATAATTTGCAAGTGTGTGCCATCGAATTTAGTACAGCGGTGTGGCCGATGAGTTTGCTGGTGTGCAGCGACTCACTCATTAAAAAAATCCACAACACACCTTCGCCTTCCAACTGAATTGATGTAGAAATAGTGGAGAAATCTTCGATTACGAGACCCAGCAACGACAACATATACAGATTGCTAACTGGAAAAATAGCGAACTCCTTCTTGATTGTTGATTGACAATCTTTTATTTAGTGTGCCTGACAATATTTACGCTATCATGAATCCTGAATCAATATTGTTTTAGGTGCCGTATTCACGTATTCACGAACTGAGCTACGAGTATTATGTTAACCTTTACTTCCCTGTGTTGGGTATCTTCTACACGTTGCTTCTAATAACCATCAATATCTCTATAAATATAATAAATACAAGGTTAAGATTTTAGGTATTCCTCCATAATATATTTACGCATTGATTTAAAAAATAATATTAATAATAATCAGAATTTATCGACTACATCGTAAGTATTTTCTGAATATCGGAAACAAATTCGCATTTAAACGCTGTGAGTGCCTCGATCTTGGGTCTTGACGATAGGTGAAGAGTATGCGGGAAGCGCGACACTAATTCGCATCTCACTCTTGCATACTCCACTGAATTGCGAGGAGCTCAATTGTCTCAACCTCGCAAGTGTAAGCCACGCCCGGGTTAGCCACCAACCCTGCCGCGCCGCAGTAGCTGTTGAGCTGGCAACGAGACTAGATCTTCGCCCGTTCCGTGAGCGTTGCCAGATGGTTTTTTAATGTTTTCAGCAAATAAATCTCAATTATTATAATTTTTAACTTCAATTATAATTAATTAAGGGGATTATCTATGAATTTTCTTATTTTTCCGATTTAAAATCGCTATTTTATGATCGCGTACTCACTACCCAACACCGGAGCGCGCGTTTCAATTTTATCACCGTAAGGGAAGGGTTAAGAACGTCCCCACTCGCACACAGAACAACCCTGCTCATTGAATTTTCCAATATTGATTTTTTCCATATCTCGGTAGATAAGTTGGAGATTGAACTCCTCAATGAACTTTGTAGTCATAACTGAGCCACTTCACTGGAAATGGTGGGTATCATCATTTTTGTTGTTATTATTTTTAAATTTCCATTCATTTAATTTTTTTTTAGATTATATACTTGTTTTACGCTTAAACAGATATTGTTTATTGGCTTTTCCTGTTCACTGGCTGATCTTCTCTATTACGTCGTCCTTAAATGTCCATGCAGTGAGTCTCTGGAACCAGTTACAAACTAATATTAGAACCGGTTACAAATAATATCAGCATGTTTAACTGTGAGACAAGAAATCTCTTAATTTCAAGTCAGTAATATAACGCGCTTCATTCCTCACCACCATCTCTTCCTTTTTCTTCAATTAATGATATCTTACTTTTATTTTTACAATGGTTCATAATTTTTGTAAAGCTGAATAATTATTTTAATATTTTTTGCGACCATTTAACTCCCTATATTTACTTTTGTATGGTTGGTTGGAAGATATTAACATTTAGCAATAAACTCACATAATTGTTTAACAATGAAGTGGTAAATATATAAAAATGTATTTTATTTGATATAATTGGGTTTAACCCGTATCAAATGTTAAATAAAATAGAAAAATTTGCTCGATTGTATTTATTCAATTTCTTTTATGAATGAAAATTACATCATTCAACTCCATTTCTTAGATACTTAGTTAACAAAATTACATCATTCAACTCCATTTCTTAGATACTTAGTTAACAAAATTACATCATTCAACTCCATTTCTTAGATACTTAGTTAACAAAATTACATCATTCAACTCCGTTTCTTAGATACTTAGTTAACAAAATTACATCATTCAACTCCATTTCTTAGATACTAAGTTAACAAAATTGATTAGACGACCTCCGTAGCCTAGTTGATTAGAAATCTATTTTGCAGCCTGTAGGGTGCGGGTTCGAATCCCATTTCAACCAAGATTCAACAAAAAAAATGTATGTTACTTACTAGTTTGGTTTGCTGAACAGTGTATTTATTGTACATCGGTTTATTCCACACACAGTAAAACTTCACGTAGGCGAACTTATTCTTTATTTAATGGGCACGATTTCCGTTTCATTACCATTACTTGTTCGTGTTATTTGGTAATAAGAACTTTTAGGAACAATTTCAGGAGTAATTTTCTGATTTGTAAGAGTATTTTGTTATACATTTATCACTACATAGCGTCATGCAAAGCGTAAAATATTTTATTTCTATTTTCCTGTAAATTAAAAGTCTATCCTAAATATTATATAATATATATATATATATATATATATATATATATATATATATATATATATATATATATATATATATATATATATATATATATATATATATATATATATATATATATATATATATATATATATATATATATATAACGACGACCGCCATGGCCTCGTCGGTAAGACGCATGTTTTCAACTTGCGGTTTCGATTCCCTTTGATTCAAATTTCTTTGGCTGGAAGATATTGTCAAATGGTTAAAACCCGACCAGATCGTATTGCATACAATGAAAGCGCAATATAATACAATAATCTCAAAATTTGAAGCAGAAGCAATTATGACAATAATGGTTGCATAAGAAAAATTTGGGAATTTGAAGCAGAAACAATTATCATAATAATTGATGTATAATAAAAATATAGGAATTCGAAGTAGAAACAATTCTCACAATGATTGTAACTTAAGAAAAATGTGCATTTTGCATTTTTAATGATGAGTATGCTACCTGGTAGATAGTCAAGTGCTGCGATTTTATACTCTTGTCACGGACACCCGTCCTACACTTTACACCGATGTTACAATAGAGATGTCCACAATCTTGTGTGAGGAAATGCGGTGCTGGACTGTAAACTTACTTACATGGAAGAATGTGGAAGATGATGATTATAATTTGTAATACAGTTCCGTAATTAAATATTCCGTAAATTCACGTAACATAATTTTTTTTAATACTCCATAGGTGACACTCTCAGAAAGGAGACTCCACTAGGCCCCAGTTGTGCATATTACTATATATGCAAAGTGGCCCACTCCACATCTGATCATATTTGGAGTACACCACTCCTTCCGAGGTAGGGAAAACCCAGGCAACCCCATCGTCGGGTCACTCAAATGATGCCTGTTTTTTACGTCACACTCTGTCCAACGGTACCGCCATTTATTGGCGATCGGCTCGTTGTATATTTACTTCAGAGTCTTCCGAATACGACGACGGGAGGTGAGATAGTGCCGGTTGTTTTCTTATTTCTGGAATAACACTCAGGTGGTTGATTTACGACATCCTCTTCCACTCTCAAATGAGATTATGTTCACAATTTAATCAAGGGGGGAATATTTGATAGCACTGGACGTCAAGACGTAAGTAGACTTTAGGGTTCCCATGACGGTATGCATTGTTTCATATATTTACGTGTCAATTAAATGGGTAAGCGTGGATACACGCTTTTGATTGACACGTAAATATATGAAACGCAGACGTGACACGTAAACATATACTCATACACACAAGAACAGTTACTGACCACGGGAACAACCAAATCAACCCACCATCGAAATCCACAGTATTCGCGCGTCGCATCCGCACCCAAGTTGCTTCAGTGAGCTTATGCATGATGTTAAGTTTGTTCTTTTGCTTCTCTTTTAGGGTTTATAGATGGGGCTTAAATTAGAGTGAATGATATAGCGTGACACCGAGGTAGCGGAGATATGGCTGATTACTCATACTTTCATTCTCAAATATAATATCCTCTCTTCCGAGGCGCCTGCGTTGTGAATGTGAAAATATGTTGCTGTTATTTTTGAGAAGTTTTTTTTTGAGTGCCATTTTTGAAAGTAGTTTTCCATGGATTCTTGCATATTTTTAATTATTGGTTTTGAGCGACCAAACCCGTGTTATCTACACATACAAATTTCCGGCATTTCGTGGTGAGAAATCAGGTGCGTACACATTTAAAAAAAATGGACGAAACCACTAAAGGACATTTCCTTTCATATGCACAGATAAAGCTCTAGAGTGGAGCATGCTCCGATAACTCTTACGATGTGGTAGTACTACAGTTTTTGACACCATTTTAAGATCAAACCTTTTTTCCAAACATTGTCATATGTAACGTTTAGATTCTGCTAGGCCAGTTTGAATGTCTTCTCTCGTTGAAAGCCAGCATCGATATGTGTGGAAAGCGCAACATAAGGAAGGTCACTGGTTCAAATCACACGCTGTGCTACTCCCCTCGAATGACATAGGCATTTTCGTACCGAGGATTTAAAAAACACTTTAACTTTGGCCATACATATTTATTCAAAAAAGAGAGAAAAAATACATGCTGGTATACTCCGATCGTCTCCCTTCGGTGCGCCATCGCGCATCGGATCCAGCTGAAAGGTAGAAATATATACGTTTGAAATAAATAATAAGTCTATTATCTACTATACTATTGGCAAAGGCAATATATCTGATTACTGAAATGACAAAAACATCAGAGCCTCCCAACAGCCTTTATATTTATTTCATTAGACTTGTTTGTACACAGTTAATAAACATTACCTTGATGTATGAAAGTAAAGCTAATGCATTATAATAATAACTACCCAGATCTACCCGAATAATCATTACCTTACAATAATAACTACCCAGATCTATCTTAATAAACATTACCTTGATGTATGAAAGTAAAGCTAATGCATTATAATAATAACTACCCAGATCTACCTGAATAATAATTACCTTACAATAATGACTACCCAGATCTATCTAAATAAACATTACCTTGATGTATAAAAGTAAAGCTAATGCATTATAATAATAACTACCCAGATCTACCCGAATAATCATAACCTTACAATAATAACTACCCAGATCTATCTTAATAAACATTACCTTGATGTATGAAAGTAAAGCTAATGCATTATAATAATAACTACCCAGATCTATCCGAATAATCATTACCTTACAATAATAACTACCCAGATCTATCTAAATAAACATTACCTTGATGTATAAAAGTAAAGCTAATGCATTATAATAATAACTACCCAGATCTACCCGAATAATCATAACCTTACAATAATAACTACCCAGATCTATCTTAATAAACATTACCTTGATGTATGAAAGTAAAGCTAATGCATTATAATAATAACTACCCAGATCTATCCGAATAATCATTACCTTACAATAATAACTACCCAGATCTATCTTAATAAACATTACCTTGAAGTATGAAAGTAAAGCTAATGCATTATAATAATAACTACCCAGATCTACCCGAATAATCATTACCTTACAATAATAACTACCCAGATCTATCTTAATAAACATTACCTTGATGTATGAAAGTAAAGCTAATGCATTATAATAATAACTACCCAGATCTATCCGAATAATCATTACCTTACAATAATAACTACCCAGATCTATCTTAATAAACATTACCTTGAAGTATGAAAGTAAAGCTAATGCATTATAATAATAACTACCCAGATCTACCCGAATAATCATTACCTTACAATAATAACTACCCAGATCTATCTTAATAAACATTACCTTGATGTATGAAAGTAAAGCTAATGCATTATAATAATAACTACCCAGATCTATCCGAATAATCATTACCTTACAATAATAACTACCCAGATCTATCTTAATAAACATTACCTTGAAGTATGAAAGTAAAGCTAATGCATTATAATAATAACTACCCAGATCTATCCGAATAATTATTACCTTACAATAATAACTACTCAGATCTATCTTAATAAACATTACATTGAAGTATGAAAGTAAAGCTAATGCATTATAATAAGAATTACCCAGACCTATCAGATATATTACAAGTTCGTCCGAGGAGAAAAAATATAAAATTAAAAAAAAAATGGCACCGTAATAGCTTACGTGACCTATGATGACCTCTGTAGCTAAATAGGTAAGACGCATATTTTTAAACCCAAGGGTTGTGGGTTCGATCTCCGTTGAAACCCAGATTTAAAAAAAATGGATTTAAGTCTGGTTTTCACTTGAAGCCTTTTGAAGATATTTCTGATTAGTTAGAAAAGAATACCACATGACAATAAGCCCGCCAGATTATAATACAATGGAATAAAATACGTGTTATTGTCGATAATAATTTAGATAGCAACGATTAATAATAAAACATGGATTTTCCATTTTGTTATAATAATGTTGAGTAAATAATAATCACGAGCGAAGATTTCATAGTCTTGAAATTCAGCTTTCAGTTGGTGTGTCGGAGTGGTTTTATTGTATTTTATTTGAGAATATTGTATATGCATGTATTGATTTATAACGTAACATTTTTATAACTGTTCATAAACGTTATAAAAATCCAGTTTCAAAATAGTAATTGAGTAGAATCAATGCGGTTAAAAGGCGTTCTTTGCGAATTAAATCTGGTCTTTATGAATGAAAGAGTTTTAAATTATTGGATAAAAGACAACTGTTTATTGTAGATGTTGTAAGTAGAAATAAAAAGATGTTGATAAACGAGTATTTTCACCACATTGAGAGAATGAGTTGGGATAGATTTACATGCATATATATTTGTTTGAAATAATTGGATTTCGTATAAGAGGTGGATCAAGAACAGAATCGAAAGGGATAGTTTCATTAATTTAATTCATTGGCAATTAATAAGCAAGAGCAGTAGAAAAGCATGTGCGAGATACTCTTATGACGAGATATATGCATATGCACGTTGAAGAGGCAAAGACGTTGCGCGTAGATTGAAATACGTGGAAATGTGTTCTCTCTTGTATGAATATAACCATTGTCCTGAATTGATATGGTGATATGCGAGCTGTTGACTAGGACTGCGCGGTATCGTGAACCTATGAATATTGTTAATTTTTTATAATCATTTAGAACTCCAATAAAATTATATAGTTTTGTTGGGTTAATGTGTCTTTTTATTTGGTTTTGTCGAATTGCTATTATTATTTTTTTATTTTTTAGATTATTTAGTAAATGAAGCATATACTTTATTTTAATAATGTGTAAAGGTACACTGTATACTTGATGGAAAAAAAATGAAAATAAATAAATTAAATTAAATATTTTTATGCAAAGCAGTTATATTTCATTGCTATTCCGGTTTTTGGTGTATGTTAATATTTCGAATACCTACAGAATTGTTTAATGGTGATTATTGGGAATAAACCTTTATACGAAGAAGTCAAGTGGCCATGCAATCCTCTCAAGTAGTTAGTGACGCGACTGTTTTAGAGAGTAGGGGTATTAAGATGACAAAGCAATGAAGAGGAAAGCTTCTAGCTGGATGGGTCATTAAGTCTCTCGACGAGGTAATCTTAGGTACATCGTTGAAATGCAATTTGCTTTGAGGCCATTGAACCAAAACAGCAGCTCATAGCGTCATTTGTAATTTTTCATGAATAAATTTATGTTTTTGCAATTCACTATAAAAAAACAAAATTACATTGGCACGAGATTCAGAGTGTGAACTTTACCAGCAGCCTTTACACTGCAAACTGGTGAGTTTATTGCCATATTATTATAATAAAAAGACAATTTACATAGCGCCCTTTCGAGAGAAAAAATTCCTCAAAGGCGCTCAAACTCGGGATCGAACCTACTACGAGTATTAGTGAGGGATTAAAATACGACAAAAAAATATTGTTTGAGTGTTGGAATAGAAATTAAGTAGATGTGGCCAAAACATTGGGCACTTTCTTTCATTTATACTCTTATATGTTAAGTAAAACAGAAAACTTACCAAGAGAAGACAAACTACAAGGAACCGTAGTGTAAAATATATGATGGTAACATGTTGGTCATTTAGCGATTATTCCAATCAACCAGAAATAGAGTAAAAATTGCTTGGTGAAAAACCAGACTGGAATCGAACCCGTAACCACCTGGAAGTCTACCATCTTACTAATTATGCCACGGACGTCATCTTTAATTCTAAAAAATCTTCTTAATGTATTGTGCAATAACTTACCTTTACCGATTTTCTGTAATTTTAAATTCAACTTCCTCTATTTAAATTTATTCATTCGTATAATTTATTTATAACATGTGTAGGCTATTTGAAAAGCACTTCCTTAGGTTAAATAAAAGTGTCAAAAAATTCACTGTATTTCACTTTCTCAGTTCTTCCCTTGTCTAATGATTATCGTGAAGTCCATCGTCTTTATGAAAAACAGTCGAAACAATTCGTCATTCGTATTATTTCTAAGAATTGTGCCCATTCTAGCGGCATCTTACATGTGCAGAGCTCTACCAGCTTATTCCTTCAATGTTTCCTTCGTCTTTATCATTAACTAGAAGATTTTCATCTAGCTCACGAGTTCTAGTTAAAACAACCTTTATATTGACTTCCTTAGAACACCTTCTAGCCACCCGAATACAATACTCTATGAGGAGTATTACAGGTTTTATTTTAAATTCCTCTTTTGTTATATCTTACAATATATTACATAATATCCTACAACGCCCTATAAATTTTTGGAGGTATCTCATTTCCGTTGTGTAATCTCTTGATTTTTTTTTCTTTGAGTATCCTAATTTCATTAACTCAGATTAATTGGTATGTAAACATATTAACAAATATTTTCAAAGAAATACAAAAATTAATATACACAAAGAAGTATAAAAATGAATATATGGTATACGTTTAAAATAAACTATTAAAAATAAAATTTTCACGGCATATTTTGTTAACCAATTTATAATGGACATAATTATTAAACATAAAATATATAAAATAATTATCTATGCGGGAAGACCTACGCGACGTTCATGATAAGACACCAAAGTTTGCAAGTTCCATTCCCGTTGACACCTAATTGTTTTATTTATCATCAGTCTAATTTTCATTTCAAATTCCTTTAATATTAGGTCCTTACATATGAAATTGGCGTTTTGTTTGGGAGGAACATAAAGTTGATTTTTTTTTAATATAATATATTTATTTAATCAAAGTATGTACCATTGCTATCTATGCACTTTTGCCATCTCATAGGTAGTTCATCGATCCCTTTACTAAAAAAAACATTCGGACGGGAATCAATAAAATCTTTGAAGTCGGTTTGGACTGCCCCATCGGAGTTGAATTTTTTCCCTTGCAAGAAGTTATCCAAATTTCGAAAAAAATAGTAATCTGTTGGGACAAGGTCCGGAAAGTACGGTGGATGTCTTAGACATTCCAATTGAAGCTCTTCTAATTTGGTAGCCGTCTGTTGTGCAGTGTGTGGTCTAGCGTTATCATGAAGCAGCAGTGGCCTAGAGCGATTAACCAGCCTCGGTTGTTTAGCAGCTAGCTTTTCCATCATGGTTTGCAGTTGCTGACCAGATTTAAGAAAGCTGTAGTGAACGACACCAGCACTAGTCCACCAAACGCTCACAAGTAACTTTTTTGGAGTCAATTTTCGCTTGGGGCATGGTTTGGCTGGTTCGGCAGGGTTCAGCCATTGCGATGAGCGCTTCCGATTATCATGCAGGATCCACTTTTCATCACAGGTAATGATTCGATTCAAAATCCCTTCATTATTGTGCCGGTTGAGTAATGCAACGCAGCAGTCAACGCGCGTTTGTTGATTTGCTTCACTCAATTCGTGAGGTACCCACCTTTCAAGCTTTTTCACCTTCCCAATTTGCTTCAAGTGGATTAAAACAGTTTTATCACTAACACCGCAGCCTGCAGCTAACTCGGACGTGGTTTGCGATGGATCCGCTTCCACAATAGCCTTCAATTCTTCATTATCAACTTTGGTCTCCGGCCGTCCACGGGGCTTGTTCTGCAGGTCGAAATTTCCAGAACGAAAACGTTGGAACCAAAAACACACTGTGTTTTCTTTTGCGGCACCGTCGCCATACACATCATTAATCCTTCGAGCCGTTTCTGCAGCACTGGTGCCACGGTGGAACTCGTACTCGTAAATAACGCGATATTTCAAGTTTTCCATTTTGTAAACTGAGTGACGCAAAGAAAAAAAACAATTGAGGAAAAAACAAATGAATTATAATTTTCGAAACAAAAATACTTGAGTAAATAGCTGTATAAATTTTATTTTGGAATTCCTAACCAAAGAGAAGATATTTGAGATCAAAGTTGCCAGTACGGCAAAACGCCAATTTCATATGTAAGGACCTAATATGTTTCTAGTTTGTTGTTAGATGTTGCCATATGACAAATAACTCGTCTAGTTGTAAGATTTACAACAAAAGCGTAATACTTTACAATTTGGCCTACAACTTTTCAATGTATATTTTATCTTTTTTTTTTTATTTGTTTATATTTTCTTTTTGTACATGCGTAGACACATTCCCGTCTCAACAATGTTGGTCTCACAAAACAAAACAAAAACAAATTTATCTAAAAAGTCATTCGAATAAAAATCACGCATAAACAGACAACAAAATAAATCCCATAATTTATTTATTTTTTATTTCATACAAGTTTAATCAAATTTCATCTAAGTATAACATAAAGACAACAGGAACAGTAACTCATGTTTCCATGTAAAGTGACACAGTTATGCCTTTAAAGTTTATTATGTAGTCCAATCCTCAATTTGTTCTCCGATCTATGGAAGAGTTCAATATCGGAAAATTCATCCGAGGTCATACAGTATGCGAGTGGTCATCCGAGGTCATACAGTATGCGAGTGGTCATGCCCTAAACTGTTCAATTCGTGAGTCCACTGCACCGAAAAAAAATCATGATTCTAGATGGAAAATAATTATCTGATACATCAAACGAAAGTTTGTCAATCAACTAAGGGTTTGGATTTTTTCTGTAAGCAATTTGTATTTGTTTAATTCTTTTTACATCTGGTTGGTTGGAAAAGATTGCCGCCTGGCAATGAGCCCGCCAGATTGTAATTGCAATAAAAGTGTTAAATAAATAAAGAATATTTACTTACAAAACTTTCAAGTAACAAAAGAAAATTCCTTGATTTGTTCATGCAAAAACCACACACAATTAATCTTTGGTTAAATTGAATGAATAACTCTAATAAAATTTAAATTTTCCAATAAAAGTTTACTCGTGTGTTTAAAATTGAAAATACACTATTCGAAACCAAACAATAATTTTCTTTTAAATTAACTTTTCAATGATATTAAAAAAAAACAATCTGTTTTACATTAACTGTCGCATTCGTTGGATTAACTACTTATTTTTTACAAGAATTCATAAATGTGGGGAAAATTATGAAATTTCAAGTGATACCTGTCATTTATCGTGACCCCAGTAAACTAGGATTTGGTCTGTATCTTACTGGAGACATGAATATAAAAAAGATTAATACTTTTAACCAATTGCTATTAATTTCATTTATTGCAATACCAAGTTATGAGTATATGATATACCACGTGAATTAAACCTTAGCGTATCAATTTTAAGAAATTAAAAGTCGATTTTACAATTTCTTTCATGGATGCTGATTAAAAACTTTAATAAATGTCATTATGCAAGATTAAACACACCACCATTCAACCTAAAAATTCATAACAGATTTTATACGAGTATCATATATCCAAGTGAAAGTATCTCATTCAGTTTTATTTAGTTTAATTTATTTTATTTGAAAACTTGTTAATTTTTTTAATTAATAGATATTTTTCTATTTTTTTTAACAATTTAACTCGAATATTTTAACAAAATCATATTATATTGTATAATATAATATTTTCTACAACTTTCTATTTCATATTCTTACATCTACCAAATCCCGCTTCATTTTGAATTGAATAACTTTAATTTTGATGAACTTACTAATTAATACACCTAAATTATTTCGTCTCCTCACGTTATAGAGTTAATATTACAAACAAAGAAACTCAAAGTATGAATCGTTCCAAAAATGAGGTATGCATATGGATGAAGCAATATTTTAATTCGGTCTACTTAAATTATATTTAAACATCTTAATATCAAAAGGCTGTATTCCAAAACGAAACGAAAAAGATTTTACTAACAAAGCTTTTATTTCCTAAGCAGTTCTTTCCCGTACATATTTATTGAGATAAGTCTTTTTGGTTATCAGGTACAGGAAATCTACAAAATATTTGTCCAATAATAACTGCGTAACCTCAAATAAAATCCGGAACGGACATGTTTTGGAGCGAGACGACATTTTTTTTGGTTTCCCTGTCAATGTTAAACAAAAAACATACTTTATTTCTCTGTTCCCATATTGTCTCTCGGCACCATTATTTATTCCAGGGCCGGATTTTTGTTTTATTTTGGGACATGAAATATGACTAACATCACTCAAACACGCACATTTGACAAAATGTTATTTAGTCATAAATTACTTTATATCAATAAGAATATATCAATATAAATTAATGAAATATAGCTTTCACGTGTTGAAAATAAAGCGAATACTAGAAAACAACACATTAAGAAGAATGAAAACCTACCATATACCATATTTTTGGCAGATTCCAAAAAGCTGGAAAGATAATTTGGAGCCGACGTATTAAGAAAAAAAAATCTAATGCGGGATTCGGCCACACAGTATTTCTAAAAAAACATATCTCTTTCTCTCTCTCTCTCATAGCTATACAACTCTGAAGAACTTTTGCTTTCTGGCCGATTTTTCTACGAGTCGATCGATCACTTTCCGTCTATTTCCAGTCATCTTCCACTCGTAGCCTCTAAAGACTCTGCTGCACCTTGTCTAAAAGTCTCTGTCTCGGTCTGCCAAGTGCTATTCTTCCGTGTTGTTGGGCTTGCACTGTGACCTCTGTTGTTGACCGTGTCAACTGATGTCTGCTTACATAGCCTGCCTATACATGCCAACCTTCGAATTTATTCATGAACTCTTAGTTTTCACTCAGCATGCAGCCGACAATTCAGTTTCCATCAGCACAAAGTTTTCAAACTGATTTGTTAAAAAACTCAGTGTAACGAAACCCGCAAAAACATTACAATATATAAATTATGGTTTATGTTTTAACCACAACGAATATTTCAATTATCACTGCTCTAAATTCGTTATAGTTTACTTAGAAAGTATGATATTTCTAAATACAACACTAAAAATGGTATTCACGAATACTTACTAAGTAAACAGTGAATACAAGAACAAAACCGTAATGTCACGCTTGAAAATTAAAAACAGATAAACTTAATATTCCAATGTCCAAAACCATCCCTGTCAATTTGTTCCGCACATCACAATAAATCAAAACAGAGCACAGGGGTCTGATGGCAATAAAGGATGATTTTTTTCCCGCGAAAAGAAATACAAATTAAATGTCCTCATGTGCCGTCCTTGTATATGGAGAAGTTTGCAGTATATTTATGGTTAAAACATTGCCCTCATTGTATATTTATGTTGACATGTGGCATAAGGGGCGGGGCGTGATGAAAGTTTTTGGCGAGAGGAAATTATAAATATTTACATGATATGAATTATTGGTTGAAAAAATCTATTACTTTAATTTGTTTCATGATTTATTGGGATGTAACAAGATAAATTATGTAGTTTTTCTTTCTTTGTATACAGCCAAGAAAAAAACGTTATTTTATTATGTCTTTTGTTGTAACTTTTATCCTGAATACAGATTTTCTCTCTAATATTAAACTGATCAACCATAATACTGGATAATTAATTCAACAGTGATTTACTACGTATTATATAAGGTTTATAAAGGAAATTGATTTATTATTTCTAAACTTTATAATTTTTTGCGATATTTGAAGGAAAACTTTAAGCAGTATATTTTTTCAAATAAAAATTTAGGCTGACTAAAAACAATCTTAGAGGTTCTCATGATGATCCCTTTTATGTTGAAAAGTCATACAAGATCAGCGCACACTTTTGAAAGTAAATCTGTAAATGTAAATCGGGTATAATTTGTATTATCAAATGTTTTTTTCTTTATAGAACTCCATATTAGAATATTGAACACAAATTTGCTTTGTCATTCCACTAATTATATTAATCTCTGCTACATTAGTTCCTACCTCCTGTTTCGAGGTTCTCTTTAGATGGAATGATCCCGGTTTGTTACAAGAGTAATGAGTAAGTAAGACTAGTGTCATGTATCATCAGAAGTGTGTATAGTCTATTGACTCAAAGGAAAAATGTTTTAGAGGGGGGAAAGCTTTTGCATTATTTGGTTATTTATTTCTTTTTTGTTTTTGCTTAAGGCTTGTGTATCTCTTATGTTAAATACTCGTATATTGACGATTAAAATTTTTTATTTCAAATAGCTGTACCCAGCCACGCGTTGCTGTGGCTCAGTCTGGTTAAATGGAAAAGAAAGAAAAGAGAAAGCACACGTTTCAATTGTGTTTAATTTCACAATGCGTATACAATATTTTTGATGTCTTGTATACAATATTTTTGATGTCTTGTATACAATCTGGGTATACAATATTTTTGATGTCTTTCAGGCACTCTCAGTCTGTCGCGTTTATCACCGTGCTTGCAAATGATCGCGTCACTCCAAGAGGTCAATTCACGATA
>OX463851.1:6793492-6833492 GCA_949825065.1 Odontocerum albicorne
TTTATAGTTTAATGCGTTATTAATGAAATTTATACGTTACAATAATATAACGAGATTTGATATTTATATAATTATATTGAGAGGTATGTATAATAATTTATGGTTTAATGCGTCATTGTTGAAATGTATATGCTATAACAATATTATGACGTTTGTCCTTTATAGTTTAACGCGTCATTAATGAAATTTATACGCTACAATAATATAATGAAATTTGTTATTTATAGTTAAATGCTTAATAAATTTTCATCCTCTATTTATATAATGAGTGTTTTTTCCTTTTTTCTTCTCGTGTGGTACCCTTCGGCATATTTCTAATTGGGGATTCGGACATATTAAAGAGCGTGACCGGGAAAAAATATTGTATTCGACCCCAATATTTGGGCCCTCGGGTTCAATACCACAGAAGTGCGCACGGAAGTCGCGGTTCGTCATTGCACGTGTTCGTAACACTACCGCATATGAAGAGACAACAACGCGCGCTTTTATTGTCACCTCACGAACTATTTTACCAGACGGGATATTTCATTTATTTAGATTTTACATTTACAAGAAGATACCAGACGGAACCCTTCAGTTCTTTAGGTTTAGGCTTACAAAAATAAAAATAATAAAAGTGCTTTTAAGAAACTCGACAACAATGCTACATAAAACTCTGCCTAACGAAAAGTTTATTCAGATTAAATATGTCGATCATCTAGGAAGTTAAATATCCTTGCTATCAAAACTTTAGGCTTACTTGTCAAGACTGTGCTGGCTGACATGTAACAACTTGCTCTCAATTAACCAATACAAGGCGTCCTTTATTCAAAAATGGCTGACAATCATACTTGATTAAGCTATCTATCACCCCTACCGCTATGTCCTCTCCACCTATGTAGAGGACATAGTAGATACACCTATGTATAGAGGACATTTCTTATAACGACATACTTATTTCACCTTCCCCACATCAATAAATTGCCTCACATAGGTCCTTCTGTTAATCTTACCCCTAACTTTCCTTCTTTTCAAATTCCGTTCACTTGGTTTAAAACACACTATTCTCGATCGTCCTCCATCACCACTCCACTCCCACTTAGGTTTGAATTGAGCACTTTTCTCAATTCGCGCGGTACACTATAAAAAACTTTCCAAACTAGTTATTTGATAATTATTTAAATCTTTTGTGTACATATTTCTCAAATTTTATTAATTATTTTAGTTTGTTCGAACGTTTTTCTGTTTGTGCAAACCTTAAGAACTTTGTTATCTTTTAAACAGCAATGTATAAAAATTAAATAACTTTTGTATGGTCGATTGGAAGTGATTGCTGTGGAAAAATAATAAATGAATTACAATATGCAATGAAGTGTCATCAAAATAAATAAAAATCATCAAAAACTTTTCAAAATTATTTTACTTTCGAATTATTATAATAACCATAGGATTATTTCAACTTACCTGTACGTAACAATTTTACTGATTAAATTTATGCAAAACAGTTAAAATACAATGATTTGCAAAGTTTCTACTCGTCGTAAGCTACGCATTATGATAATACAATTCCTCCCCGGAGAAAATATTTTCATCCAAGCAAATATAAAGCGATAGAAAATAAGCGCGTGAAATTGGAATTATTCCATAATCCCTGCCAAAAGATATGAATATTTTTTATGAATAGAAAATTTATATTTCCTAGAGATTTAAAACCTTGATCTTATTAAAGAAATCCACACTTTTATGAATTCCACAAAATATTTTATAACTTTTAACGGAAATTTTATTATAGCCCAAAAACGTCATACGATTCATGTTTAACTTTATGAAGTATGTACTCGTATAATATATATTTTGGAATATATTTTGGAACAGACTTCTATAACTAAAAATAAGGCAGTGAAGAAACCTTCACGTTCTGTCGATATTATTTTGCCCGCTTAATAATCCAAATTCTCCTTAAATATTCGTGAAAAATTTCACTTTTTTTTCTATCCGAACGTTCTCTTCGATTAGACGAGGAGAGACCTTTGCTTACCAACCTGCCACACCTCATTTTACACATTTGTTTGCAGTTCACTCGGCGCGACTGCGGAATGAACTCCCAAGAGTTATTTAAGTTGAAGAGAGAATTAAAAAAAATTACATTACTCAAAATATCCTTTTACCCATTTTTCTTTGTTTCCCTTCCTTATTCTTTATCAAACTTATTTCCTCTACTTCATATCTAATTGGTTAAAAAAATATTGTTACGAAATTATCAAATTGTATAGTGGAAATAAATCCACTCAATTGATCTATACTCGTATATACAAAAAAAGTGTAAGACACTTTGAAAAGAGGTTTATATTTCAAGTGTGAAAGGAGAAATACTCGTTAATGCGACATAACATATGGGTGAGCAATGAACGATTAGAGCAAGTTGACAAATTATGCTATTAAGTTAGTATTTTCTCAGATGATAGAAGAGTTATGAAGGATATCAATTGTTGTCTAGCTATAGGAAACAAAGTCATTTGGGTACTAAAACATAAACATGCACTCGAACCGGATAGATTTATACTCTGCTAATGTAACAGTTCAAAACAGTATTTTAGTACGAACTACAAAGTTTTGAAAAAATCGTGGATATAGAAAAATACTTCAAGGAGCCGAATAAATACTCTTGAAATACGTGCACACTGGGAAGAATCCATGGGGTGATAATATACGACCGAATACAAAATAAAGTGATAAGAAATGAATGTGAACGTAAGGCTGGTGTGTTTAGTAAGATGAAGAAGAGCACTCTGAGAGTGTTTGGGCACATATAACGAATGAATGAAAAAATACTAACAAAACATGTACACTGTGCGAATGTGAGTGAATCTTATAATACAATAGAAGAACAAAAAAGTATGAACAGATCATGTGAATGATACTTTGAAAGAAAGAAATCGTAGGGAGTTATGTGAGAAAATTTATGGATGTAGAATAGGCGAAATACATGTGTCAAGATAGTAAAATATGGTGCTTTGTCCTTTCTGCTTACCCCAACAGGGAAACGTCGTGATGTTATATTTGTACACATGTGATTAAATAAAGTTTTTTTTTTGTTTGAGGTAGAAGTGTTTGGTATGAGAGAAACATTGCTGATCTATAGTGTCCCCATATAGTAATATGTATAATATCTTGAATAGCGACCGTGACCGTGACCACCTGAACTCGCAGCTACTCGTACCTTTATAGGAAATTATAGTAGTTACTTCTGCAAACGCAAGTTCCGTCAGCTGGAATCCTTGTAATTCAGAAGAACTCCGTTATGATGTGTGTGGGGTAAAGAGACCGTCATATTTGCATAATCGGTGTAATTATGTTTCTGGTTCTGTGTGTCACTTTATATCTCAGTAATCGTATGCCATTAATCTATATCATCTTGTTCATCTAACATAGATTGCTATTTAGTGACTTCATTCGTCCAAATACTACCTGTTGCTCATCTTTACATCAATCTCATTGTGTGTACTTTATCATCTTAGGCCTTATTTGATAACTTACAAGTATTTCTAAACAAACATAACATATATTCAGTTATGCACTATGTGTAGATCGCGTTGTACTACTTAAATCCAAAGTTTCCGGCCTGAACAGGTAAGAGCGTGTATCGATCCATACAACGTCGGCTTCGTCCATTATGTGATCAGGCGATGTAATAATTCAATTTTGATATCGCTTCCATCAGTTGTATATCAACTAGAGCCGATAGAAGACGTATTGTTTCGAAAGAAGATGACGAATGTCGAGTTTATAATACTATGCGTATCCAGAAAGTAAGTGTACTGAGGCTCTCACGACCGGATGGATTTTATTTTCGACATGTTGGCTACACTTCCGTGTAGCCTGACCCTTCCCCTCCGCAACGAGACCGGTTCGAGGTCAGTACGTTGAGAAGTGTCGACGCGACAACACGTTTCGTGAAAAATGTCAATCCAATCTCCCGCCAAGTGCGAAATACGCGGCGTCATCCGTTATCTCATTTGGAAGGGAAAACCTCCGGTTGAGGTTTATAATGAGGTGAAAACTGCATATGGTGATAAAGCTATGAATCGTACGAGTGTGTACAAGTGGTGTCGCGAGTTTAAAAACGGTCACGTCACACCTCTTCACCCTCCGCCAAAAAGTTCAAAACCACAATTTCAGCCAAGAAAATCGTGGCATCCGTGTTTTGGGACTGTCAAGGCATTATTTTAATTGAATATATGCCTCAAGGGGAGACCATCAGCTCTGCAAGATACTGTGAGACCCTAAAAACATTGCGGAGGGCGATTCAGAACAAGAGGAGAGGCATGCTGACAAAGGGAGTCTGCCTGCTGCACGACAATGCCAGACCACACACGGCCAACGCCACGAAGGAACTGCTCGCCTCGTTTAAATGGGATGTCCTGAACCATCCCGCGTATTCCCCTGACCTAGCACCTTCAGATTACTATTTCTTTACCTCCCTGAAGCTGCACATGGGTGGAAAAAGGTTTTCAACCGACGAGAAGGTAAAGGAGGAGGTGGAGAAGTAGACGGAGGGGTTGGCGGGAAACTACTTCGAGGAAGGCATCAAAAAGTTGATACCCCGCTTCACCACCTGCATTGAGAGGAATGGCGACTATGTCGAAAAATAGCTTACATATGTACTACGGTAACCACGTAATTTTTTTGTTTAAATAAAAAAATTGTAACCTACAAAAATTCAGTACACTTACTTTTTGGATATGCCTCGTATACCATTTTTCGTGAGTTTTCATACACAGCTTGTATTGTTTAACCATTTCATTTTACTCGTATATGTGAGTACAATCATACAAACTGGCGGTTTTTTTTCTATGTGCTAAGTTTTATCAACCAACCATAATGATATATTTTTATTTACTTTTTTTAAGTTTTCAGATCTTACTTGTATTGCTCTGAAGCCGAAGCCCTTGATAAATTCGGCCCCTAGCCCCGGTTGTCAGATCTTACTTGCATTGGTCTCAAACCGAAACCCTAGAGAGATTCGTTACTTTTAAATAGTGGAGGAAGTTTAAACATTATTTTGAGATATCACAACTGACGAGAGTGCGGTTTCTCCCCGTGGCTCTATCCTGTAAAGTTTCTTCAAAGTATGTTGGTGCACTATCTTCTAAGCATGAGGAGAGAAGAGAAGATCTAATTTTCCTCTCATGAACCATTTCCTAATTTTTATTTTCCAATTTCTAATTTTTATACTACACTACCAATAAATATTTAGAGTGTGATAAAATAAACTTGATTGTATTTTTTTTTTCAATATCAATTTAATTTCAAAATCAATTTTTATTCAATATCAATTTGAGTGAAACTTATATTTTTATTTGATCCTTTAATATATTTAAGTTTCCTGCCTTAATTTTATTAAGTGTTAAAATAACCAATGTTCTTTTTGTTACACTTATTTATGACTGTATAATGCTAGATAACAGTCTAGATGTGTGAACAGGAAAAACGAAAAAAATGTAAAAGTGCTATTCCTTGGGATGGAGTCTTATATATTGACGTCTTCAACATGTCAGAAATTACTTTTAAACAAACTATATAAAGCTTTCTTTGTAATGGGAGTTAGATTTTTTAAGAAAACAATTATTTCTTATTTATGATTATATACTTAATATATTTCTTTTTAAGTTTTGTATGTTTTTAATTAAACATGTACATGTCTCCTTCTTCATCAGGAGCTCCATTATGAGCGTCGTTATTTTCTTATATGTCTCAAACTCGGCGCACCATCTGTCTACATCCCTTCCGGTCCTAGGCCATACTGAATACAGCACTTAAAAAGGATCTTGTTAACTGTTTTACTTGATCCCTCTATCTTATAGGACACCTTCTTCTTGCTCGCATTATCTCAACAGTCCCCGTGATCACCAGTTTATTTAGATATCCATCATTTTTCTAGCAACATTCCCAAAGCACGTCTGCATGTCGTTGTAGGAACTACTGTCGTCGCTGAAATATTGTCAACATACACGGTCAACGACCGACGAAACGACATTGGATATGTCCAAAGGTCGCATACCAAAACATTGAAATTGTTTACCCGCAAATACTATTTACGATACATTCCACAGTAGAAAGAGAACGCATCGCGCTGTCTCGCCGTTTTCGCAAACAAATCGTCTACCCACAACACTAATTGCGATGCCTGCAATATTTCAATCGACCATCTCTGCACGCACAGAAGCGAGATAAAGATATATTGCGGGCGCACTCCCGCGCCCGTTCTGAAATGTATAAATACCTACTTACCGATAAATAAAGCATCATTAATCACTATTTATTATTCATCGATTCATTCACTCTCTGCTTCCGCATTGCTAATTGACGTATTTTATTTAAATACCAAACAATCAAAATCATCATCGCGTCCTTCAAGGACATTCGCTAAATCGTCAAAAGACTTCAAAATCTCCAATTCTTGGGTGATAGAGACGTTCTGGACAATGAAATACGGAATATCCGCCTCCAGCACCATATTTCGAATATGTTTATCATGTTTCTTTCCTTTCATCTCATCGGTCATGTTTTTACGGCATACAGTGCTATGGAGAACTAGAGACTTAACTAGACGGATTTTTATTCTTTTAAGTAGAGACCATATCTTAGTCAGACTTGTCATGTCTGATATTACCATTCCCATTCATCGTTAGATCTCTGTTTCACATCCATCATTCCTCTAAATAAGAGAATTTAGTATATAAAATGTACATTGTACATATATGCTTTATAAAATAAATAAATAAATTTATAAATTTCCCCAAATATCTCAAAAAGGGATTCCCCAAATATCTCAATGCTGTTAGGATATTTTTGCATACAAGCGAGAGGATAGTTTGATATTAAGATTTCGCGTTATGATCTCTCCAGAGCTGAAATCAATGTTACTGAACCGATATCTGAATGCGAAATTTTCCTCACATTCTCGTTACATTTTACATATGAATTAAGAAAAAAATATCACATCCCGCACGAATTCCTTTGTGAAATATTCTATTGTAGAGATGATAAACGGATCTGATACGCAGGGTTGAACCAAAAGTTATCAAGGTAAGGGCGAGTATAATCGGTAACAAGGTTTTCGTGAACACGTTTTTTTGTATAATAGAGATACAAAAAAATATTTACGCATACCATCTCACCATCACGGATGATCTCCGTTGCCTGGTTGGTAAGACGCTCGACATCCACTCGAGGGTTCGATTTATCATGGTACTAAAAAAAATCACAAGTCTAGTAAATTAATTCGTCTGGTACTTGAGGGCACTAGACATATCATATGTGAGTATTGTTTCCATTTCACATGTGGTAGTTTTCCAAGACATTCAATGGCAAACCGCGAGTTCCGGACCTGCTTCAATTGATGTAAGTCTGAATGCACAATTAACGAGGCCGAAGATACTGTTGCCTTCCTATTACGTTCTTTAATACGTACGCATCACTAATGCAAATATGTTGAGAAGCACTACGAGTATATGCAAGAATGAATGTAGACAGTCCCACTCTGTCCTATCACGGCATATTTCTTTCTCCTCTTTCATTTTTATACATCTTATAATACACCACTTTCTTTTTATTTTGCTCTATACCTTTCTTTTTTATATAATATTTTTTTATTTCCTTGATCCAGCCATTACAAATGCCACTAAATTGTACTATACTCGTATATACAAAAAAAAAGGATAATACAATTTGAAAAGACGTTTGTATGTTTCAAGTGTGACATGAAAGTAGCGATATATGAGTGAGCAATGAAAGTAGCGATATATGAGTGAGCAATGAAAGTAGCGATATATGAGTGAGCAATGAAAGTAGCGATATATGAGTGAGCAATGAAAGTAGCGATATATGAGTGAGCAATGAAAGTAGCGATATATGAGTGAGCAATGAAAGTAGCGATATATGAGTGAGCAATGAAAGTAGCGATATATGAGTGAGCAATGAAAGTAGCTATATATGAGTGAGCAATGAAAGTAGCGATATATGAGTGAGCAATGAAAGTAGCGATATATGAGTGAGCAATGAACGATTGAAGCATGATGAAGATTTATACTTTTGAGTTAATATTTTCTCAGATCAAAGAGTTACAAAGAATACCGAATCGCGTGTCGCAATAAAAAACAAAGTCATTTGAGCACTAACATATAAATATACGATCAAACCGGATAGATTAAAAATCTGCTAAGATTAAAATTTTTATTTACTTGATCCAGCCATTACGAATGGAACTCACGTTTGTAATTTAGTTTTTTTAGTAATATGAGGAGAGTTTGCTCTCTTAATGGCGCTACATAAATTGTCCTTTTATTATTTTTGTTGTAGATTTATTTTGTCGAGATTTGATCACCTATTCATTCTACATGCCCAAGTAATTTAAAAACATTATTTTTACCTTTCATGACACATTGGTATGCCAGATAATTATCTTGATTGACTTTCAGTATTTTTTTACTCTTTTATGTTATTTAGACACTTCACGTAATATTCTCAGAGCTCAAATTCCTGCAAGAACAATAATCTAGATCTAGTCATATTTTTTGACATTCGTGTATTACTTCCCTACATTAATGAATGAGTGAAGGAGTGAATTTTAATTATAGTGAGATCCCGTCACTGTTGTGAACGTCATCCGTCAATCAGTAAAGACATCAGTCAATACCTTTGTTTCCTCATACTGAATACGATTTTCTTACATATGCATACACACGTACGTTATTTATCTACAAGAACTATTAGTACTAATCCCTTCAGCCCGTATTCTGTCATATGTTTTCACCCCGCATATTTTTCTCAGTGCAAGCATTTGTACAGCATTTATTCGGCTCATTCCAGTATCTTTCCACGTCCACATTTCACTCTCACACATAAAACTTCGTTCCTTTCCTTCTTTTCAAATTTCATTCACTTGGTATAACTATACTTTTATTCAAATAATATCACGATTTATTTATTCAAATAGTGTCTAATGTTAATTTATTTATTAGATACAAAATTGTCCTGTGTACAATATGCCGCGTTTATTACCAAAGTTAATTGAGATTTATCTCTGATATAAACAAAAGGTTGTATTTTAGTATTGTAGACCTTTACTTTATATGAAGTGTGTAATTCAGGTGATGTAACGCATAAAATGGTGTTATATTACTACAGTATTATTGGTGTTATGAACTCGGTGAAATAAAAATTTGTAGTGTATAGTTTATATTTTGTGTAATTATTTTTTGTCTTTAGTGTTAATAATTTGGAATAAGAAAAATGGGCCATCAACTGAGACCCAAGTGTGTGATGAAAAATAGGACCCAAGTGTGTGATGTATTTTATTTTAGTTTATTTTTATTCCTTCATGTTTAAATTTATAAGTTTGTTTTTACGTAATAACATTTCATACAGCTCTTGTATAGAGCTCTATATGACGACTGGTTAGAGCCTTCGGAAAAAAAACAATTGAAATAAGCTATCTTGGCCTATTTGGAGAGCCTGTAAGAGACTTCGAGTAGGAATGACTAGATGCGAGGTAAACATATAGAGATGGGGTTTGTTGGACGAAAATAGCATTAAATATGATTGTGGAGCTATACACGACTCACAAAATATTAAACAACATGCTTGGGACAGAACCTGATTGATACAAATGATAGGATGATCTTTATTGCCTCCTACTGAAAATACGTAATATAATTTAGAATTTATTAACAACTTGGTAAGCAGTAGTACGTTGTGGATCACGGGCCAGTCTAGGGTCATCTAAAAAGTACTCAGTCCCTGGTCCGCTGACACCACGAACTTTCACTTTTGGCTCTAAGTAGCTACCAGTCTACGGACAGCGACCACACCCCGAAAACTGCGTGAGCCTCGCAGGTGAAACTTTGTGGAAGGGCATAGTGGTTCTCTATCATCTCTTCTTATTCTTGTAACTCCTATCTACATAAGAATATCCCATAACATTTCTAAAATACTTCGGTTACCATTTAATACCGAAAAGTACATATTTCATATGAGACCTAGTACTACAACAAAAAGACCGTGTACTGCCAGTAAGGCTCACAATAAATACAACATGTGTACGATTCTTCAAAAATGTACTGTGGTGCGGAAGGCAATGGAAAACCACCGCATTATTTTTCCTAAGAAAATCACAAATATTCTCAACAATTAGTGGGTCACGTTCCTAAGCATTGAGGTCACGACGATATGGTCCAGACACAGAAATAAATTAACTAATTAAAATTTCGATTTAAAATATATAGTTATAATCAAATGTAAAATAAAGATATGAACATGTTATTTAAAAAAAGAAATTCAAATATCACTTCATAACTTTTGACCCTGCCTCTCGCTCGGCAGATGCGTGCCAAATAGTTAAGGGTGCCCATGGGATAAAGAGCATTGTAAAAAAAAGAAAAATAACCATTGTTTTATATTTGTGAAAAGTATAACAATACCTGTGTTAGAAAGAAAAAATACTTTTAATTTTAACATTTTATATGTGGTTTTAAAAGTAATGTTCTTCCAAAAATAAGGTCAAATATTTCTAACATTATTTTCTTCATATTGAAACCTAACATATCAAGTAACCTTTTAATTGATGATCGATACTTAAGAAAATAATTCTTGACAATTTTAAGAAATATTGTTAGAAATTTTTCATTAACCTTAGTCATAATTTTATGGAGGCCCAGGCCCGATATGAGCTGTATAGCCATCGAAGAAGAAGAAGTCATAATTTACATTTTGAGATTGTTTTTCTGAGAAATACTCTTCCCTACACTGTTATGACTGCAGCGCTCAAAAATGGATATTACACATTTTGACCTCTTCAGACATGAACTAATTCTCAAGTTATGAGCGTATTATTTACACTACATGCAACACTTTATCGTGCTAGTTTAGCTAAATGGCACCCAAAATGTTCAAAGTGGTTAATACAGGGTCATACAGTTCATTTGTTATCATTGAGAACAGAAATATACCACAAAGCTGTTTACATATTGCATATGAACCGTTTGTCCATTATAATGGACGCCAGGTCTGAAGAGGTAAATATATTGATTTATAATAATAATAATAATAAGTTCAAACCAGATTGCAAAATGAAGTACAGATATGTCAAATTCATATATAATATAAAACACGCACAAGAAATTATTTACATACACGAAGTACAGAGACACTTGAACAAAGTTGAATCATACATATGAAAATTTACTTTAATAAGAAATAAATTTAAAAAATGACAAATTTAGAATAAATCAAGAAAAAGTCAATACACATCACCGTCTAACTAGATTTGTGGAACGCCTAGTGACATCCAGGTGACCGAATTCTGAGCGAAAGAAGGAAAGTTCTTTGTCACGAAATAAGAAGGTCCTCTAGCTGAAGGAGGAGTCTGGAGAATTGACCATATTGTACTCGATTCACCCCGTTACAATTGAATACATTAGAGTTCAAATAGAAATGTGTACAATAATAAGAAATAGTTTACAAATAAGAAATAATTCCTAATTTGAAACAACTCCCATTACTAAGAAATCTTAAATGTTTTCAATAAAAAAATTAGTATGAGAGAGAGCATAACATAATGTGCCATACCTCATCAGAGTCATGAACCCTTGCGTTGTGCCCTCTAGAAACATGGCAGATACACCGCAGTAGCGACAGAGAGACCAAATATAACACACCAACCCAAGAGTTACGGGAATCGAACCCGTAACTCTTGGGTTGATGGAATACTTTAAATAAAGTAAATTATCACTGACTTTTAAAGAAGGCCCTTTAAACCAATATACATAGATGATGGCAAAAAATTCGCATAATATTTGAAGAGATATAAAAAAACAAAAATAAATACGCTCGAAAAGCTTTTATTGACAACGATGATAATTTATCATAAGAAAAATATACAGAATATCGAATTATCTTGTAAATTAATCCTGAACTAGACGGCAAAATGCCTAAAGAAATTCAAATAATATTTCTTGCTATAGTAAAAGAAAATAAAGCGTCTTTTTCTTCATAATTGTGCTAACTAAGTCTCCTTTGAAGAATGAAGGATTTACAGTCTGTTTTCACCCACCAAATCATTCACAGAACGTTTAATTAATTATAATCATAAAAGCTTTCGAGAATTCTGTCATCTCTCATTCAATAAAGATTAAGTTCTTTAAATGAGAGAACTATCACCATCACGACGAAAATGCGCCTGGTTGAGTCTCTCGTCTTCGCAATGTTCATGTATGGCGCAAAGTCTTGGACTCAGAGCAGACGAGAGACGTAGTATATACGCATTTGAAATGTAGTGCTGGAGAAGGAACATTCTGCTTGGTTGAAAGAGATTACTACATGACAATAATCCCGCCAGGTTGTACTGTTTACAACGAAAGTGCAATTCAACACAATAATACAAAAAGGATTTTACGAATTCCATGGAGAGCAAAGAGAACTAATCCTTCCATTCTA
Source organism: Odontocerum albicorne (assembly GCA_949825065.1). NCBI lineage: Eukaryota > Metazoa > Arthropoda > Insecta > Trichoptera > Odontoceridae > Odontocerum > Odontocerum albicorne. The sequence goes on from OX463851.1 coordinate 6,805,967, forward strand.
GAACATCTGAGAATCACCGACATATTGTCGACAATATGCCATCGTTTTTTTCGCAGTATTTATGTACGGCACGGATACTTGGACAATGAAAGCAAGCGAGATACGTAGAATAGATGCATTTGAAATGTGGTGCTGGAGAAGGATGTTTGAGAAGGAATTTCATGGAAAGCAATGCGAACTGACAGATTGTCGACAATATGCCTTCAGCGAGTCCTTTGATTCTTAAAGCACATTGCTTATGGCCAATGATACTGTTTGGAGAGATTTGTAATTACTGGAGGTGTGGAAGAACGACGCATAACAGGAAGAATCCCAATACGTTGGACTGACTTAGTTAGAGATGCAACTGGACTACCCTTAACAACTGCCCTTCGAGCCGGAATGCAGGGATGGATGGAGAGAAATCATCAGAAGCTATCATGGGAGCCACGATTCTAAGTCTAGAGCTACACGACAGGATGATGAAGTTTTTTATAACTGAATTTTAAAATGCAAACTATCACGCCATATCTCTTTTGGGATATACAGAGACGACAGATGCATAAACTCGTCCCGTCCACGTCCATGCAATTCTTCATACACGCTATCTTGTTTCTCATACTTCTCACATTTCACTCAGTTTAAATTTTTCCAACTATTTCCTTTGTCTACCCCATCCTTGCTATGTGCTCATTATAAGCGGCCGTGGTCTAACAATAAAAATTACACTAAGCAAGCGGGCGCGCCAGATTCGACTCTTCGATTTGAAGTTTTATCTATAGACCGTTTAACATCTGAATTTATATTTTTCTGTAGCTTATATGCTGCTAATCATTAATTTTTATAGCGCTATTACGTAACACAAAAATAGTGCTATATAAAACTCTGCCTAACGAAAGACACATCAGATTAAACCTGCCAATTGTCTTGTAACATTTACATCCTTGCTAAGCAGTTTTCACATGATGTGTCTATATACGTACAGGAGTCTTTCATCCACAAGATGGCAGACAATCATACTCGATTACGATGGATAAACTATCGTATCGTATTTCCATTAATCCCAGACAAGTGTGTTACGTAAGTTTTCAAAACTCATTGTCTCAATGTGGCCAAGCCATCTCAAGATTCCTTTCTTTATTCTATTATACATATAGCATCCGTTTCTAAGAAACAGTTATATTTTATTTGATAATTTCTTACTGTAGCAAACTTAATGAAACCACATATTCAACGCAAGGCAATTGATTTGAAAATAATTTCGTATATCATATTTAAAACCAGAATAATTTTATGAATAAAATTATGAGAGAGGTAAATATAACCTAAATTATATGTTACATTCATTCAAACTATCACACCGTTTCCCCGTTGAAGTATTCAGAGAGAAGAGAGCCACAGTTTTTCATATCACGAAATACTTTCTTAGCCCCCTTCACACCCATAAATCTTCGCTGACAGTTCCTTCTATTTCTCTTACTCCTTACCTTTCCATCTTTCGAAATTTCATTCACTCGGTCCAATCATACTTTTGTCAGTCGTCCTCTATCAAGACTCACTCATGTTTGCGTTGAAAATTTCTTAAATCAGTCTTTCGTCGCAAATCTGCCAACTATTAATTACATTTCTAACGCAAATCAATAATTACATTTATTATTGTATCATATATCGATCCACCACATATTCTTCTCAGTTTTCATTTTGGCAGATCTTGACGTTGTTTGGTTTGAGTATGACTTTAAATGCCCCAATGACTTTGTTTCCATTTACAACTCGCCGTTCAATAACTTTTGATTGTATTCAATAGTTGTGAATAAGACGAATATATTCCAAAATCTCTATTGGTGTTTTGAATAGCTACGAGCAAAATAGGCTTTCTATAGACTGTTTTTGGACTGAGGACGTAGAAGTCTTCTAGATCTCAATTGGTGCAGATACAAAATAGAAGAGACGAAGGATGTGTGTCGAGATAAGAAAGTCTAGCGCCATGTCCTTTCTGTCTACCCCGACAGAGAAATTGTGTGGTGGTATATACACACGAATACGTAACTTTTTTACTTAATGACTCGAAAGAAATATTTATACAACAGATATTAAACACAATATTTATTTTACGTTTTATCACATTTTTACAACTGCATTTCAAAAGAAGCAAAACTTGCTGCTTATAATTGAATTCCGGTCCCTATATTAGAATATACTCGTACTTGCGAAATTTAAAAAAATATGTATAAGTAATAACGATACTGGAAAAGACTAGGATGGAAAGAAATTGCATTAATTACGATGAAATTGCATACTCACGAAGAAAACAACGTTCAAGTGATTCGTTCACGTAGAAATAATGAGTGATAAAAGATTAACAAAACCTATAAAAATAGTAAAGAAGATATGAAAAGCTTAAAAAGACCTAGAAAAACGTGACACAATCAAATGGAATCATTCCAAAAGAAGGAAGAGTGAACTGATCCCTTAAAATAGGAGAGTTTGCTTGACCAGGTGTGTGAATGTGACATATGCGAAATATGTGAGTAAAGACAGAAAAAGTGGAGGTCGGTTCTGTGCAAACCCTATAGGAATATAGTGAGATGATAATGATGAGAAAAAACTACAATTGCAATATACTCGACCCCTAAATACAATACATCATAGATTCTCGAACTTCCTCCTCGACTCGGACGATATAGCAACATGGCAATAAGCTTGCCTACCAGGTTGTACTGTGTACAGTTTAACACAAAACAATACAACTTCCCAGAAATGTTTAACTTTCATCACAAGACTGGTATTAATTCAAATTCGTATAAACTGAGAATTCATCAAGGAAAAATCTAAAAACCAATTATTTTTCGTACAATACAACTTATTCGTTTTACTTAGTAATGCGATAATTTAATGTGTCAAGTTTTGTTGAAAATAAATGAAAGGGAATGAAAAGCGAATTCTACCCGAGCTCTGGAATAATTGGAATTCTTTTCCTCTCGCTCAAACAATGAACGTGATTTTGTTAAAAAATATATAAAAGTCACTTTATTGTTTATAAATCCACCAATTTCTGTGAAATAATTTACTTTTGTATGAATTTTTTTCTTTTAAACCAGTAAGCTTATATATTTTCATGAAAATTGAATTTCGGTATGATTATAATACTCAAGTGGCTGTTTGTTTTGTTCCGAAATACATCAAAATCACTTTGAAAGTTAATTAAGTTCTATTTTAAGGAACCATTAGTTACACAAGGTAGTCCTGTAATTATTTTTTCGTATGACATGTGAATATTTTACATATCGGAATTGGTTATTCGGATTTATTAAAGAGCGTGGTCGGGAAATAATATTATCTTAGAAGTATAGTTGTAACATTCTTGATTTCCACCCGGGGATTTCGGGATTAATTACCGATGGTACAAAAAAAAGGTGTCAGTATGCTAAAATAGTTCGTCTGATAACTATATTCTAACACGCTGAGTGGTATTATGGCCAACACGTTCATAGACGAACCGCGAATTCCGTGCCCACTCCAGAGGTTCTAGCCCCGAAGGCTCGTCTACTGGGGCTGAAGACAATTTTATCTCCCGGCCACACCCTTTCATATATCTGAAACATTAACTCGGATATATTGAAGGGTACTATGCGAACAAAAAAATGGTCTTTGGCCCCCAATAATCCTTCTTTGGGATTCAGAAATAATGGAGTAGACATGGAACTCTTGGTTAATCATTGCGTGTATTGGCAACACTACCGCACGTGAAGAGGTAACAACACTTGTACATGTACTCTTTGCATACGAGTATTGTTACCAGACGAACTCTGTTATCAAACTTAGATTCTTTTTTGGGTGCCAACGAGAATTGAACCCGAAACCCCCGAATTGAAGTTTATTGTCTTACTAATTAGAACAAATAGACCTTCATAAATGTCGTGAATAATATGCACTCGAACTCAAGAATTCTAAAAACATTTAAAGTATAACAAAGCGAAAAAATACGAATGATTACATAAACATTTTTATCAAAATCCCCTTTTGAAAAGTTATCTAATATCCATAAACTGATATATTAAATTAACCCCATCTGCCCAATATTAAGGGTAAAAATAACCGAAAACGAAATTCAGTTAAATATAAGGAAATTTTCAAAATTATGGAATTTCTCCCAAATTCGATTAGTTTTAAAAGTTTTTTTTACTTAAAACATGACCTTGATGTTTCTGTGACTTTTTTTTCTAACATCAGAAGTTTTGTTTCTAAATTTAAATGATAATATTTAACTTAAGATACTCGTACATTAAATATTGTAGTAGACATACTGCTTTGTTCCATTGAACTCAATTCAACTATCATTTGTCTTGTTCCGTTGGCTAATTCCACTCGATTCATCTGTTATGTAAACGTGCTGCTCTCTCATTAGCATTATACAAACTCTATCAAAGTTTTCCCATACACAATTTGCATACCCAAAATCGAATTTTTCAAATACAATTACACCACACTTTACGTTTGTTAAGAATATTAAAAACTCATTTTTAGTAAGTTTTAACTTAAATATATTCCCAGCGAAATCCGATTTCACGAATTCTTTCAGATCTTTTTTACGTTCAAGTACGAGGCATATCCAGAAACTAAGTGTACTGAATTTTTGTAGGTTACAATTTTTTTTATTTTAACAAAAAAATTATGTGGTTACCGTAGTACATATGTAAGCTATTTTTTGACATAGTCGCCATTCCTCTCAATGCAGGTGGGGAAGCAGGGTATCAACTTTTTGATGCCTTCTTCGAAGTAGTTTCCCGCCAGCCCCTCCGTTCACTTCTCCACCTCCTCCTTTACCTCCTCGTCGGTTGAAAACCTTTTTCCACCCATGTGCAGCTTCAGGGAGGTAAAGAAATAGTAATCTGAAGGTGCTAGGTCAGGGGAATGCGCGGGATGGTTCAGGACATCCCATTTAAACGAGGCGAGCAGTTCCTTCGTGGCGTTGGCCGTGTGTGGTCTTGCATTGCCGTGCAGCAGGCAGACTCCCTTTGTCAGCATGCCTCTCCTCTTGTTCTGAATCGCCCTCCGCATTTTTTTTAGGGTCTCACAGTATCTTGCAGAGTTGATGGTCTCCCCTTGAGGCATATATTGAATTAAAATTATGCCTTGACAGTCCCAAAACACGGATGCCATGATTTTCTTGGCTGAAATTGTGGTTTTGAACTTTTTGGCGGAGGGTGAAGAGGTGTGACGTGACCGTTTTTAAACTCGCGACACCACTTGTACACACTCGTACGATTCATAGCTTTATCAACATATGCAGTTTTCACCTCATTATAAACATCAACCGGAGGTTTTCCCTTCCGAACGAGATAATGGATGACGCCGCGTATTTCGCACTTGGCGGGAGATTGGATTGACATTTTTCAGGAAACGTGTTGTCGCGTCGACACTTCTCAACGTACTGACCTCGAACTGGTCTCGTTGTGGAGGGGAAGGGTCAGGCTACACGGAAGTGTAACCAACATGTCGAAAATAAAATCCATCCGGTCGTGAGAGTCTCAGTACACTTACTTTCTGGATACGCATAGTATTATGTAACTGCGTGTTCTTAAAATGTTTTTTTCTTCAGAATATTATTGGCCTTATTTAGAAAAAAATCTTATTGCTTATTTTTTTTATTTGCAACAATTACGAATGATCACCTTTGTGGTAATTCATGTCGCTTAATAACACAGATGGGTTATTTGTAAAAATATATATATTTAAATGTTTTTTATTTCTTTTAACTGCTTTAAGCAAAAATAAATGCGAATATAGTATATACTAAGAAGGATCGATAATCACCCAATCTATAAATATAAAAGCTACGTGAGTGCAAAATAATGAATAAACAAAACAACCTTATTCTGAAGGAGCCAATCGTTTCACGAGGTACTCCTGTAATACACTCGATAATTTCTCCCTAAATATTGTGAACATTAAACTCACTTGAGCGGAAAATTTGCAAAAGGATCTAAAGTAAAACGCTATAATTTATGTTAGCAAAAGCAAACCACAACATTTTTTTTATTATTTAAATGTTTATGGTAATTTTATTTCAGATCCGAGTGTTTAATAAACATTATTTGGGTTTACTATAATCATCGTTTTGAAACAAATCATTTTGTTGAAAATGTTTTTTATTTATTTTTATAAAAAGCCTTCATCAATTCAGAGAAAAAAATACAGCCACGTATCTTTAAAAAAATATAGCTACGTATCTTTAAAAAAAAACTTCCAAGTCTTTCTTTATGAAAATAAAATGGAAACTGACTTTCTTGTTTTGTTTATTTTACTTAATTCTTGAAAAAGTCTTACTATAGCAAAAAGTGATGAAAAGTTGTGGTTTTATAAAGAAATATTATAATTTTATTATAAGTATTATATTTTGCTCTACATGGTTTAAACCATAAATAATATATAAGAAAAACTGCAACGAAACAAAACGGAGGAAAATCTTATCACGTTAAGAGAAAGGGTGATTCAATGTTAAACCATAATTACATTTTGAATAATAATTTTAATTTTTAACTTTTGTATAAAGAAGTTGTAATAAATATATAATGATGACAAATGGAGCGTTTCAAGAAGACATTATTATCTTCTGTCCAGTAAATTGACTCTTGGATATTAGATCAACTATGCATATGGAAAAGGACAATCGCCTCGTAAACTAATTCTGAACCAGACCAGGGTCATTTTTTAAATTGTTTTTAAGTCCAATCAGTTACCATTAAAAATACCAAATTTAATAAAAAATATCTATTGAACCACAGACATAATTTTGAAAACGAAAGCATTTGCTGTCTATCATACCCTTACACACGATTGCCACTTGACCACATACACAATTGTATCCATCACATATACAATTCAATCCATATAAGAACAAGACAACAGTAGATTAGATTACAAAAAAATAAAAAAAGGATTGTGGTGGGCATGAACTAATTCCACAACCTCCATAAAGGCGTTTGTAAAACGCCAGTCTTTCAACTCAGAAATTGCGTGTTTGATAACTTTTTTCATATCTTCCCTGAAAAAAAAAACGTTTCCAATGTATCAATTCATATTTGGCTAAAAGTATTTATTTATTTTACACTTGATACAGGTTTCCCCCAATTCGGCAAAATAACAAGCAAAAAATTAAAGTCATAATATAACATTATGACAACATAAAAAATGTTACTCATTCTTCAATCAGTGAATAAATTGAGTTCAATTGTCAATTTATTCACCGATATGAGGAAAATGTTATTGTACTTTCAGAAAATTTATTCAACAAGGTCATTCCGTGTGCGAGTGGTGATGCATTTAACAACTTAATTCATGAAAAAGTCACGCAAAACAATCTTAATTCATGATAGCGTAAATAATTGTCTGATACATCAAACAATAGTTTGTTAATCAACAAAGGGTTTGCTTTTTTTCTTTTAGAAATTTGTATATGTATTATATAAACAGGAGCATTGATGTATTTTAACGATTAAAGAGTGATATCGAAGATTTTACCCTTAACATTTTTCCATAACAAATGTGTTATAGAATTTTGGGTAAAATCCAAACTCTTTGCAATAAAGGTATCGCAAAAAAATCTCTTTTGGAATTTCTCAACTATCAGAGAATTCTGGATTCGTTTTGGGTTCCAAATAATTGAGTTGCACTCTTATCTACTCCAAACAAGTGAATCAAAAAGAGATCTCATAACAGCGCCACCATCAAATGCTCTAGAAATTCTTATCCCAAATCCAAAATCTTTATTTGCAGATAAACACATACTCTCACATAACCGAATGCACGATAATGTTTACTGTTGAACATAATTCCATGTTCATTGAAATTTAAAAACTTGATATCCGAACCCTGTCAGTTTTCTACTTTCATCTAACGTGGTGTAGTCCCAAGGGATGATATGACAGATTTACAGCCATTGAGTTGCTGGACCGAAGCGAAATTCTTCGTTTTATTAAAACCAATACAAAAAATATTTACGCACTTAGAGTTGAGAAGGTTTATAAAAAAATGTATTTTAATTATTTGTTTCTTAGCTTTCTCGCCTTGTTATCCTACTATTCGACTTAGTAATCGTAAAACTGTCGAATGGTTGTCAAAATAGCGTACTTGGCAATATCTACATCAGTTAACGTGCTGAAAGATGAAGGTTTACTTTATTGTTCGTGCAGTGAGATTCTAGAACCTGTTACCAACTAGTATAGACTCACGCCATCACTGCCATGCTTAAAAAAGACTGATAAAACTCTTAACTTCAAGTCAGTCATGTGACGTGGTTTATTCACGATTTACCTTTCCTCCCCACCATCCATTTTTTATTCCTTTAATTGATGATACCTCAATTATATTTTGATGTATAATATATTGCTCATGATATTTTTGCAAATAAATAATGTAACTTTCTATATTTACATTTATTTGGTTGGTCGAAACATCAAAATATAAGTGAAGCGTACTTCCCAAAGACCATACATTTTATTAATAATAACTATAATCAAGTATTTATTTATTACATCCATCCATCCTGTCGTGACTCCCACGATAGCCTCTAACGACTCCACTCCATCCATCCCTGCACTCCACAGCTCGAAGGAAAATTGTTAAGGGTAGTCCAGGTGCGCCTTTCATTTGATCAGTCCAAAGCATTGTGATTCTTACTCTTGTGCGTCGTACTTCTACGCCTCCAGTAACCACAAACCATGGATGATAGTAAACATATAGACGACTTTTTTATCGTACCATTTTAACGCTTATAATGGACCTTGATTTAGTTATTCGAATTCTACCTTTTTGAAATTTCAACTTCTCTTTTTTCCTTTTTTTAACCTGGTGAGCTTATTGCCATGTGGCAATCTCTTTCGACCCGCCAGAAAGATTTTAATGGACCCTAAATGAAAACCAGGCTGGAATCGCTTTTTAAATCTGGGTTCCAACCGCTTGTCCTAAGCATTTTTATATATTATATTTTACTGTTAGTAATTCTTATTATTTTAATAAATCAATATTTTAATTAGATTGCTCGTTTTATAGAAACTTTATGCTAAAAGTACGATATGAATTTAAATATTTTCTCAAGCAAGAAAACGGTTTGAATTCGATTATATTTTTCCTTGCCAAAATGGAACTTGAAAATATACTTATTAGAATAAACCGCAAATGTAGGGGCGTAACAAATAAAAATCTGACCATGGGACCTTATTTTTTATAGTTCGAGATCAATATATTAAGGACATTTTTAAATTATTTTTTTTATCAAAACCCGAGACAAAACGATAAATAGGGGAAATCTATGTACAGTATCAGTAAATCTTGTGTAATTTATAAGAATATATCCTTAATGAAATAGTTTAAACTCTCTTATTTTATTTATTTTCTGTCGTTATGAATATTTAATTTTTATAAATATTATAACTTTTTACCTTTATTACTCCTTGGGGATTTATTTATTAATTTTCAAAATAAAACACATTTAAGTATCCTTTATAAATCACATTAACAAATATAAAACAAAAGAAAACTTTTAAACGTTTTCCAAAATGTTAAAAATTCAGGATACATATGGTACATCTTTCAAAATAGGATTCATGAAAAGTACAACGTTAAGTAAAACAAGCAGAATAAACAAAATTCAAATAAAATTAATTAACCTCAATCAACAATATAAAATTTAGTAACAAAAAAAACAATTGGATGACAAATCACAAAAAAAATACCTAATATATGTAACACAATAAAACCAGTCTATTAGTTAACGCGTAGGATTTAGGAAATTCTGTAGAAGAGCCCTTCTGATCTCAATAAAATGTACATTAAATATATACACTAAACCAGACATAAAGTTACCCAATTGTTATTTTCTCACGATAGATAAATTAAATTAGTTAACAAATTGCTAAACCTCTCGAGTAGTAAGATATTTAATAAAATTTAAAACGTCGTTTCTTCAGTTGGTAAAACATGTAACTAGCCGATAAATGATTAACTTGTGTGGTATCATTAATAGATGTCATTGGTTTCCATCCTGACGTGATCTGGAAATATTCGAGAAATAATCACTGCACCCCAACCGCGGGGCCATACGCTATCTGATTCAATATTTCATGGCCCCACGGTTGGGGTGGTACTCGCGGAGAGGTTTGAATGGTAAAAGTTTCGTTTGTTTCTAGCAGGAGTGTGGAAACCTATTTGAGCTGTTGTATTGGGGCCATCAACGATTTTGTGAAAAACCTTATACAGAATATCAAACTGGATCTTTTCAGAGAGATAATTATTCCTTTCAGAGAGTTTAAAAAGGCGAGTATAAGTCAATAGGAGATCGTAGTGAAGCTTGTTAGGTGTGTTATCGAGAGGAAAATTAATATGTTACAGAAATATATTCTGGATCCTTTCAATTGTGTTCGAATGGATAAGATATAATAGTAAGTGACCAAATAATTAAATAATACGAGTACTTTAATACGAGTATACTTCTTAAGAGCGATTCGTAGAGCACTTGCAATGTACGAGTAGATGGTTAACTAAAAGTCTTGCCAATTTTCGAAACATTTTTAAAGGATTTATTTTCATTTAACTTCTTCGAATAAATCAGCTTCGGTGTTAAATTATTTCGGTATCTTTCGGAAAATTATATTTGAGTAAAAGTTATGAGGGAAATAAAAGACAAATCTCGAGGAAAATAGTGATAATGGTGAGAATTGTACATGAGTTAGAGATAAATAATGTTAGTTTAGTTCTTTAAAATTTTAAATTAATTACTAGGAATGAAGCATATTTGATTTAACCAGGAAGATCGTTTCAAAATTTGGCTGAGTGAACCACAAAAGATGATGTATGACCCATTGGAATATAAAGGATTTTTCTCTCACTAGATCGGAGGGACAGTACACGATCAGAAAGAAAATTGAATGTTTCACGAGGATACTGAGACAGCTTGAAAAAACATTACTTTTATTAAAGGTAAAAAAATAAAATGGCCTAAGAAAAGAATTTTCTCTTCACGTGTAAAGGTTGGCTACTTTAAAATAAAAATCTACGCAAGGGGTTAGAAAAATTTACAGTTGTAAAAAAATTTTTTTCTGTACTTTTTTAACAAAATGAAAGTTTAAAATCTGAACTGGCTTGCCTGTATTTTACTACTGATATACAAAACATATACATAGTTTTGTATTCTCTATTTGGAAATGCATGGACCCAGGGAAGGTGGAGAGAGTATGCCGTGAATGTAAAGTATAGTGCTTTATCCTCTGCGATAAGAAAATTACGTGATAGTATGTATAGGTATATAGACTAGTTCATAAGGTGACTGTCTTCTTCTTTAAAAAAAAACTATTCCCGTTGTTACCCAAATTATTTTTAAAACTGATCCCGTTGGTACCCAAATTATTTAAAAAACTTTTCTCGTTCCTACCCAAATTATTTCAAAGGTTTCAGTTTGATTTTCACTTCAGGTTTCTTTAGCATCTTTCTGATTGGTTGTGTTATATACACAGATTCATATGTCAAAATCTAACACTTTACCGCATATTGATAACGCGACTTCAGAATACAAACACATTTTCCTTGTCTAGAGCAGTGATTCTTAACATTTTCAAAGTCTCGGAACACTTTTGATTTTAAGACAATTTTGTGTAACATCAAAATCACTAAGGTCATAAATAATAAAACAAAACAAGAACTAACATACCATTTATTAAAAATTATGAACAAAAGGTTACATTTTAATGAAGAAAGAAAACGTTAATTGAGAAAAAATAATATATTTGTAAGAATTTTAACTAAAATAACTCCTTTATAAAAATGGAACGTTTTAAAATCAATTTTATTGCGATACCTGACCTTGTCGGCTTTTGTAGATTTCAGCAATATCAGGTCTAATATACGAGTATGATATACGAGTAGCCACCCTATTTTATTGCGATACCTGACCTTGTCGGCTTTTGTAGATTTCAGCAATATCAGGTCTAATATACGAGTATGATATACGAGTAGCCGCCCTATTTTATTGCGATACCTGACCTTGTCGGCTTTTGTAGATTTCAGCAATATCAGGTCTAATATACGAGTATGATATACGAGTAGCCACCCTATTTTATTGCGATACCTGACCTTGTCGGCTTTTGTAGATTTCAGCAATATCAGGTCTAATATACGAGTATGATATACGAGTAGCCACCCTATTTTATTGCGATACCTGACCTTGTCGGCTTTTGTAGATTTCAGCAATATCAGGTCTAATATACGAGTATGATATACGAGTAGCCACCCTATTTTATTGCGATACCTGACCTTGTCGGCTTTTGTAGATTTCAGCAATATCAGGTCTAATATACGAGTATGATATACGAGTAGCCACCCTATTTTATTGCGATACCTGACCTTGTCGGCTTTTGTAGATTTCAGCAATATCAGGTCTAGTATACGAGTATGATATACGAGTAGCCACCCTATTTTATTGCGATACCTGACCTTGTCGGCTTTTGTAGATTTCAGCAATATCAGGTCTAGTATACGAGTATGATATACGAGTAGCCACCCTATTTTTTTCTTCCATGTAAGTAATTCATTCGCATTTTTTTAGTTTTAATAATGGTTAATGTTGAGAAACCGGACTCACATAAATACGATGTTAAAAATCATAGCAATCATAGCAACATCATAATCTTAGATATATGTTTGTTAATTCTTATATGTTATATGTATATGGAAGGAATCTTACTTAAATATATTATGTCTTATAATGTTTACACACAAAACATAAACACATCGCAATGGAATGTATCAAACCAAACGCGAGAATGACATATAACAGAGACGCTTGCTTAGGTTGTTCACAGGAAAATGCAAGTTGCATTTTGTCAACGCCGAAGTTCGTTCAAGCGTAATTGCTAGATTTCTAGCTGTTACGCCACCGCTGATTTATAATTTCGCGGAACACTTACAAGTTCACGGATTACTAGTTTTCCGAGGAACACCGGTTAAGAACCACTGGTCTAGGGTATTGTTCATGTTCGAAATCAGGAGAATATCGTTAAAGGGTTGAATTGTTTACAAAAATACTTACTACATGCCAGTAATACACGTATGTCCTTTTTCGATCACGTGAAAACATGGGACCGAGACTCGACGCAAATCGTTTTTATCATGTTGAAACACGGGGTCGGGATCAAGAGAGTGTAAGTTCAAAAATGCCATTAAATGTGCAAAGTTGATATTTTCTACGGGAATTCGCAATTTATATTTGATGTAGCGCAAAAGTTTACCTTTAGCCCTTTCATTATTTTTAATATGCATTTTATAGTATCGGGACCATGCAACTTAATTATATCCAAGTTGATTGCGCGCTAAGAGCGGGTATAAAGGTTTTATAACTTCGAGTGAATCAAAATATGGTGTATGGTTCATATATTTTTTTTTTGACACATTCATATTAATTTCTTATGACAGATTCATATTGATTTCTTTTGAGACCGAACAATTAACTCGTGCACAATAATCACATTCAGTGAACATTTTTTCAAAGATTGCGTCAAATATCGCGTCTTCTGATCTCGCCTTAAAAAGGATGCAATACGGGTATCCCTCGTGATCTATTACAATTGTCAGCCATCTTGTGAATGGAAAACGTCTACTGTGAGTGTATTGGTTTATAGTGTGCATGATATTGCACTTCAGCAAGCACACAGTCTTGACAGATCAATACCAAAGCTCATATGGTTAAGAGATTAACCTTTTTAGACAATCGGCAAGTTTAATCTGCTGCAGTATTTAATAAACCTATAGAGAATATTGTTGTTAAGGCGGAATTGTGATGGATTGGACATGTGATATGCATGGGCGATCATAGGGTCCCAAAACGCGTCATGTACGAGGAAGTAGTAGAGAAGCGAAGGATTAGTGGGCAGAGAAGCGAAGGATTGGTGGGCAGAGGAAAGTTTGCGAGAGTCCCTGACTTTGTGCGTTTTCTCGCAGAAGATCACATGATCATCGTGATAGAGCAGCTCAATTAATCAGCTCAATCAACGTTGGAAGGGCGAAGGGATCCTCGACGACAAAGCTCAGCAACGACGACGAAATTTAATGCAAATAAATATTAATTTGAATAACATTTGCGACCACCTAACTATAAATACCTTTATTGTGTTTTGTATGATTGATTTTACGAGATTACCATCTGAAAAGACCCCAGATTGTCATACAATGAAGTGTTAAATAATTTGCCAAAATCGACTGACAAGTAGGTAAAGTTGCCGCTGGCAAGTAGGCAAAGTTACCGCTGGCGAGTAGGTAAAATTACCGCTGACGAGTAGGTAGAGCTGGTAGGTAAAGTTATCAAAGAAGTCCTATTGGTAGAAGAAGTCGTCAAAAAACAGAATATCATAATAGTTCGTACGAAATAATAACCCATCGGTTGCACCAGTGGGCTAGTGGTTTAAATGAAAGTAAGTACAGAATAATAAAGATGAATGTTCACCGCCGGCTTGACACTCAGAAAACAACTTATTATTTTCAGCGTTTGCACTCCGCAAGGAGTACGCTGTCGTCCATACTCCTTAATATTCCGCTAAATTGTTATTTTATGCTAGAAAAGAGAGAAACAATGCCCCATTAAGGAATTGAACGTAATTTCTCAAAATATTTTTTCATGTTTTTCCTCATGAATTCATTTGTAATAATTTTCCCAGTAAAATATTACTTTCTTTGCTATAATGAAAAGTTGAATAAAAAATTTCCCGAGAAAACAAAACGTTTTGTTTAATTTGTGTTTCATCCGCATTGATATAAAATAATATTTTAGCTGGAGTTTCGTTAAAATGAAATCGATATTCATTTCACATTAGCGATGTGTCTTGACATATTGTTTAAACTCTTTTGAATTCTAAATGTGAGTCAAGCTTCAACTTAAGAAAGCAATTTATAATCATCCAACAATGAAACGAGTTTATTTAAGGAACAAACTCTAAGTAGCACAAATTTGAGTTAGATTTCAAAATTACATATTTATGTTCATGACATCAATAAACTATACATGTAATCAGTCAATATATTGGGGTTGTCTAACAAGTAATTGCGTTTTTTCGGTCAAATGTAAACGAAATATTTCAGCAAATAGTCGTAGATAATGTTTTTCGATATATTCAGTATCTCGGTATTCTTCACGTCATAGAACGCTGATTAGTATCGATCAAAGCCTTGATTCGGTCTTAATTAATGGAAATCAGCATTCTAGAGGAGACACCATTTTCAAGGGTAAAATTATCATTACTGTATTTTTAAATACTGCATCTGCTGTGTCGCCATACACTGTAAATATCTTGTTTATGATTTGTTTCACTTTTTTTTCTTTCCGGTAGTAAAAGCATTTTATTTTAACCCATCTTCAAAACGAGGTCAAAAAATGTTAGTTGGATATTTTTTACAAATTTAGTATTAGTTCTGCCAAATATGTTTCCTGCGCTTGCGCTATTAAGTCTAGATTCAGCCATATTAAGATTTTTTCAAGCTGCTATGACACAATGGAACTTATCCTTATTAACACAAATGTTATTTTGACGTATCTCCGATTCTAATCAATTTTTCGTCAGTAATAAATGTGTCGTAAAATTATTGTTCAAAAGGAAATATTTATTATTAAACATTAAAGTATTTAATATTGTATTTATATAGATTTTATTATTTAATATTAATTCCGAAACGTCGAAAATGCAATATGACAAAGCTGTCAGTTTAGTTCGTCCATGTCCGCTGCAGGAGGCGCTAACGTTATTTTTTCTGATTTCTAAATTTTTTTTATATACACCGATATATAAATAAAAATACGTAAACATTTCTGTATACGTATGTCAACTTTTGTCAAAATTTCAAAGCGATCAGTAGAGAACTTTCGGAGATTAGTCTTTTTCTATATACGAACATTTACATTTTTATTTATATAGATATATATTGGATATACAAATTAGTTCGGTCCGTTTTTTTGTGTTCTAAAATGCATTTATTTCTAAACAAAATGAATGAACAAATCAATTAAAGTATTGTCCATCGCTGGCTACTACTTTTTCTCATCTCTCAGGCAATTTTCGAATTCCATCTCGAAAAAATTACTCGTCTTTTGAGGTGATCCAAGTTTGGAGCCAATTTTCGGTTTCTACGAAAGAAGTGAACCGGTGACCTGCCAAATCGTCCTGCATCCTTCGGAACAACCAGTAATCAGAAGGAGCAATGTCCGGGAAATACGGCGGGTGTGGTAAAACATCCCATTTGAGCGTTTCCAAATATTTTTTTACGACTTTTGCGACATGAGGCCGAGCGTTGTCATGAAGAAGAATAACTTTATCATGTCTTTGCTCGTATTCCGGCCATTTTTCTCGCAATGCACGGCTCAAACGAATTAATTGTAGCCGATACCGATCGCCCGTAATGGAATCGCCAGGTTTCAGCACCTCATAGTAAACAACACCCCTTTGGTCTCACCAGATACAGAGCATGATCTTCAAACCATGTATGTTCGGTTTTGGTGTTGATGTTGAGGTTGATGGCAACGATTGACCAGGCTTAGCGTAGTATTTTTTCTTCTTGGGGTTGTCGTAGAATATCCACTTCTCATCTCCAGTTACAATCCGATGCAAAAAACCTTTTCTTTGTTGCCTTTGAATCAGCTGCTCGCAAGTGAAAAATCGCCTTTCAACGTCTCTCGATTTCAGTTCATAAGGCATTCAATTTCCTTGTTTTTAAATCATTCCCATGGCTCTCAATCGTACGGAAACGGCTTGTTGAGTCACTCCCAATGATTCTGCAAGCTCCTCTTGCGTTTGACTCTGATCTTCGAGTAATGTCTCTAATTCTTTGTCCTCAATTTTTTTTGGCTGTCCAGAGCGAGGCTTGTCTTCGACGCTGAAATCTCCATCCTTGAAACGTCGAAACCATTCCCTACATGATTTATCAGTTGGAGCAGCGTCACCATAAACTTCGACAAGCATTCGATGGGCTTCAGCTGCACTTTTCTTCCAATTAAAGCAGAAAATTAAAACCTCCCGCAAATTACTGGACTACACTTTACAACTGCCCATCAAACCGCGAAGTACAGAGATGGATGGAGAGGAGTTGTCAGAGGCTTTCATGGGATACACGATGCTCAATTACGTGTTACACGACAGGATGAAAATATAATGTTAAAAGATATGTATACTCAAATCGGTGTATTTTTTTAGAATAGGGATAGATAAAACGACCTCCGTGGACTAGTTGGTGAGATGTTTGTCTCCCAGCCCGGAGGTTGTGAGTTCAAATCCCGCTAGAACCCTGATTTTTAAAAAGTATTAGTCAAGTGGTCACTTAAGGCCTCTTAAACATTTATCTGGCTGGTTGGAAGAGATTGGCATATGGCAATACGACCGCCAGGTTGTAATGTATACAACGAACGGGTAATGCAATACATTACTTTATATTTAAAAAAAATTGGATATAATTCCTGTTGAATCTTGGAATAAGTATTGTTCCATATTTTTCAATTTACCTGAAATGTGTTAAGGACATGTTATTGTCAAAAAAACGTTGATTGAAACGAATTTCATTATCATACGAAAAATTGGTTTATTCAAGTTTCAATATAGTTTTAAGAGTACCACCCACCCCCCATGGGGATTGATAAAAATATTTTTTTAGAAATAAATATATCATTTATCATTTCTCTTGTATATTGTACCCATGAAACGTGATAAAACAAAATTGGGAAATATACGTCTTACAATGAGAACATCCGATTGGCCCGCGCGGAATATAGTACGTACGAAATAATAAATCATGACAACAGAATAATGACATAAATTACATAAGTGTCGATTGGAGCGGGTAAACGCGAAGGAGGACAATGTGACGTCACCAAGGCCGGACAAACAATATGACTTGATTAATATTTTAACAACGTTCGATAAAAGAGAGAGAGAAACGTCGAAAAGTGGAGTCGTGTGGTGACCACTTCTTTTTCTTTAATTAATTGTTCCGTGGTTAAATTCAAAGTAAAGACTTGTTTTATTTTGTCATGATACATTCCTTATTTCATCGCACCATATCCTTTTTGAGATGGGCAGATATGTATTTGCCTCATCCACACTGATCTCATCATAAATGCTCTCCTGTTTCTCATACTTCTTAACTTTCCCTTAGTTTTATTTCTAACTATATCCTTTCAGGATTTCCTTGACATACCTGTTCCGCGAACGCCATTAATTTCAGACATACACAATCGTTTTTTAAGTCTCATAAATAATTCGTATGTTATATCCAAACCATGTTAGGATTATTTTCTTGATTCTTCTTCTAAAAATCAATTCTAATCTCTCTCTGTGGTTGCAGTCCTAAGACTGGTTTGCAGCAATTTCAACTCTTCTCCTCCATTCCTCCCTGTCCTGTGCGGCTCTTTTTAAATCTGTATATGTTGAGCAGCGCACGTCCACCAACAGGTCCTCCAGGTACTCTCGGCGTGGGCGTCCCCTAGAGTTTGTCCCCTCGGTCATACCCTCCATTATGGCATGCAAAAGGCCCTCTTGTCGTATTATATGACCGATCCATCTTGCACGCCTTTCGGACAAGATCCTGAGCAGGTGCCTTCCTCCTTCGATTCGTTGGAGAACCTCTTCATTCGTGATGTGGTCTCTCCAGGAAATTCCTAATAGTCTTCTATAGGACCACATCTCAAAAGCCTCTAGTCTCCGTCTATCTCTTTCGGATAGGCACCATGTCTCGCAGCCGTACATCAAGATACTCCATACATAGGACTTGATGAGGAGTATTCTCAGTTTTAGGTCTATATTATTTGATTCTATTATTTTCGACCTTTTATTAAATGCAAGTCTGGCCTGATGTATACGGCTGTCGACCTCGCTCTTAGACCGACCGTCCCATGTTATTTTGCTCCCGAGGTAGACAAACTCTTTGGTGTTCTTTAGTGGTTTACCCGACATCACTATTCTCATCTGGTGTTGCGCTCGGCCTACAGTCAGCAGCTTTGTTTTGTCTTTATTTATCTTCATACTGTAGTTATTTTGAAGAATGCTTTCCATAGTTGTTAAGGCCTCTTGTAGTTCCTCTTCACTTTCAGCAACCATAGCAATATCTATCAATTCTAATAGTTATCCCTAATCAGGTTATTGCTTTGTTTATCAAATATTGTTTTAATAGGTATTCTTCGTGAATCACGCATATATTCTGCTTCTATTGCCCTTTTTTAATATCCAGGCTTTACTTTTATAAACCAAGGTAGACACTAATACACCACTGTGTACAAAATGTCACTTATAGAAAAATATTTTTTACTGTGGAACAAATTTAATCCATGACACATTTTTCAAGAAATGTGACATATTTAATTACAACAAAATAACAACAAATATCCAAACAAGTGTTATCAATAGTTTCATTTTTTATTGTAATTATGTTGAAATATAAACAAATCATTTACAGCATATTTGAAAGCAATTGACAAAAAGGAGAAAGAAAAAAAATATGGAGAGAGAGAAAATATATATTGAGTGTTGTAAGATAACAAACGTATAACAAAGAAGAAAATATATACAAACCAATAATAAAGCTTACATATAACAATAAACACAAATAACGCAACAATGAAATACAAAGACTAGAAATGAAATCATATTCGAATATAAATAGGATAAAGCCAAACAATTTACAAGTAAAGTGTAAAAAAGCTGAAAATATTCATAGAAAAATAATATTTATTTAAAAAAAAATAGAAATGATTCTCGAGTTCTGCAAATACAATCATTAATGAGAACACTGATTCATCACTTGACACTGGCGTATACACCTTTATATATATGTGTATGTATATATATATATATATATATATATATATATATATATATATATATATATATATATATATATATATATATATATATATATATATATATATATATATATATATATATATATATATATATATATATATATATATATATATATATATATATATATATATATATAAATTTTTGTCTAAGTTACTTTCCTGGTTTTTGTAGAAGATGCAGTGATCCGACGTTCTTCCAACTCGTTCAGTTGTCATTTTGAGGTTATGATCACTCTGTTTTTCAGATACCTGGATTATGTAGTCTTTTACCATTTTATATCATATGCTTTGTAAAGTAATTTCGAACGTATTTGAAAATTTAATATTGGTTTTTGAATAGAGACATAGTTTTAAGAACCTCATATCTCTTGAACATTTTTTATGCTGTAAAACTTTATGTTTAGTATGTTATATGTGGATACAAACTTCAAAAGTATAAAACCTGTGCGGCTCTTTGACCCTACAAATGGATAGCCTCACAATAGAGAATCATGCCAAAAAACCTTGAGACTTCCGAATACTACCTCCTTTATAATTTCGTCCGTTATTTCCTCAATAAAAATGCAAAGTTCCTTTTCCGAGCTTCTAGGCCATGTATTCTTTCCTCAAGGACTACGATCTAGTTGTAAGGATATTCCAGAGTTTCCCTCACCTCGTCCCTAAATTATTGAAAATTAGCTTAATAGGGAGCCGTCGCTACTGTAGTGTCGAAGGGAGACAAGCTCGATAAGGCTGTGATTTATTCGATTTTTAAAAACGTTTCTTGAAGCAAACACATTTTTTGAAGTTGACATTTATAGGAGAGTAGTTAAGCCGCATACAGAAATCCAGTAAGAAAACTCTGATAATTAGCTATTTATTTTTTATTTTATATACATTGTTAAACATGTCATATCTTCTGGACTCATTGATAAACAGATTTCAGACTAACTATTTCAGATCATTCTAACTATTTTAACTTATGTTGTTTATAGTTAAGGCATCAACGTTGTGGAGGTTTAAAGACATTGCAATTTATTTTTAACAAATACTGTTTATTCCACTTTTTTATGACGGTATAACCCTACCGGTTTCAAGGCTTTCACCTCATCTTCAGGGGAGCGTAAACAAGACAAGTCTTGTTTACGCTCCCCTGAAGATGAGGTGAAAGCCTTGAAACCGGTAGGGTTATACCGTCATAAAAAAGTGGAATAAACAGTGTTTGTTAAAAATAAATTGCAATATTTTAACTTATATTTGATACACACAGTTGTTAAGTGTCACTGTCGCTATAACTTAATTTTTTAAGAAGGTCAAGATATCTGCTAGATTCTGAAGCTCCGTTGTTTAAAAAACATGACGAAAATTAAATAAACGAATTAAACTCATGGTCACAGCAGTTTCTAGCAATAATGTATGACAAAATACTGATTCCGATTAAATCATTAGCAGGCCTAAGCCGAAAACAGTCCCTTTTCGGGATTTATCGTCTTCACTCTTCCTCCAAGCTATTAAGTGAACATTTGTTAACTTCTTAAAAAGTAATAAGGGGTGGAGAAAAAAAACTATTTTATTAAAGAGAAAATTTAATATTGATTGCCGGTAATTTTATTTCACCTGAAATACAATTAAATGTAATAATTATACTACGATGTATGCAATGTGTTTATGTGTTTTGTATCATATAAATGACAGTAGTGAGTGCATTTACATAATGGTTTAACATTCCCGACGACACATGTAGCCTAATTAGTAAAACGCCTATTCCCCAACCAGGAGATCACGGTTTCGATTTCCATTGGTGCCCAGATTTTTTTAAAAGGGTGAAAGTCTCGTTTTTTTCTAAGGCTTGTTTAAACACGTTTCTGGTTGGTTGGAAAATATTGCCACGTGATAATTAACCTATCGGATTGTATTTTTCGTAACAAAAGTGTAATACATAATTAAGTTTAAATTGTCATCAAGTTTTATATCCAACACAGCGAAGTGTCATTTCACTCGAAGTGTTTTTTTAATGAGTTATTAAACTGTTCACGATACAGGTAAATGAGATTAAAAAGTATTTTCTCGTGATTTATTGCATTACGTTTCTAATATATCTAATAAGTCGTAGTAAATTTCACCCCATTGTACCACCATTTTGCTAAGCGAATTTTTCAAAGAGTTTTAATTTAAGCCACAAATTGTTTATTTCTTTCATCTGGTCATAAACTCCGATACACTGAATTTTATTGTTTGTTCTCTCCAAGTTAATAGTAAAAGTGTCTCATTTTAAAGAATAAATAACCAAAATTAAAACCCATTTGAATAATTAAAATAACAATTTTGCCATTTTTAATAACTTATTCCATTCATAAAAATCTCAACTTTTATTTATAATTTTCATCCTAGCTTCGAAATGTATCTTTTGATTTCAATTCAAATAAAATATTATCAATTGGATTCAATCAATTACAATTTTTCACTTATTCATTCTTATCTTAAAGTAATTCCTTTCTTATCTTAAAGTAATTCGTTCTTATCTTAAAGTAATACTCCCCTAATTTACAATACCACTCCTAATAAACAATACACTACAACCGTTCATGAATATTTTATCAATCACACTCCATGATATTTGGAATCTTTGACTTAGATTTATGGCGGTTTAAAGGCAGTTTAAATCACAAAAGTATACTTAATATTCAAAATTATTATTTTATTGTTTAATTTATCTCAGTTTATTTAAGGAATAAGCCATAATTCAATTCAACCCTTTTTGTGTTTCAGCCCATGGAGGCCTAAACTCGGCATCAGTATTACCTCACATGTGGGTGTGTCTCAAGTCGCTTTGCTCCAGTCATATGACATATTTAGTTAATAACGTTGAGAATGTTTTTTTGATTTCCATTCGAATTAACTTTTTAATATCAAAACCAATTGAATCCTTAACCTATCGTAATACCAATTCTTCAGTTCTAACTCCCTAATAGTAGAGGGAATAATTACACTTATACAATAGATATATTTAACATTATTGTCAATCCACTCTCTTTCGAATCGAATCCACAACACCAGATCTATATCCTGTCAGCCCAGAAAGATACAACTGTGATGGCATAGGGACTTCCCTTCTGCAAGCCTTCTTCCAAGCAGCTAACAGGATACAGTGGGCAAACCATCAGGTACGACATTGATTGAATGTCATCACACATGCATAGTGTTAGGTCCTCTGTATCAATCATCTATCTGAGGAGATTCCCTTTTGATTTATGTCAACTTATACGAGTCCTCCGCACGAAGACAGATTTAATTATGAGGTTTTGATTTGGTAGCTTTAAAAATTAACGTATTTTGATATTGTTCAGTCAATGGATTACTAAAACAAATATACCATGTACTCGAAACGGACTGCATCAAAATTGGCTAAAACGATAGTCTACAATAATATTTTAGTGCCATCTTTGATGAGTGAAACGTGGAAGTAAAAAACACTGAAAAATCCGAATAAATGCTGTAGAAACGCGTGTATTGAGAAAAAATACACGGAATGGCAAAGTATAACAGAATTCGGAATAAAAAGATAAGGGATGAATGTGAATTTAAGGCTGATGTGTTAAGTAAAATGAAGAAGAGCACGCTGAGATAGTTTGGGCATGTGGAACGAATTAATAAAGAAAGACTAACAAAACAGATATACAATACAGATGTGAGGGAAAGGCGTGTAACAGCAAGAACAAAATACGCTTAGATCAAGTAAATGATATTTTGAAAGAAAGAAAAGTAAGAAAAAACAGAAATCGTAGAAGTTGCACGAGAAAGTGTATGGATGAGGAAGATGCGAAATATGTGTGTTGAGATTGTAAAGTCGGGCACTGTATCCTCTCTATCTAACTCAGCAGGCAAACGGCGTGATGTGATGTATGTATGTGTGATTTGTTTTTTTTTTGTAATTATGTGTTGGCGATGTCGTTATTCTATTTCAAATATAAAAGCCCCTCGTGCAATTAATACTGGAAAATAAACAGATAATACGAAAAATTATGTTTTTAATTGCTCTGTTAATTGCTTTTTTTTCAATTTAAAATTCAAACACGGCATTGATACGACATTTCAAATTCCATATTGAAATAGAGATAAAACTCTTTAGTGGAAATTGTAATATTTGTTCAATTTAAAAATCAACAGCCTTTTTTTATTAACCACAGTCACTAATTGAACCTTTATTTGTTTTCAGATGCGGTCAAGATGCATAAAAAAATCCAATTTAAAATACCTAACCAACCCTACAAATTTTGGTTACGCATCGAATGGCTTACTTCAAACAATTTTCCAGTCACGTAAATATTAATTAAATAAAGTGAATGGCTAAACTGGGTGTTACAAATAACGGCATGTATCAAAGCGAAATGTACGAAAACAAAAAAATACGAACAATTAGACGAAAAAATGAAACTCCACCCAAAAAATACCATCCACAATATGTCGGGGTTTAAAAAACAATTAATTTTCATTTGGACATAACTCCGGATGTTTTATTGGTATTAATTAAAACCATTATGCCTGTTAATCACAGCAAGACCTGGCCTATATGCACCATGGCAAAAGTGGAACTTAGGATGGACCCGCAGGGAAAAGCTTTCACCTCATTGGCCGGTGCCCCGTTAGGAAAAGTAACCAAAAGCTCTACTTATGTCCAAACAATGCCGCTCCATTGCCAGTGTTCAAATGTTCAAGACATTCAATGCGAAACGCTGAAAGACGACACACGTGTTTGTTTTGAAGACTTTTTTATCAATCGTGTAGATGTTGATTCTAAATCTGTAAAGAAAGACGTTAAAAAAAGCCCCAAGAAAGAGGTCAAATTTGACGACATCTGCGAGGAATTGAAATATGAGGATCCTGTTTACATAAAAGAAAATGGAACATTTGAATCAAACGATCTTTCAATAACAGATCTGATTACGCTAAAAGGGAACAAAAAGAAAAATCAAACATCTACAGTGGACTCGAACAAATGCTTTGATAAAATCGAAAAATTCAACGATGTCGCGAGCAAACACAATAAAGTGAACGGCACCATTCATAGCAAACTTAACGATCATGGAAAAGGGACAACAAAATGTGGTAAAAAGTCAAAATGTGGGTGTAAAAAGGGCAATAAACCTCCGTGTCCTGTGAGCTCTACTTATGAGTGTACTCTTTCAAGAAACGATTGTGATTTCGGGAGGTGTAACTGTCAACTGAAAAAAAATACTGGCTGTGCTTATGGATTTAAAGATTGTGATTATAACTCTTCGCACCAACCAAAAATAGATAGAAATAAGGAAGATACTCATGGAGACAAATCGAGAAAACCTTCAATATCTGAATCCGAAATGACTGTCAGTACAGTGCTACGTTCTAATTCGTGTGATTCTAATTATTTGTATAACTTTAATCAATTAAGAAAACTAAGGAAATCTTTAGACAACAATACCAAAGGGGAACCTTCGTATCAACCGAATCTTTTCAAGTACAATTCGAAGATTTCTTATTGTATCCAGCTGCTAGCTCTGTCACCAAACACGCTTTTGAAATCAGTTCACTTTCCACCAATTTTAGAAAGAAGGTATTCCAACTCATCGATGTCTTCTGTTTGTAAATGGATACCGACGACATCAGCAGCAACATTCAGCAAAGACAAGTTCCAAGCCTTTGCCAAAAAGGGAAGATCTAAAAGCGTGAGTCATATGAGTGTTGAGAAAATCGGAACTCCGCCTCAAGCAACTTTTCGAAGATGTAACAGCACTATTGAACCACTAAAACGAAGACAAAGTGAAATTGTTGCAAATGAAATAGCAAATGGTGATGGAATATTGTCCAAAACACCTCTTAGTGCAAGAAAAACTCAGACTTTGTATAGGCACTACTATCCAGAAGGGGGATGGGGATGGACAATTATAGTGGTTTGTGTTATCGTATCTATTTTGGATCATGGGATGCAGCTGGCTGCTGCAATGCTGGTCAAACCAGCTGCTGAGAAATTTGGAGTCTCCGCTGTACATGCCGCAGGTAAGTGTTCATTCTTATCGATACTGTCATGGTTATTTTCAAATATAATTTCATTGTTCTCATCGCAAGGTATATTAAATAACAATCTATTCAAAAGTATAATTTCAGAAATGTTCTTCAGATAAAAAAATGTTTGTCTACCTTCCAATAACGAAATGTACAGAAATTGGAAAATGAAATTTACAGGAGACACTCGATAACGTTTCCATCAACAAGGGTATCCAAAGTGCGTTTTATTATTCAAATTGTAGTTTCCTATATTGAATATAAATTTGATATAAAATCTTGTTTTATATCGAACTCAAAAATTGAATACTTTTGTTATACATTTTGAAGTTGGTACGTTTTTATTTCTTTGTTATTTTTATGTGGAGAGATTATTTTCAGGTATTTTTTTTAATTACCTGAAAGTTCATTTAATATAAAATATTATTATATTATATACTCGTACTTGTAACTATACCGTCTAAGCCTTTGTTTGAAAATTCTTAATAGTCTTACTATAATGAAATTTATCTTTCTTTGCTAAATACAAAAGTCATAATTCTTTCGAAACTTACGAGCTTAACGCGATCCAAACAAACATTAATATTTACAAACAAATACCAAAATATCAAATTATACACATACAAGAATCTACACATATTTAACAATTAAAAAACTAATCCTAATATGTTTTATGACGCATAAGTCCGATACAACCCTATTTTCGAATGCCATAGAGAATCGAACCTTTTCTATCACTGGGAATCAAATTGATATTTTTTTTGTTTTACTTGAAATCAGAAGAAAAATCTTTTTTTTATTTCAAAACTAATTGCAATAAGAATTTTATTTTTTTGGATTACATAATAATATACAGAATTATAAATTTACACAAAACTGCAATTGAAATGGCTTAAAAATGCCTTGATTGCATCAATAATCAATTATTGATTAGTTTGTGACATATTTTCAGCCATTAAGACATCAATAAAATTTTCTATTAAAAACCTGTTATGTGACCTCTTTATTTTAATTTCTAACTCTGTTTTAAAATGCAAGCATTCATAAATTAATTTTTAACACTTTTTTACAACACTAACGTCTAAATTTATTTTTAACATACTTCACAAAGCAAACATTCATTATTAGTTTTTTTTCACTTTTACAATAGAAATAAATATAATTTTAAAAACGTCATGCAACTCACAAACCTCCGATCGTATTTATGGTACAAAGACATGTTAAAACAAACAAACGTATCCTTCTGCATTAGCTTATTTTCGCCTCTCTTCCTTGTGTTCTCCCCCTAATGGTACATAAAGAGCCACGTGTGAATCAAGGACCATTTGTTTGACCTTTTTCACCCAACATTTACAGACTTTCTGAATCGAGCCAATATGTTACTAAAAGTTTGTTTAGTTAATATATAATCTCACTTAAAGAGTTTCTCAAAAAAACCTACTTCATTTTTTTTTTTCAGAAAAATCCATAATAATATTTAATTTTTATGAACTGATTATTTTTTGTATAAGTCATAAATTAAAATGTAAGGTTTACATATACACAAATTGTATCAATACTTCGATCTCCATAGTCTAGTTGTTGATTATTTAACTTCTATCCATAGATTGTGAGTTCGATTTCAGATTACTTAACAGAACCATT
>OX463851.1:6837379-6882577 GCA_949825065.1 Odontocerum albicorne
GAGTTTTATAATTTAAGGTTAATTTAATATTAAGATATATATTTACAAAAAACCTACAGCATTTTTTATTGATTTGGAACATTGAATTAACGTTCTTTTATATGTAAATGTATTAAGCTGTGTATTTCATGGTCTGTTTACTTTTTTAATTCTTCTTGAGCCCATATTTATTGATTCGCATTTCTAAAATAGGTAGACTGTAGTTAATGAGTATTTTGTTACATTTAAAAAATCATAAACGTATAGAAAAAAAAACATTTGACTATTGTTAAATATATGAGAAATGTATTAGAAAAATCAAAAATTTCTTTCTGGGTTTATACAAAAATGTTTTGATATTTAACTCAAACAAACAAAAGCTTTGGCACATCGAATTCGTTCCAAATGCGTAAAAAAAAACAATTGTTTTAACAATTATCAGAGATAATAAAATTTTGGTACATTTCGACATATTAGAAATACAAGCTATAATGTCAATTTACCGTCGATTATTTTTTGTCAATTTAAGATGTTTTTGACATATTTCGAGTATCTCTAAAATTTTCAACTTTTTGAAGTATATAACGTCAACAATATATTTTTTTATATTCTGAACGAATTTGACATGTTTTACATTATTTTATGGACGTTTTGAAATATTTTACTTTAATGATAGTTGTCAACTTTTCTCAATATATTTATATGCATTAAAGTAAAACAAAACTATACAAATACATGGTGTTGCGAAACCAAATCTCAGACGGCAGAGTAAATTAGTGAAGATAAAAAAGGAATCCATTTGAACATGAGATAAAAACCGATATCCATTTTGTTTAACGTCCAATTTTTTTTAAATATTTCAGTTTTTTTTTCAACTTAATGGACTCATAATTATAAAATGAACTCAAAAATTGGATTTCAATATCGTTTATGCAACTACAAATAATTTTTTTTTTATATTTTTCACATGAAGATAAAAATATATTCGACTTGAATTCCATCGATTAACTCCACTGAATTCTTAAAGGTATATTCAATTGTACAATCATTCCTCGTTTACCTCACAACACACCACACACAGAAGTATTTTTCATATTCCACACCTCATCGTTATTATTTACAATCGAAAACTTTATTTGTGGTTTGTCTTTCCTTGGTAAGTTTTCTGCAGTTTTCTTACCTAATATGTTTTTATACATATACAGATTCGGGGAAGTACCCAATCTAATAACTACAATCACCACCTTCCAATACTTACACATAACTGATTTTATTTTGTGTAATAGTTTTAATATGTCAATAATAGTGCGTTTTATATCCGAGTTAGAGCGCTCTTAAGGAGTAATAGTTTAAATATGTCAATAATAGTGAGTTTGATATCCGAGTTCGAGCGCTCTTAACATAAGTCATTTTCTCTCTAAACTAGACCTTTATTATTGACATTCTAATTTTCAAAGTATCTATTTGATCACCTCAAAATAAGTAAAATATCAAAGATATTTAAACTAAAATTACGACAAAGTTCAATAGTTTGTATTCTTATAGTCAAATTAATATTTTGGAACACCCCTCTAAAGCATAATTGTATTTAGTATTTTTTTTCACATCATCATGTTGAGGGCAAATACACATTGTCAATTTAATCGACTTTTCAAAATATTTAATCCTACATTGTGTAAATCAAATATGTTTAAAACTCCTTCGTAAACTTATAATGGATTTTTTTATTTATGTGATTTGATGGTAACTAAGTTGCACTGATTTAAAAAAGGTAATTTCCCATTTTAACACAAAATTGACATAACATACTCGTTGTTTACGTTTTATGCAGTAATATAAATTCCTACTGTTATTTTAATCCTACTGTTAGTTTGGAAAAACTATGTCAAATATACTATATACGTGATCAAACTCAATCAATATATGTTCTTCAAAAACATTTGTTTATTAACGAGAGTTATTTTGATTTGGGCATATACAAATATACAACAAGGTTCACAAGTGTACACAGCACATATTTGTCAAATGTAATGCATTTTCTTATCGAATAATATAAAATCGGTTGCAATTTCGTCCATGTGTAAAAATGTTGTTTGTGATGGTAACGGTTTAATAGTTATAATTTAATTAATATCATAGTTAAAATATTTTTATTTTTCAAACATTATTTGACAGCTGTCTTAATATGTTTATAAGACATAAAAATGGTAAAGTATTTATTTATGAAAAGATGATTTTACTGTTGAACATCAAAATCTAAATAAAAATACGAGAAAGCAGTTTATAATGAGTGAGAATGCTTGATTTTTCTTACATTTATAATATTCACAATCAATAATTAGATTCACTCTCTTCTTTTTTAATATAACTATGTTAATAAATGAATTTAGTACTTAATAGTTTACATACAGTTTTTTTTAATAAGATGTACCTAACATACACACTCCGTTCTAAGTTTCGTTTCATTCAAATTCTGCAACACCTATTAAATTTTTCCAGTTTCATTCCGGAAACTGATTCAATTCATGCATTTGTTAAAAATAACCCTAAAATGTTAATTTTTTTATGATTTCTATAAGATGAAATTTAAATTTGAAGTATTATTAATATAGATAACAACGATAAGACAGCCGTAAAAATATGCAAATGCTAAACTGAAGAAACGATCGCGTTAATTACAACGAGCAGGCGAAACTGTAGAGAACCATCAATAAAACATCAGTAAAACAAAGAATATTTATGGTGCATAGCCATAATTGCATGTTTATAATTATTAATGTAGTAAAATATACACAATTGTTTAAAAAACATTATACAATGCCGAAAAAAGAGGAGCTCACGATGGTCATAGTTAACGATGCCGACGGTTGGCACGCGCCACCTTGTACAGTAAGTGGGTTATACGTGAGCAAGGTGCCAAAACAAAACCCTGCTGCAGCGCTTCCGATAACACCATAACACCACACGTAGTGATCAGGTGGCGGCTATATCACATTTTAAGTCTCGTAAGATATATCTACAGATCAAGTGACCTAAGCGTCTTTAGTTCATACATCCACAGAGGACTTGTTTGCCTATACATTGAGTCAATTTTATTAAAACCAGATAATGTTTCGTATCTTATACTTAACATCAACCAATTTCTTTTATGTACGTTAATCATCTATTGCTTTTTTGCAACTAATATTGTATACCTACGTTGAACTAATTTAATGAAATTTTGAAAAAGCTAAGGTGAGGATTTATAAAAATATAATTAACTGTTTGAGAATAAGTATAGGTGTGGAGGAGACAAATTAAATATGTTGTGATTGTATGTTTAGTTGCTAATTAAACACCGCTTTTAATTGTAACTTAATAACGAGTATAATTATACTCAGGAGGAAATATGTTGTATTGTTAAAGCTTAAAACAATCACAGAGATCGCATTTGAATTCGGTGTAATTTTTATAGTAAGATAGCTCAATATGACCAATATGACATGCCCAACAAGATATGCTCTTATGTACCTAAATATAACCTTCGTTAGTTAGACACCTATTTCGTAACTTGAGAGTTATGGGTTCGATTCAAGTTAGTACCCATTTTTAATGAACCCAAGTATTTCAGTATGATTTTCAATGAAGACCTCTTTAACAGATTTCGGCTTGGTTAGAAGAGATTGCCACATTTCAATAAGCCCATCAGGTTTTGTATACAACAGAAATATAATACAATACAATGCTAGGTGGAAAAATCCGAGTTATTTGAGGGTAGTAACAGAGCACAAAATTCGAAAAGCCGACTTTTTTTGCAAAAAATCCCGTCCGTCACCGCACGAACACCAACCTCTACGTTCATCTAGTTTTCAGTTTTTGAGTGACATCTAACTAGAGGAAAATTAATGAGCCAAACTTTTAATATAAATATTCCACTGTAGCACTTCAAGTCTTCTAACAATATTTAATGAAAGTACTGAAAAAAAATAGCTCAAATAGACGATAAGCTTCACAAATTAATTTAAATTAAGTTAAAGTTTCTTCCAGACGCCAAGTTTGTAACAATCTTCCTAAATTACGCGAAGATAAGGACAAAGTTTGAAGAAATCATAATTTGTGATCAACCTTTATTTACCTGGTTGAGTAATTTTCCAGAAGTCAATGCAATCGATCTTCTATCAAAACTTATATTTCACGGGATATAAATGGTGCTCTTTTTTAATTAAACTTCTTTAAGAAAACTTCGATTTAATGTTAGTGAAAATCAAAAGTTAAACCTTTACATTCAGAAGTTTTTAATGGCCTTATTTAAAGAAATCACAGTTATCATACTAAAAAAAATGGTTGTATGTCAATTTCTTTATATGCCAGGTTGGATTTACAACAACACTTCCAAAGAACCTGAAATATGTTAAATAGGCCTTAAGTGTAAACGAGACTGAAACTTTTATTTTAATCTGGGAATGAACTATTGTAGAGCTGAACCTCCAAGTTAGAAGTCAAACGTCTTATCATCTAGACCAGGTTTTGGCCAACTTTTCAGCTGGCAGGCATCTTATGAATCTCGAAATATACAGTGGGCCGCAGAATTTACCTTATGCTCATGTATATAATGGAGGAATTTTTTTTTCACGTAACCGTGTAATTTGGTTTTATAAAAATACAGCTGCACCTGATAAAAGAATAGAAACAGAATATTTTGCAGAGATATGTGTTGTAAGATGTTTTTGTTGAAATCTGAATATCATACACCGCACGCGCATACAGCATTAAAGCCGCCGCGCAACATATGCCGTGACAGATAAAGTATTGAAAATACGGTTGTTGGGCCCCTTTTTTTTCAAACTAAAGACTTTTTTTACAATTTTTAAATACTCGTACATTGCTTACGGGCCGCACGAAAATGAACGGCGGGACGCATGTGGCCCACGGGTTGTAGCTTACCCAGGCCTGATCTGGGCCATGTAAGAATTTACATAAATAATTCACGCCATTTGTACGTCGGTTACAGTACAATAAACATAGAAACTAAAACACAATATGGGATAAAGAAATATGCTCTGAAATATGTTTTACATATTGTTTTTTTTATTTTTTTATTTACAATAAAAAATATAGAATTTATATCGAAATGTTCCTAAAAACACTGTATATTGGTTGTTACTAAATATAACTGTATATTTTTATACTTTTATGCTAAGAATATTCCATAAATTACGTTGATTCCTGCGACACGTGTTTTTACCTCCTATCTCGCAAGTCTCTTCATGCGGGTGATCCCGGTGTTTTACGAGAGTAATGTTTAGGTGTCACATATCGTCGGAAATATGTCTGAAAATTTTTCATAATCTTTGGTTTTATTTTCAAATTTCACCTTTCATGATATTTTTTCTTAAGGTCTATTGACTACATAAACTTCCAATAATAAGTGACAAAAGTGGAACCTAAGCGTTACTCTCCTAACAAACAGGGATCATGCCTCTTGAAGAAAGCCTCGAGATAGGATCTAAAAATACGTATTGCAGGGATTAATGTAAATAGGGGAATAGCAAAGTAATTTCGTGTTAAATATTATAACCACAGAGTAAAAGCCGAAACCTATAAAAAGTTTTTTTTAAATTAATCAATCTCTTTGGGTACATTACATGAACGATACAAAAAATTTATTCCCCGAAATTAGATTTGAATACCGAACGTGTAAATGAGACTCAAGTATTTCTACCCTTCGTAATGTAAATTTAAACAGGGTATAAATCTCCCATATTTTGTTTAAAATTCAATCCAGCATTTTTATTTCAGACAAACAGACTTTGGGCAATTGTAGACTTATACGAGTATACAAGTTGGAACACTGGAACCGCGTCACTGGGCCGAGTGGTTTCAATGCCAGTCACGTCCGTTTTCGCAGCAAAAGTGGCTGAAACCATTGTGGAGAAATTCTGCTTGACAGATGGTTCCTATACATAATCCGAATTCAAACATTTCTAGTTTGTAAGGGGCTCCTAGCGGACTACTTTCGAATAATAGTGTCTTGGACGTACAAGTGACTAACGGGTGGCTTAAATAAAAAGTAATCATCACGTATAAGGAAGAATTGAAAAAATATTGCATTGCTCAAAATATATTCGTCAATTTTATTTGGTTTTTTCTTTTTTATTCTTCAACGAGTTTTTAGATTTAAGGTTTTTCACATGAAGTTTTTTTTTTGTAAAATCTGCATTGGATCAAATCAACTTTACGTATCAAAGATAAATCGGTTGTATTTATTGAAATAGATATGCCACGTATAACTATGTACACAAAAGAGTAAGTATTTTTTTTTAAATGTGCTATAAGATACTTTATTATCTAAATAATTATTGGTGTAAATGAAGTTCATAAAACTTATAACAATATATTTTTTAACATGCATAGTCTAGC
Source organism: Odontocerum albicorne (assembly GCA_949825065.1). NCBI lineage: Eukaryota > Metazoa > Arthropoda > Insecta > Trichoptera > Odontoceridae > Odontocerum > Odontocerum albicorne. The sequence goes on from OX463851.1 coordinate 6,843,758, forward strand.
ACTCTGTGCTCTCTGCTTACCCCGACAGGGAAGTTGTGCAATATTATATACGTATGTTGTGCAATATTATATACGTTTGTATGCACATCTTAACACGAAGAAAAAACAAAATGTTAACGTAGATAAATAACATTAAAAATAAATACATTTTATTATGTAGAGTAAAATGATATATACTCGTATATAACATTATGTAAAGTAAAATGATATGTTCAATATATTGGAAAATATGTTACTTTCGACTCATTTTTATAAAATGATGGTTTGAGTTTAGAAGAATGCCATCTTTTAAAATTATTATTTTTTCTCATAATGTTAAGTTTGGCTACATAAGTTCTGATACTTTCATAACCAATATTAACAAATGAGTGTTAATTTGCCAACTCTGTAGCCTAATTGGTCAAACGCTTGATTTTCATCGGGGGGTTTCGAGCTCAATTTCGCATAACATCAAAAAAATTTAAATAGTTTTCCAGTCTGATAAGAGAATTTATCCGATAACAATCCTCCCACCCATCGAGTTCGTGTACGAGTGTTGTTGACTCTTTATGTACGAGTACGGTAGTGATATAAAACTGTGCAATGATAAACCGCGAGTGTTATGCCTATTTCAGTGTTTCTAAATCCAATGGCTCGATTACTGGAGCCGAAGACAACATGATCTCCGTCATGATATTCAACCTTTTCGAATTATTGTTTCGGGTATGTTGAATGCTACCACACGAAAGAAAAAGAAGAATTGCTCTGGATTCAGCCTAAAATCTTATTTTACACAAATGTTGTTTTCATCATTTTAAAAACTGTCCAGTTCTATTTTAGCCTATTTTTCCAATGTTTCTTTTCAAAATTATTATTTAATTCGAGATTTAAGGTTCAAATTACATTTTTATGTCATGTTTTGTTTGCAATTTATCATGAATACTAACTACATATAATCACGACATTTCCCTATCAGGGAAAGCAATCAGGATAGAGCGACATGCTTTCATAACTCAAAAACATTCTTAGCCTCTTTCACATCCATACAACCTCTACGATTTTTCCAACTTTCAACTATTCCTTCTTTCAGAATATAATTCACTTGATCCAACCATACTTTTATTGATCTTCCTGTCACACGTCTTCCACTGACATCTGCTCTGTATATCTGTTTTGTAAGCATTTATTGATTCATTCGTTTTACTTGCCAAAACCATTTCAACGTACTCTTATTCATCTTATTTAACACATGTCTTAAGTTCACAATCATCCCTTATCACTTCATTCCGTATTCCGTCATGCATTGTCCCTCCATGTATCCTTATCAATGCATGGATCTCTGTAGCATTTGTTCGGCTCCTATAAGTCTTTTCCACATCTAAGTTTCATTCCCATAAATCCAAGTTTATTATGAACCTGTATATTAAAAAATAAAAGACTATATTTAAAACAATATTTTTCTGAATTTTTATATGATTAAGAACTAAGCTTCTATAAAAATATCGTTAATACTTGGTTTTCTTTTGAATATATAACAAACATATACATTGATGCATTGACTAAAGCGAGCTTTAACAAAACTTATAATTTTTATATCTCATATTAATGTCACACTTTTTCTTGGAAACATTTAATGAAAATTTTCTTTGCACCCAGTGCTCAAAATTCATCTTTGATATATATATTAAGAGTTTTCTCTCGTACAACGTTGACAGCTTCTTAAAGCTAAATCATAAAAAGAAAACAGTTTCTCGTTTATCTACTAACTAAATTGAGTGGTCTTTTTTCCACTAGACCAAATAAAAACGATTTTTTTCCATCTATTGGAAAAAAGTTGAGTTCGATCCCACCACCACCTACGTTATAGAGGACGAAATAAGTTCTCATCCAGCGCGATTTACACAAGAAAATAGAAATCTTCACTAAGTGATGACGAAGAAATTACTCAATGAGACACTTTCTCCGGAAAGTTCGTATTTTGAAACTTTTAATTATCAAGAACGTTTATTCTAAAAATTTAATTGTGTTTAAAAATTTCTGTTCTTTCTCAAGAATTTTTTATTCTTCATTACTTACTCTTAGCAATAATATTCAATAAATGCCCCAGTTTCTTCTATAGTTGCTTTATATCTAGTCGCAAATGTTCAACGACATTCCAATCACGAACTCGCATTACGCTTAAGTAGATATTGTCTTTTGACTTTTTCAGTTCACGTCTTTAAATTTGTGCGTCGTATTTCACTGTTCATGCTCCTCGACTTTGGAACCAGCTACCAGCTAAAAGGATTCTCACACCATTTTTATTTGTATTGCACAGTTTTTATACTCCACATCAATAGAATAAATTCTCTACGTTTTACTCAAAACTTTGTTAAACAATTTTATCGTTAGTTGGAAGAGATTGTCACATGGGAATAATCTTGAAATATTGTACATGTCCCACAAAGTTTAAAATGCTAAAAATAAGTCATAAAACTTATCACTCTTAATACTTTAAGACGCTATATTTTAAGGATATCGTTGGCAAGGGTCTGGTGAAAGAAGAGTTGCTATCAAGATTTCAAATCTCAGTTTATGTCATATTACAAGTATCATATCTTTATTGATAAACGATTTAATCAAATAATACATAGAAAGATTACAATGTGTGGAATAAAAAATATAAGTCATTGAAAGAAAATTCACGCTCTCTCCATCTCTCCCTTACTTATTTGTATACAAAAAAAAGTTTTTTTTAATATCTTTATTATATATCAATTGCGGTTTATTCTAGTGGTATCTGCTTTGTTTGATATAAATCTAAATATTATATAAACTCGAGACGCCTCTAGCTATGGAAATATTTTTGTATTTGTTTCTCATTTTGGCCGGCAAACAAAAATACGAGTATATGAAAATAAAAAAGTCTCGGGGTCGTCCGTAGATTGTCGGGTTGATGTGGCAACCTTTTGAATATCACCAAAGGCAATAATTTTCGAACATATTTACATAACGAGTGTTCTCGTATATGATCAGAAACGGCTCAATAACGGGCGTAAAATATTATGAAAATAAGTCATTTACACACTTCATTCATTCGTATGGTACCCTTTAACATGTCGGACTTGATGATTCAAATATATTAAAGATCGTGATCAGGAGACAGCTTTGCCTTTGATTTTATTGATTGAGCCTTCGGGTTAGGAACTTCTTGAGTGAGCACGAAATACACTGTACACCATCGCACGCGTTTTTTTAGTTTTCTTATTACCATAAAAAATCTATCCCGAAACCCCAGGTGGAAGACAACCTTTCTTCAACTAGACCAAGACATAATACCAATTTACATACTAATAAGACGATTGTTATACTTTTAAAGTAGAGCATACTATATACCTTAAATTAGGATAGTATGGGTTGATTCTTGATTGTGATAATTATTTTTCACCGTTTAAGGGCTGTTTGGTGTTCTAAGGGGGCTTTGAAGACCTAGATTGGGTTAAAAAGTAATACACAGAGATTTAAAAGCAATGAGAAAACTTACATCATGTATCGATGTCACAAAGAGAATTTCAATTCAAGAAATAAAAAATAAATATATTACAAAGCACAATAGTTTTACTATCCTAATACCGGTTCTGTCACGACTTCCACTCTGCTTTTTAGGATCGATTATATCGACACAAAAACCGCTTCTTGACTCCTGAAATTTAACAATTTTCGGAGAAATTATTGAAAGGAAAAATCTCATTTCACGGTTAACGGTCGACCTTTTTCAGCGATACCCAATTGAGGCAGGTCTATTGGCAAAAAAAATGTGAACCAACAAAGTGGCATGACCGAAATTTAAGTTAACCTCCGAGTCTTCCAAATACCTAACCAGGTCATTAACTTTCAATATTATCTAACGCTTATTCCTTAACATTGTTCAAATATAAGACAAAATCACTCTGGATTTTGAGATCATCTTTATTTTTACGTATTTCTTCTGGTTAAGTTTATTTAAGGTGTATTTGATGTATTCATTAAAGTTCGTCTTCAGTCAAATTTGGTGGTTTATGAGTTCTTTAAATATATATTGAAATTCGATTACTTTGTTAAGTGGGGCAGATGGGGAAAATTGTTTTAACTTGAATGATTTCTTTACTGACTGACCGGTAATAAATGATGAAATTGAAAAAATCTATTGGATTCAAACTTTGCCTATATTTACTTTTTTATATATTTTAATCATTAAATGGCGAACTGTATGACCAAATGGATAAGGCACCTATCTTCCAACCAGGAGGTTGCTAGTTCGATTCCCGAATCCCGTTGGATTTTAAAAATTGTTTTGTCTGGTTTTCATTGAAGTTCTTTTTTACATCTTTATGAAATATAAGGTGCATTATACGGTTGATGATATAAAATACAAATTATAATAAAGAACCATAATTAAATTGAAACACATGGAAAAAATATAAATTTACTAGCAACAAACCATTAGTGACCCAAATAAGATTTCGAACAAAAAGTCAACTTACTCTTATCTCCTTCTTCGCTGTAACGTTAATGCTGCGAAACGTGACCCTCAAGTGTTATAACGTGACCAACATTGTTGTAGATATGTTAGATTGTGGACATTATTCCTGTTCTCACGGCATTCTACTGTCCAAAGAGCCTATGCCAAAAGCAGACCCGTAACACCTGGTTGCTCCAGCGTGTAAATGTTCTACCTCTGCTCCAGCGAAACTATATTTCAAGCGACTATGAGTGCCTTCACATCCTTCTTGTATGAAATGTGACCGAAGAGCTGAAAATGCGACGAGTGCATAGTTGTTAAAGCCTCTCTGAGATAATAAGTTCATCTAAAATAGAGGCATTTGTTTTATCAAACACCGTTTATTTCACTTTTTGTAACGGTATAATCCTACCGGTTTCAAGGCTTTCACTTCATCATCATTGGAGCACAAACAAGACTTGAAACCGGTAGGGTTATACCATTACAAAAAGGAGAATAAATAGTGTTTGATAAAACGAATTACAATGTCTTTAAACCTCCACAACGTTAATGCCTTAACTATAAATAATATAGAGGCATTTGTTTGTTGTTCGATCAATGAAACGTCCAGCAATAATCTCCAGCACGACAACTTTAATGTGTCTGTCGTTGATCTTCCTCTGTTTTTTTTTTGTCCAAGTTTCACTCTTGTGGGTCTGTAACTCTACAACAGTTCCAAGCTTGACAGAACTCTCTTTGCCATACTTAAAAAAAAAACAAGTTTTTGAGTATATTTTGTAATGACAACCATTACTGTGAAAATGTATTTATATTGCATTGTTGGTTGTGTGATAGACCGTACGTCCGAGACTTTTTGGTGGACTTTGGTAAGATATTTAGGGAGGCAAGGTGATCCATCTCAGATCCCCCAAGATCAGAATGATATTAAAACATATTTTTGTGAAAGACCTTCTGAAAATCATCGGAATTTGGACCCGAAAACCTCTGAACAAAATTAACGTCTCGGATACTAAGTCTGAAATGCCCGAATATTTTTCTTACTTAACCATTTAGGAGATAATCATCAATATTTCAAGAATCGAACCCGAAAAGTCCATTTATCTTATCAACTAAGTCATAGTTGAACTTTTTTAAAAATCCAGAGATTGTAACTAACATCTCGTGAATATTTTTTTATCAAACAAGTCGTAAAAATCGATCCATATTTACTTATTTTTTAACAAATTTTTATGATTCGATAAGAACTACAAGTTTCAAATATAAAAAAGGTGACTTCATAGCTTTTTAGAATAATAGAAAAATTCGTACGCTTATAACGAAATAATAGGAACGTAAATAAATATTGCAGGTTATTAATGATAACGAATACTAACAGCAATAATATTTGAATAAGGATACGATCTCAAGTACACGAATTAACCATGTACTCGTAGATTGCTCAAAACAGACCGAACTGTCTTGAAGGTTTTGAAGAAAAACAAGAAAATAATGTTTTATTTGAATATGTGCTGATGCTTTTGTTTTCACGTCAAACCCCATTTATCAATGCTTTACCCCAACCCCCGGCTTTGCTAATGCAGTTTGGTTACAAAGTTTATGGTCCGTTTTATGTTTGGCTTTTATCGCTTTTACCACTAATGTCACATATTTAATTTGTGAGAAACAAAAGACGTTAAGAATTGTTGTAAACGTGATATAAAACTTTTCTAAATCGAATATCAAATACTTTGATTGTTTCAAACTGAAGTTTAAACAATAATAGTGACGTTAAAACGGTTATGTCCTTGTTTTGGCTCAAGCAACTGAATTAATTAAGCTGCAACTTATATCAAAATTAATGGACGATTGAAGATATTTTGATCGACCATAAAATTTCTGAAAATGAGTAAATTTGGCAATACATGATAATACGTGAATGGCAATATTTGGTATTTAAGTATTGATATAAAGTGGCATGAATGTTTATTGTTGAAGATGTTAAAAAAATATTATTCAAATCTTAGAAATTTTAGGTTGAAATACAATTAATTAAAAAAATATATATTTCATTTGAAACACAATTTTATTAAACGCCGTTTAGAGAGCAAACTCTCCTCAAGGGCGCTATACAACCTCCCACAACCAGCCATAAACACGTTCTTGGTATACAGTATAACCTTGTATGATTATTGCCAGTGGCAACCTCCCACAACCAGCCAAAAACACGTTCTTGGTATACAATACAACCTTATATGAGTATTGCCAGTGGCAACCTCCCACAACCAGCCATAAACACGTTCTTGGTATACAGTACAACCTTGTATGATTATTGCCAGTAGCAACCTCCCACAACCAGCCATAAACACGTTCTTGGTATACAATACAACCTTGTACGATTATTGCCAGTGGCAACCTCCTACAACTAGACATAAAGTTATTTATGAGGCCTTAAGTGAAAATCAGACTAAAACCTTTTTTTTTATATATTGGTTCAAGCGGGAATCGAATCCGCAATCTCCTGGTCGGAACACAAGCCTCTGACCAACTCGACCACAAAGGTCACCTTATATATTATAATACCACTAGGCCACGGAGGTCGTTATATATTATGATTTTTTTTTAAATATTGTCACTAAAATGTTGTAAGAATGAAAAAGAGGCGAGTTATTTATATACCTTTATACTCACTCGTATGTTTAATTTACATTAAGGAAATATGGAGTATGAAAACTATACTTAAGCCTAAGAAATGTTCAAATTAGTAGTATAATATTGGAACACCTGGAATTATTCAAAAGGGGGGGAAATTAGTAGCATAATATTGGAACACATGTAATTATTTAAAAGGGGGGGGAAGTAAGTTTTAAAGCAACTTTAAATTGGATTTGTTTTATACAACAGTTACATTTTATTTAAAGTTCATTAGTAATCTCACTTCCAAACAAATGTCTTAAACTTGTAAAATTCGTAATAAGGTATAGTTTTATGTGATATTCTTTTATAGATACTGAAATATTGAAAAGAAAATTCAAGATACGTAATTATGATTCCAGAAGAATGTATCGGTGTGAGATTGGATAAAAATAACTATTTTTTTTCATTAAATGTTAATAGAATTTATATTCAATGAAAACATACGACTTCAATGAATTATACTCGTATAATTCATTGAATTATAATCAAAGATGAAACTTAAATAAACTCGTCATAAAAACAAATAATAAACACTTTTCTTAAAGGTGGGTTTGCTACGCATACGAAAATTTTTAACAAGCTTAATTCCTTATCAAACTGAATTATCGTCCGTTTTTAAAAATCAAATAAAACCATCCCGTGTGTGAGTGGAAATATTTTCTCCAGATCTGTTTAAAGAAAAAAAAATTGCCTTAAATAACATCTACAGTTGATGACGTAAGTAATGTCAAGAACATGACACAGACATCGTTAATACATATTTACCATCACGCCGTTTCCCTTCCGGGGTAATCAGAGATAACTTAACGCCAGACTTTTTTATTTATTTATTTTATTTATTTTTTTTTTTTTTTCAAAACAGGCTTAGCCCAATTACTTTGGAAAACACAAGACATATTAAAAAGAAGAAAAATTATATAAAATAAAAAATAATGTATATGCATACATACACAAAAACACATGATACACATATATTCACAGTCACTTAAGTACGTTGATGAGTGCTTTTTAACGCGCTCAATCTAAGAAGAAAATTTACTTTTGCTTTTGGTAATGTGATGTGAAATATGTCAATATCCGAAGCAGTCCCGTTCAGAAGAGTTACTCGTAAGACCCTTCCAACAGGCATAGTGGCTGGAAGACCCGTTCTAGCGTATGTTATTGAGAACACATATTTCGCCTTTTCTACATACATTCACCTCCTCAAACAACTCCAACGATTTCTCTGATTTTTTACGTTACCTTCTATCCAATAAACCTTTCCTTGATCTTCCTCCCCCACGCCCACTACTCATATTTGCACTGTTTATTTGTTTTGTTAGGCTTTCTTCGTTCATTTGTTCCACGTGCCCAAACCATCTCAGAGCGCTCTTTTTTATCTTACTCAATACATCACCCACCAGTTTGTATTTATCACTTATCAATTCGTTCCGTATTCAGTTATAAATTGTCACTCCATTTATTCTTCTCAGTGCATGCATTTCTACAGTGTTAAAATCTTGTAAGTCTATTTCGACGTTCACGTTTTACTGTTATCATCTAAGCAGATTTTTACTTTAAAACACAGAAATCGTCTTAGCAGATTTTGATATTCTGAAGTCCGAGTGTATGTGCTATAGTTCCACTTGATTTTGTTTCCTATAGCAGCAGCACGTCATTCGATATACCTCGTATCATGCGAGAAAATACAAACCAAAAATCGTAGAATTTCACAACTTGCTCCAATCTTTCATTGTTCACCTGTACACGTATATCGCAATTACTTTTCTTTTTACCCTTTTCTACCAGAGATCTTTATCTTCGCATCTCTCATGCAATTTACTAATAATTCTGTAATTATTTTCATTATCCTCGAACACTTCCATATCATCAGTTTACAGCTATATTTGAATGCCAGTATACCCATTGACATCTGCAATTCAATTTATCTCTTTTGAAATTCTTAACGACTCAGTCAAGACACCGTTCACTGTACTACATGCTCTACTTTCGATAGTTTTCTTACTACACTTAGTAAGCTAATGCCTCTATATTTTTCACATTCCATTCTTGCACCCTTACTTTTATATAACGAAACTATCACTGAACTCCTCCATTTTTCGATGTTTTGTCATATTTCCGATATTTTTCGAAAACTTGTCGCAGTCATTCGATCATTCTTTCCCCCTTAATCAGTGCTCACTTCAAAAACAAGCCATTCCTTTCATTATGTTTTCCCAGCATTTTGGACTTTTTTTACAAATGGCTGCAAAAAGGATAATCAACAATAGAGGATGCGAGGCTGAGGTAGAAAGAAGAACTGGAATGACAAAAAATGTGATGTCAAAGCTGGAAAAGACATGGAAGAGCAGAATTATCACCATCACGACGAAAATTCACCCAGTTAAGTCTTTCGAAAATTCACCTAGTTAGTATTCATGAGAGAATAGATGCATTTGAAATGTGATGCTGGAAAAGCATGTTACGAATTCCATGGACAGCAAGGCCAACTGACGCCTCCGTTTTCGAAGAACGGAGAATCACCTACAGCTTGTCGACAAGATGCCTTCGACAAGTCCTTCGATTCTTTAGGCATATTGTTCGTGGCCAAGGAGACACTTTGGAGAAGTTTGTGGTTACTATAAGCGTGAAACGAATACGCACAAGAGGAAGAATTTCAATGAGTTGGACTGATCAAGTGAGTTATGCAACTGGACTACCCTTGACAACTGCCCTTTGTTAGGATTATTTTTTTAATTATAAAAAATAAAACTTTGCGAGGGTTTAGTTAGTTGGTTATTGCCCAGTCATAAGTTTTTTTTCTCCTTTTTATGGACGGAGATCTAAACAAACAGCCACATAATTTGGCTGAGTCTTTGTTGTTTCCTTGTCGGAGTGGCAGAGTCAAAGACGCGACGCGTAAATGGTTCTTTCAGCTTTTTGGGACAGGTCGTAAAACCTTTTTTTTTGGCCAACGCACAATGTCACGTCTTGAAGAGATCATCATCTCGCAGACATTATTTTCTTGTCGGCGAGCGGCGGAGTCAGATAAAGCGACGACTAAACAATATTTTAAGTGCTATTTTACGACAGTATTTTTCTACGGCTAATGCACGTCCCGAACCACGTGGACCCTTGAAAAGACCAGCATCGCGCCGGGTGAGAGTATATATAGTGTCGTACAGGGCTATTTGCCCCTCTTTCCTCATCCAGCCCTGGTGTTGGCATTTGAATTCGAATATTGTCTCGATATTTGAAAGTATTACTTTAACCATTTTAACTTTTCTGATATCATCAATTACGTGAGCTCTGTGTAGTATTTTTGTGTAAATAAAAGATTGTGATTTTATATTTGGAAGATCAAGTTGATCGCGTCCTAAGTCTGGTGACGCGTTTTTATCCAGAATCAATCCCGGGCAATTTATATCCCGGAACGGCCTTATTTTCAATAAGCTCCGAGTTGACCTTTTGGTTAGCTCTCTCTGAAAACGCGGTACAGACTAGACTGTTTGTCCATCTACAACGACATCTCCTGCACTCCGGAGTCATGCGTTCCTGTGTAGCTCAGATTGAAATATTCGCAACAACAGCGGTCTTTTTACGCATATGCTGGACATTAGAATCATACGGTTGTAGGCGTGCCTTTTATTGTGCTGATTAAATCACCTAGCGATCCATCCTGTATGGTATTTGCGTGATTCAGAAAAGAGTGATAACTCTAGTACTTGCAATTCTTGTGACCTGCTTCAACGGTATAGTCTTTGAAACATAAAACTCTTTTAACCTACAGCTATACGTGTTTCTTTTTCTTTTACCCTAATCCCTGGAACTATTGCGATTTTGTAACCAACCTAGACCTAATCGAACCCTGAGTATAAAGAGTCTTGCTCTGAATAAAGCCGATTTGAGATAGCCGTGGATGGAACCTCAATTGAAGATGTTGACAATGTATACAATTAGTTATTGAATAAAATAGTTTTGATATAATACATTGAATAAATCATACACTATCTCACCACATTATTTAATAGTAAAGAAGGTTTCACACCTTCAAGCCGCGGAGTGCAGGGATGGATGGAGAGGAGACGTTAGAGTCACGATGCTCAGTCAGAAACTACATGACAGAGTGGATGGTACTTTTTTTGACAAATTTCATTCAGAATTAACCCTGAGAGCGCTACGAAAAAAAAAATATAATTGTCTATCTAGTGCTGAGATATATTTACGATTCGGACGTTCGTGATAAATATTTATTTTAAACAACAAAAAAACAAAAAACAAATATTTTTACAACATAAATATATTTTAGAATATGTACCCTTGTATTCTAAATGAATGATATTCATTTAGAATACAAGGGTAGAACAAATTTCTTCCACTGCTATAGCAGTGCGCCGATCTCTCAGGGTTAAAAACTCTCGCCGTTATTTCTACTACTTTTACCATTATAATACATTTTTTTATGTACATGGTATTGCTATTTTGCTGTTAGTAATTTGTACATATTTTACTAACTTTTGTTGAACACAAATCAACCTATTGCGTTTATTGACATGTAGAAATCTCTCGCAATCAATCAAAGGAATGTTAAACGAGCGTTAAGTGCAAATATATACCTATAACATCCGCGTCGGAAGTAAATCGTCATACAAATATTAAAATCCCTCTTTACACATGTAGAATGATAACCATGTATACACAAATGAAAAAATATAGGGTAGAGCCGCAGCCTTTATCAATATTCTCCAGAATAAAGGTGTCGCGAAAATTTCTTTTATACTCGTTCAAGTAAATTATAGAGTTTCGAAATTGAGAAAATATGGGATTGTGACAAATATTCTCACGTCCGCCCCTTCAAATTGAAATTTTATATTCGAAGGATATTGAAATGGCTAACATTGTCACAAAAAGGTCCGTAATCAATCAGAACGTTTTATCTACACGTATCTGAAAAACAATAAGAGGAAAAGATGAATACATTTTCAGGAATTATGTATTCATTTCTTGACTTACTCGAAAATCTTTTTTCAAAACATTTATTCATTATTTTTTAAGAAGTCTTATTTTCATACCCGCATTAGTGATGGACGTTTTCTTAACATAGCACTGCCTTTGGCCTTATTAATTGAGCATTTAAGTTGTGAAGTATTCTAAAAAGCATGTCACTTACGACCTCCGTAGGGTAGTTGGTAAATTTATTGATTTTTACCCGAGGATTTCGGGGTCCGTAGGGTAGTTGGTAAATTTATTGATTTTTACCCGAGGAAACCACAAAAAAAACGGTCCCAGTCCGGTAAGATTACTTCTGATTACAATACTCACAAGAACTGGACATGCACGAGTATTGTTGCCTCTTGGCGTAAGGCAGTACCGCTAGCTTATCCCAGTGGTTCTTACTTGGATGGCTCAAGTTAATGGGGGTCGGAGAGACAATGTTGTCTCCCGGCAACACTCTTCTACGGGCCTAAATCACCAATTTGGGTTGGTTGAAGGGTAACATGCAAAACAAAATATCACTTATGGTTCGTCTTACGTATTGGAAATAGTATAATTTTGTTGTATACAATACAACAATCTCTTCCTAGAACTAAGATTTTAAAAGGCCTCAAATGATAACCAGATTAAAACTCTTTTTTAATACCGGGTGACAGCGGGAATCGAACTCTCAAACTCAGTTTGGAAGAGCAGCGTTTTACCAACTAGCTTTGTTACTAATGTAATACTACAAGCGATAATAAAAACCTCGTCATCAGCTACGAATGAACTTTTTACCACACTGAAGTCCTTTGATATATTTAATAAGATCTAGAAAAACCCTTGTGAAGGTTTGGGCATGTAGAAAAAATAAATGAAGAAAATAAAAAAAAACAAATATACAGTGAAAATGTGAGTGAAAAACGTAGAAGGAGAAAACCAAACGTAGAAGGAGAAAACCAAACGTAGTAGGGGAAAACCAAACGTAGTAGGAGAAAACCAAACGTAGTAAGAGAAAACCAAACGTACTAGGGGAAAACCAAACGTAGTAGGAGAAAACCAAACGTAGTAGTAGAAAACCAAACGTAGTAAGAGAAAACCAAACGTAGTAAGAGAAAACCAAACGTAGTAGGAGAAAACCAAACGTAGTAGGAGAAAACCAAACGTTGTAGGAGAAAACCAAACGATGTATGATTGGATCAAATGAATGCTAGTTTGAAGCATAAAATGTAATAAGTCAGAGATATCGTAAGAGTTATTTGAGAAGACGGTTGTTTCAAGTTAATACAATTTTGAAAGAAGAAAATGTTAGAAGTCTGAGAAATTATACGAGTTTTATGAGAAGATGTATGGGTGTAGAAGAGGCAAAATATGTGTTTCGAGATAGGAAAGTCTGGAACTCTGTCTTATCTGCCTATCCCAGCAGGGAAACGGCGTGATGGTATGTATGTATATATGTAATTATATTTATATTTTTTATGTCTTAGTGAATGTCATCTATTTGTAAGAAGGAAATTATAAAAGGCAAAGAAATCATTGGAATGTTTCAGAAGTTCATGAATTAAGAGGATGCGAATAATTTCGCATATAATGTGTGTATCATGATAGTGAGATAGTCAGCGCTCTGCACTATTTGCATACCCCGACGGACTACTGGCGTAATAGTATGCATGTATCATTGAAATTCAACCCAAAGCTTCGGAAAGAAAGACAAACATATTTCCTATAAGACTAAGGTTTCAAAGAGTTAACAGCGTTTTTTCGGTTTAGTGTATTTGTAAAATTCATTGTTTGATAAAATATATCGTTTGAATTACTCTAGTTGAAAAATAGAACGTCAGAAAGTATTCCTCTTTAAAGATAAAAACATTAAAGATAGATTATGCGCTTCATAGATCCGCACTGGAAGAGTCTTATCAGAAGGAGAAAGCGTTTCAAACTTCACGGCTAGAAACCATTACAGCGGCAGTAAAATATGCATGGCTAATTTTAGATTCTACTTACTGCAAGAGTTCGTTCTGCATGCATACAGAAAATCGATAGTTCTCACCCGTGCACAATCCAGACGTTCTAAACCCTTTATTCAATAAATCGGCGAACAGAATATTTTACGTTAGATGATAGTTATAGTAAATTTAATATTTTTTTCAAAGAAACAGACTTATCAAGGAAAGCAACTAAAAGCTCACTCCAAGAACGTAGTAGAAATGCAATTAACCGTGAAAAATGGAAGCGTATCATTGTTTCTTCAAGGTGGTCAATTTGCTAGCAAAGTTAAGTTCATTGATCGCAATTATTATGCATAAAGTAAATACTTTAATTAGAAAATATTAAATTTTGAAGTTGACGATCTTTGTAGCTTAGTTGTAGAAAAACAAGTCACCCGGGGAATTGGAATTGATTGCCAATGGTGAACAAAAAAGTATGTCATCTAGTCTGATATATTTTGCATAAAGTCCTATAAATCTTTTTGATTGATTGAAATAAATTGCTATATGACAATAAGCCAAGTAGTGATTTTTACAATTATAAAGTGAAATACGATTCCAATAAAGACGTGTTCCAAACATCGACTAAAAAAGCATTATATTTCCCTTTAGTAACGAACCGTGTTTCCTGGTTCCTCCACTATTTTTCATCCCAATATCCCGTCCTATATCCAAGCCGCAAATGAAGTTGTTAAATGTAAATCATCAAATAATTCCTGTGTTGTTTTTATCTTGTAATTTTATAATTTTTAATTATTTGCGTAGTATTATAATTGGAAAAAGGCTTTCAATAACACCCATTTCAGAAATCAGATCAGTTAATCTGTGATATTAAACAAACTATCCCCTGGCCTAGGCCTAGGGAGTAGACAAGGGAAATTACCAGGGAAAGCTATATATTTTTATTGTGACGTTATTATTTATAGTATAAATAAATAAACTAATACTTAACAAATTTACGATACAAGTATAAATAGGTGTCGTAGTATAGAAAGACCGAGAAAAGTATAGTTGGATAAAATGGAAAGGAAAAGTATGGAAAAAAAAACAGATGGTGTATGAGAACATGTATAGGTGCAGATGAGACAAAGAAAATATATCGGGATACGAAAGTTTGGCGCTTTGTCCTCTCTGTCTGCCCCACGATTGAAATGACGTGATGGTATTAATGTAAATATGTAATAAAAATTAAAATGTACGTCATCCTTATCACCATTGTGATATGTGTCTATTGAAGTAAGCAGAAATAGCAAATCTTCACTCCCTTCCATCCGTAAATTCTCCATTTTATTTTTCCAAGTCTTTTCACGCTTACCCTTTTCAGATTAAATTTATTTGGTCGTGATCCGCCTCACGGTCGTAAGCACCCTAATTTATTTCATTAAAAAAATGAAACTAATTTTTCTACGTTTTTCTATTAAAGTAATTAGGGAGATGGTATAAATTTTCTTTGTTTGCCCCAAAGTAATGTAACTACCTTTATAGATTAGATAGCGCGAATTTTTCTCTCGTATGGTTTCTCTCAAAGTCGTATGTTCACGTCTCTCACTCATGATACAGGCTCTGGAGTAGCTGAATGAATCGAAAGTTTGGACTATTCCACATAAAAACAACGGGGATTTAATAAAATCCCACTTATACAAAACCACTACAATCATGACCACTGATTCAAACCACTACAATCATGACCACTGATTCAAACCACTTCAATCGTGACCACTGATTCAGAACAATAGATAAATAAATTATTATTTTGTAAATTAACATTTAGTATTTAAAATCCAAAAAAATACTTGAATACATTTTAATGGTTTTATGACACTTCAAAATAATTTCAGGGGAAAAAAATAAGTATTCCTTATTCGGGCATATAAGCTAATTAGAAAACAACATGAAATTGAGTTTTTATTGAACTTAATAATATTTGAATATACATCTTAACAGATTAAAACAAATTTAAAGTACAGACATTCGTACAAACACGCCGTTTCTCTGTTGGGATAGGTACAGAGGATAGAGCGTAAGTCTTTCCCATCTCGAAACACATATTTTTTCTCTTCTACATCCGTACACCTCAAAAAAACTTTTACAATTTCTCTGACTTCTAACATTTTCTTCTTTCAAAATATTATTCACGTGACCCAACCGTGTTTTCCTTTATATCACTCTACCACAGCTTTCTCTCACATTTACGTCGTATCTCATAGTGATATTCATAATCTTACTCAATACATCACCTTTAAGTTCACGTTCATCCCTAATCACTTTATTCCGTATTTGTGATACATTGGTTCCCCGTGTATTTTTATCAGTGCACGCATTTCTACAGGATTTATTAATATTTTTTCCAAATTGTTCCATATCCACGATTCACCCCATACATCAAAGTTTGTATTTAAATACTGTTATAAACTGAGGTAAATAAAATACTGAAAAAAATCGCTTGATTTATATGTTCATCTATTATGTTTTGGAATTACAAATTATTGTAAGATACGCGAAGAAAATTGAAAAAGTAAAATAAATGGTATAAATGTAATTTTCTCTCCGAGAGGTGATCACCGAGCGAGAAAAAATAATAAAAATCAAAGTTGATCGAAAATCCCAAACAAAAAAGTTTTCCAACCCTTTTTTATGTTTTCATAAAGTTAGTATATTTGACTATCGACTAACATTACGACAAAACTTGTGTCACTGCGTTGGCCGTACGACATCGTTAACAGGATACTTTATTTTACCCTGGAGTGGACTACGTTTTGATTTTGGCAAAAGATTTTCTTTCGATTTGACCCAAGAGGATTTTCTGGGTGAGTTTACATGTTTGTTGACCCTCTGAATTAAAAATTCATACAAGGCTGCCCTAAAATGGGACTGCCTCTGAAAAAATTCAGGAAGATAACAAAACTCCTTTGAAATGTGACTAAGTCAAATAAATATAACAATTTTCTAGGATAACATACTCGTAAGGACGAAGGGTTCAATATATTTCCAAGATAATAAATGTTCAAATGTTCCTTTTTGACTATCTGTTGTTTGAACAGAGAATTTTTTATCACCTTAACTAAATTTGACTTTTTATTTGCATTACTGAAAACTTCTAAATTTATTTACACATGATTTTCTATAACCTATCTCTATATTGTTTTATCTGCCAACCCCACAAGGGACAAGGCGTAATGATATGTATGTATATAAATAACTAGATGAAAGATTAGAGGAAAGGTCGAGGCTAAAAGCCTTGCCTTCCTAAATGAATTTTGATTAATGGCCTCTACCTGGGGCAATCCTAACAATCACCTACGAGTATGTAGGACAAGTTATATAAGTAAAATGTTGTATTTTATAATTCTTCCTTTTTTGTGTACAAAGTATAACAATGTAAACTCGTATTTACATGCGATTAGGAAACCTATTGTTCATATATTATACATACTTAATTAAGCATTTTACCCTATAAAATGAGTTGCATAGGCGCATGGTAACGCATTGGACTTCCGTATAAAAAGTCGCTCGTGCGAACCCCACGCCGTGTTTCCCCCTTCAAATGATATAAGTATTTTTTCCGCCTAGTTTTCGGGAGTATAAGAATACCTATGACTTCGCTCGTGTATATTCTTTCAGAAAGAAAAAAAGGGGGGGTATTTCCGGTGTGCTCCGATCGTCTCACTTCAGTGTGCTATTTGATCCAGTACACAGGTGTGGTCGTCGGTGAGTTTGCTGTTGTGTTACGGTTCACTCATTTAAAGAGGAGAAAAAAGAAAAAGATACGAAAACTCCACGGCACAGTTTCACGTTCCAACTGAACTGACGTTGGAATGGCGAGGGGATCCTCGACTACGAGACCCGGCAACTACGGCGACATTCTAAAAAGAGGATGATTTGAGCGAATGACAATTTAAATGAAAGGAGGCAATGTAAAATTTATTTGAAAAATTACTTAATATTAAAAAGCTTAGAATAAGAAATTCTGATATTTTACTATAACTTAGTGGACAAATGCAGACGGACGAATACGTGTGACATGTTGAACGGACGAGGGGCAGTTATACTTGTGCAAAGGCGTACGTAAATAAAACATGGTCAAGAGTTTCCACTTCCATCTTGCAAGTGCATGTAGTGTTCTCCTCAATATGATTTTTTAAAGATGACATTGAGGAAACCTAGATCTATAAAAACAAAAATTGCAAAGGGAGATGAACAAAGGATATTGGGAACAAAGTTAATAGGTTTAAGTTATAGTTCTTGATTATTATCACAAAATAAAATGGTGTGGGTAATACAGGATACGTTCAACTGGAAAATAAATGTCATCGTCACAACTTAATAGAAACAAAGTTGGCCTAGATGAATAAAAAGTATAATCATACAAGATGAAACGGCGCTCAGCGAGTTATATAGAATAAAAAAAAAATTATATATGCATTTAAGCTATTTTATACATATACGTAAATGATACTCTCATAGTAGGCCATTTCTTTGACTATATTATACAGATTCTGGTCTTAATGGTCTCCAATCCCGTCAGTCAACAGATGGATCTCCTCGAAGCCTGACGCGTATAAAAACATGAGGCATTTATTCACTTTGAATATTGGAAATTATTACATACTTAATTAATCCAATTCATACTTCAACAACCTCCGTGGCGTAGTTGATAAAATCACCTACTCGTATATCTTGACCTAGAAACGTTGTTTTCGTTTCCGTGGATACTTTATTTCAATAAGAGTTCCAATTAGTTTTATACGAGTACTTAAGGCTTCGTTAACATGTTTTATTGTTTATTGAAATACGAGTATAATATTTTGCCAACACCATTACAGCTACCGGCATATACTCGTAATGTTTGGAGTATAATGTAATAATACAACAGAATTTTCAGTGAAATTTACGGTTTGAAATCACGGTACTCATTAATAAGGTACGCGTAGTTACTCTAAAATACAAGAATGCTAATTTTATTCAAACCATATATTATATAAAAGTTTAAATAAACTTTGCGGCAAGTACGTTATCCGAAAGGATATTACTGAAGAACTAATCGGGAAATACGATTGAACCCTTTTGGATTAACTCTGTTATCTTTTGACAGTTTAAGATTATCGACTAACCGTGATTTAGTGCTTCGTGAAGTCGTTCTAATAATCCTATTTTGTCGGTAATATTTTGAAGATAAAATTATATATTTTCCCTTAGATTTGTGATACTTTATCGCAAGATTCCGGTGTGTTATTTGGAAATATATGTTTTACACAATTTAGAAACAAATGTCACGTAAACATGTCAATATACTTTTGTAAATATCGTTTATTTATTTTACATTACATATATATTACGTATACGGAATATATGAAAAATCAAGACATACAAATGCAAGCCATTACACGTGAGCACTTTTAAATTGTATGAATCTGAATTCGTTATCTGTCATTTATTGTAACCCAAGTAAACTAGGTTTTTGCCTGTATCCAGAGGACATGAGCACTTGGAAAAATAAGTTGATATTTTTTACTGATTGTTAATTACGAATATGTGATACTTGAATCATCTTTGGCGTACACCATCATTTCAAAGAAAGAAACAGTCCATCCTGTAATCACCTCTGTCAATTTATCAAAAACATATTGAATAAATCGAGAACCAATTAATAATTGACAACTAAGTAATAAACTGATTTTTCGAAATACAATTAAGAAGAGAAATTCTAATGTACTCGTATTATGACCTGTATCCACTAATGTACTCGTATTAATAAAATTTAGAAGAGAAATTCTAATGTACTCGTATTATGACCTGTATCCACTAATGTACTCGTATTAATAAAATTTAGAAGAGAAATTCTAATGTACTCGTATTATGACCTGTATCCACTAATGTACTCGTATTAATAAAATTTAGAAGAGAAATTCTAATGTACTCGTATTATGACCTGTATCCACTAATGTACTCATATTATGACCTTTATCCACTAATTGATTAAATACTTGTAGTAGAAACCTAGAGTTTCGGTTCTCGATTCTCAATGTTGCTAAAAAGGGTTTCACTGTGTTTCATAGACAGATTTTCAATTGTTTTCGTTAATTGGAATAAATTGCTACATTTAATTTATTTTCAACGGTCAAATGACGTTTTTGTACTAAAAATGACACCACCTAAAATTCAACATTGACAGCGTTAAACAATTCAAATAAGCAGTTGAATATGAACCCATCACAATAACAAAGCAAACCCATACAATTGACTCAATTCATCACGGCAAGAACAACTTTTTCACTTTACTCATGTAAGTAGTCAAAGATATATTAACATCTAAACAATGCCCATATTGACTACCTAATCTGTAAAGTCTTGTTATGGAGGAGTTGTACAAATAAGTAAAAAAAAAATGCAAATACAAAAAAAATATTGGAATGAAATTTCATATTGCGTCGAGTACTGCAAGCAACAAAACTTCGTTACAATATGTCACAGTTGGGTTTGACTTATCAATAAGTTTTCATAAATGTTATCTTAGTATAGAATGCTATACAAACAATTAATAAGTGCTAAGGGAGAATTTGTTAGGATGAATTAATAGTGTTAAAATAATGAGTTGCAAGAATTGTCTAGTTATAAGTAATATATAGGTGCTAACTTTTTCTAATAAATTGAATATTAATATTATTAAAAATAAAATAACGTAGGAAATTAAAATGAAGTTAGTTCATAATAATAATATATAAATTAGATTAATTATTAAGATATAAATTTGTATAAAGGTTAAGTCTTTGGCAAATGCTTGTGCCATATACTATATTACTTTCTTTAATAAAACAAAAAACCATACAAATGTTGAAATAAAATAGTTTTATCCCGTTATCTTGTATTCCAATCAATAAAAATGTTGTAAAACAATACAGCGAAGTTTAACGAATCAACTATTTTCATATATCATATGTGTATACCTAACTCAACAAATCAAATAAAAAATATTTATTTGAATTTCGGTTTATCTTGTGTGCACAACCCTTATATTTAAAAAAAAAACTTTTCCGCCTTTGTTGTAAGTTTAGAGAGTGAACGATAAAATTATCGCGACATTTTAGTAGCTCATAAAAAACTTTTCCGGTAATAAATTGTGCGTAATGCATTAAATCGGACGATATAAGCATAGAAAATAGTAAATTATTGTGAATTTTATTGCGAAACTTTTCTTGTGCATTTTATGCTCTTTTTACAGTCAAATCATTCTGCACTTCCTATTGCTTAAGAAGTCATTATTAAGGATATAAATTTCCGTCATAAACTGTGCAATACAGAAGGGTCGGACTACTAGTACAATAACGTATACGAGTATGTTAAAATAGATAACATTTTGAAATTCACCTAAACTAGTACAATAACGTATACGAGTATGTTAAAATAGATAACATTTTGAAATTCACCTAAACTAGTACAATAACGTATACGAGTATGTTAAAATAGATAACATTTTGAAATTCACATAAACTGTGCAATACAGAAGGGTCGGACTACTAGTACAATAACGTATACGAGTATGTTAAAATAGATAACATTTTGAAATTCACCTAAATGTTTTTTTATTAATCTTTTTCTTAATTCTGCTTCAGTTCAACTTGTATGGGAATGAAATATTTATATTAAAAATAAAAAAAAGGAGCCGAGTATGCGTGCAGTGAAATTTTTACGTGGTATGTCAATGTACTCGTATGACAGAATAATAAATGTAATAATTATTTAGGATAATGTAACGAAAAACTGATCGGTTACGTAGAGTAAAAAAGAGCGCGTTGAGGTGATTTGGACATGTTGAATGAATGAGTGACGAAAGACTGACTAGACAAATTTACAATGCAAGTATCAGTACGTGTCGTAGAAGAGAACGACCCAGAAAAGTTTGATTAGATAAAAATAACGAAACTTGTAAAGAAATAACGTTGAGCAGTAAGAGGACTAGATGGAACTATATGAGAATATAAATGGATGATGAGGAGGTGAAATAAGTTTGTTGGGATAGAAAAGTTAAGCACTTAGTCCTCTCTGCCTACTCAAAAATGAAAATTGCCTTATGACACACATGTATCCTTCAACTTATTTTACCTTGGTCTATCGATATTGGCATTCATTGTTGTGGTTAATTCTATCAGTTACCTTTAATTGAGATACGATTTCAGATAAGACAAGGTATGCATGATAAGAATAAATTGGTTTCAAATAATAAATTCGCTAAATGTATGTACATGAAAGTTTTAAGATAAATAAAATTTAAATTAGTCATGTGCCCCTGAAATGTTCATACTTGTGCATAACTCATTACTTCGAGTTCACTGTCGAAAGAGTTGGCAATACTATTGTTTTGTATTATATTGTATTACATATATACCAAATCGCCTTTTTCCTATCGGGGTAGGCAAAGAGGAGAGATCGCCAGACTTTTCCATCTCGACACCCATATTCACCTTTTCTGCCGTCTTTCACAATATCATTAAATTGATCCAACCATATTTTCCTTGGTTTTCACCTACTATACCTTCCACTGATGTTTGCACTGTACGTTAGTTTGTGTAAGTATTTCTTCATTCATTCGTTCTATAATACGTGCCGAAACAATCTCAGAGTGCTCTCTTCCATCTTACTTAGCATATCCGCTTTTAACTCACATTTATCCCTAATCACTTCATTCCATATTCTGTCATACATTATCACCCCATGTACTCGTATTATTCTCATTGCACGCATTTACCATGTAATTTATTAGACTCATTTCATAATATTTTGTATTATCCATTCTTCGTTGTTCAATATAACCTGACGAGCTTATTGCTATGTAGGTATCTCTCAAAACCAATCGAAAAAATGTTATAGAAACCTTTCATTAAAAAAAATCCCTGCCAGTGGTAATCGAGCCCGTAGTCCCATGTGTCTTACCAACAAGGTCACACAATTCGTACTACCACACATAGAAAAGCAAGTACATTTTGCCAAACGAACCCTTCAACCAGACTGGTACCCCTTTTTAGGTACCCTCGGGAATCAAGCCCAAAACCTTCAACTTAAAGACTAGCGTTTGACTTAGGAAACAACTAAACCAAACTTAAAAAAATAACTTTTACAAATTTTATTTATTATAATTACATATTTTATAATGAACAAGTAAATATAACATGAACCTCAAATATAACTTTATTACAATTTAAAATTTAAAGGATACCATAAAGTTCTTTTATCACGGCATTACACAGAAGGGTTAAAGTTTAATTAAAGGATTCCAACTATAACTCGATTTTAGAGCAATATTCTTACTGAGTGGAAAGCCTTCAACAGTTAATTACTAGCATTTTATTGCAAAACTTTTTGTAATTTAAAACGGCTTTCTTGTTCAAAACATCAAGTTCATTATTTCTCATTTCGGTTAAACTGAGACAACGGGAGGTCAAATAAATTTAATTTGTTAATTTTTTGAATTATTTAGTTACGCGTTTCTTTTTTGACCTCATTTCGTGGTTAAGCAAATTTTGAAAATAAGTTAGTGAAAAGTAAATAAATCTCTTTTTGATTTGATTATGGATTTAAACCTTTGCACCTTTGAACCTTTGCACCTTCGACTCTGGCAATGAAAAAAATAATGCACTTTTCAATTTACTAATTAAAGTTGAAATTTTTATTTTCATTCGATATGCTGTTTACAGTGCAGGTTGATCATTGGACTTGATCTGTACAAAATGACCGAACTAAAGTAATAATCATACACTTCCATTTCTCAAAGTCCCTAGAATTTCTACTATATGTAGTGTACATCTTATTTTTTAATACCTGGCGAGCGTATTACCATGTGGTAATCTCTTCCAACCAACCAGAAAGGTGTTTTAATGTACCCTAAGTGAAAACCAGACTGGAATCCGATTTAAAAAAATCTTGGTTCCAATGAGGATCCAACCCGCAACCTCCGGATCGACAGACATGAGTCTTACCACCAGGCCACGGAGGTCTTCTTAATATGGCAATGAAAGTAATTATACACATTTTATTTATTTAAATGCTTTTTAGTATGCAAATGGTGAGTTTATTGCCATACGGCAATTTTTTCCAGCCAACCAGAAAAGAGTAAGCAGACTCATGCCAATAGCTAGGTGAAAGGTTACATTAATTTCGAAAAGAAAAAAAATTAAACATAAGGAAAGGAATAATAAATGTATACCAAAATGTTTTCAAATGACACCAAAGATTGGGAAAGGACAAGAAAATAGGAGCTACGGAGAAACATTTTCAAATGATACCAAAGATTGGTAAAGGACAAGAAAATATGAACTACGGAGATACGGATTTCGTCATTAAACAGAGATGTATTGTAAATTTTTTGAAGTTGTTGTTTGAAGCAAGCTAATGGGTCTGACGGCATGGAGAGTAAAATATGCCGTGAGAAAGTAGGAGCGAAGATAATAAAAATAAAATGAACTTTTTATCTTCATATTGAAATTTAATAATTATTTCTTACTTTGGTAATAAAATCTTAATTGCAATTTAGTTGTTATCAAAAGGATCCGCTTCTCAATTTGGTAATAAAATTAATTACTTTCTTCTTAATTTAGTAATAAAAGTAAATAAGCTATTTTATTTCGTACTGAAAGTAAATTTTACACTTCATAACTTAATGTACTCGTATTTAAGTAACTAAACCCTTTCGAATTACATCACTGAAGAAAAGTGTAAATGTTACTTTTTAAGAAATATCCCACAATACGAGTATATGATACATTTAGGTATAAGACAATTAATGTTTAAGGAATTAGTAATGAAAGGGAGGCATGGAAATTACTTGTATCTTCTAATTTATCACGGAATAAATTTGAATAAAATAAAGTGTTCAAAAAGGCAACTACAATGAAATTTTTTTAAATTAAATTTTATCTTAAAATCCATGAAATAACCGTTTTCTTTTGTCTGAAAATACAAATTTCATCATGAAATAGGTCTATATTTTTATTCTTTATAAAGTGAAAATCTTTCTCAAAATTTAATTATTAAGTCATCTAGAAAAGAGAATGTTTTAAAAAAATTTGGTGAATAAAGTTCAATGTTAATTGAAAAATTCTATGAATAAAATTTGTCTTTGTTACGAGTATATTATATCTTATACGGTTTAATTTTCACGAGAACATTTGATAAAAGATGGAAATTGTTTAGTAATATCCAATATTTAAAGTTAAAAGTAACGAATGAAGTATGTATATCATATGTGCAGGATGGTACAAATTTTTTAATTTGATCAAGTCTTCTTTTAATATTGAAAATGTTCAGTTTTATTTTGAACACAATCTTATGAAATCAATTTTAAATTATGGATTTCCAAAATAACGATCAACTAAGTAGCAACTTAAATAATAAAAGAACATTTTATAAAGCGTTCTTTAAAGAGCAAACTCTCTTTAAGGGAACTCTTACTCGGAAATAGAGCCAAAGTTAAAAGATACAAAATGTTACAAAAAAAAAGTATAGAAAGGAAGGTAGTGGCTGCAGCAACTCAATTTTGCACTTCTCCATATCTTTGTATATTTAGAAAAAAACATATTTGGTAAGAAAACCATAGAAAACTTATCGATTAAAGATGAACTATAAAACAATCTTTGTAGATCTTCTTGTATGTGATGTTAACACATTCAGCTTTAAGTGGAGTGTAGTGTATATTTATAGTGTTCATATATAATCATAAAAAGGTTATCTTCAAGTGCTTCCTAAAGCTTCTGGTGGATATAAAAAAAGGGGATCTTTTTATAGCGTTTTCAATATTTCAGCCAGTGTATTCTAGATATCTAAGTAAATGTGGTGCATTTGTTTTTGCAAAGTTTATCATCATTAACGTATAAAAAGGATTTCACACTTCAAAAATTAGTTTGGCGTTATAAAGTTTAATGGTTTTAGAATCCACCAATTGTCGCCAAAACATGAGGTCTAATAAATTTTGTAGATATTTTTACTACAATTCAATTAACTCGGGTTTTGCATAGTTTCAGAGGGTTTTTATAACGTTTCTGAACTATCATAAAACTGTGATGTAATAAAACGGTTATTTTGAATAAAACCTTCACGGGGTATGGGTATTCAGCCAGTGTTATCATCTGTCAAATAGAAAACAATCCGTTGTTATCAATCAGGAAGAGTCTTCTTAAGATATTGTAAAATAAGGTGTACCACAAGAGTTAGTACTGGGACCGCTGCTTTTTATTCTTTATACTAATTGTCAGTGATATCATTGGCATGGAGGGTTTCGAGTTTCAGGTTTATGTGGATGATAGTTTGTGTTTCAGGTTCCGTGATTCTAGGGAAAATATATCCTGAAACATAATAATTTAAACTGCATTCTCAAGGTATCAAATTGGATGTCAAAAAATTCATTTTAATAAAATTCTAGTGAAATGGAGTGACTTCACCGTATATACAACATATTTTTGACGAGATTGCTTTGTTAGATATAGGTGTAAGTATATTTTTGCAAAAGAGCATTTTTCTTGATGTGTATCTTGATAGTAAGCTCTCCTTTGATAAACGAATTGGTTACACATTTTTTCAGGTTTTCTAAATCTTAAAAAGTATAAATTTGTACTTCGATGTCTTCCAACAGATGAAATAAAATCTCTTATTAATTTGTTTGTTGTATTACATCTGGATTATTGTAATTATATTTATTTTGGTTTGCCTGATTCACAAATTTCTAGGCTCCAGTCTGTTTTCACTGGAGCTACTAGGCTGATATATGGTAGTCATGAATATAACCACATTGATCCACTTCTACGAGTATAAAGTCTAGACTGGTTTAAGTATCGCGAACGAATTGATTTCAAAATTTGTCTTTTTGTATTCAAGTCCCTTGATAGGATGTCTCCTGAGGGGTGTTCCTTTGGAGAGAAGTAGAACTTTAAGATCGATATCTTCTTTATCAAATACATTGGTTGTTCCAAATCAATCCTATAGGACGGGGTATTGTGATTAAGCTTTTGCCGTTGCTGGTCCTGTGGCGTGGAATGGTCTGCATTTTAGTGTCAGAGATATGTGTGGGGTGTACAACTTTAGGAAAGCACTGAAAGATGATCCTTTTTGGGAGGTCATATCTAAATTTATTAATGGGTTTGAATTCTGAGTTAGAGAACCCTTGAAGAGTGCTTGCTTTCTAAATAACACTATTTAAATTTTCCTTTTATTTTTATTACTATTTACTACTCTTATTGACACATTTTATTTCAAATTTTCAAATAAAATACCACATGTATCACAAGAATATCGCCCCGACACATCAATTGACAGCTGAATGTCAAAAACATAAAATTTTCACTCGCGACTATTATTTATTCAACATAACATCAGTACATAAATAAATAGAAATTATTTCTATTTAATAATTGAATTATTTCATCGCGCCTAATTTTATTCACAAAAGAGAACAAAGTATCCTAATTGTAATCGAAAACAATGTGCCACGAGTATTTGGATAACAAACACCTGCTGTTATATTTTACTTTTTTTAACATCAGAGAATTTCGGATAGATCTGAGAAAGTAATATTATTATGTACACTATTTTCATAGAAGGAAAAATTGGAAACTTTAATTTTATTCAATGAAAACTTTAACTTTTGCTAGATCTTGGAAATGTTTTTGTTGTCCAGGCTTTAAATGTTCTTAATATTGACAGAATATAACAGGTGGGGTCAATCTCAGAATTCTGTTATTTGTGAATATGGCTCAGACGATGGAAAAACGGAATGATATATTGAACGGCGTGCTGCAAAAGAAAACAAAGTTAATGGGGCACTAAAAGACAACTATTTAAATCGAGCAATATCAGCTCAAATTGTGGTTTACAGCAGTTTATAAGTACTAACATTGATGTATTGTAATGAAAATTAATTTATTAGATGTTGAATAGATGGACGACGAACTCTTTTAATATTATTAACATGCGAGCATTAGGGAATCGTGGTAGGAGGCTACCGGAAAGAGTGAATACAATTTAATATAATTAATATGCAAGCATTAGAGAATCGTGGTAGGAGGCAACCGGAAGGAGTGAATACCATTTTATATAATTAATATGCAAGCATTAGGGAATCGTGGTAGGAGGCAACCGGAAGGATTGAATACCATTTAATATAATTAATATGCAAGCATTAGGGAATCGTGGTAGGAGGTCACCGAAAGGAGTGAATACCATTTAATATAATTAACATGCAAGCATTAGGGAATCGTGGTAGGAGGCAACCGAAAGGAGTGAATACCATTTAATATAATTAATATGCAAGCATTAGGGAATCGTGGTAGGAGGCAACCGAAAGGAGTGAATACCATTTAATATAATTAACATGCAAGCATTAGGGAATCGTGGTAGGAGGCAACCGAAAGGAGTGAATACCATTTAATATAATTAATATGCAAGCATTAGGGAATCGTGGTAGGAGGCAACCGAAATGAGTGAATAACAAATAAATGAATTTTTGAAAGACGGAAAGCTAAGGAGATGTATGGATTTGGAGGCGAGCAAGGAGTATGTAGTGATGGGAAAGTTTGGCGATCTATCATTTCTGCCTATCCCATCAGGGAAATAGCTTGATGGTATGTACATGTATATGTCAAGCTTTTAATATTTATTCATTTTCGTGTCCGAGCTATCAATTGTTAATTCTGCTACTTGATTCCAGTAAGAGGTAATAGAGATAGTCCAGCCCTATCATACACATCAATCAAGTCTTGGCTCGGGCATGTAGTCGAGATGTTCGGACAGGTTATCGCGTGAGTGAGTCCTGTACACCCCCACAATCACATACAACCCTACTTTCATTCAAAGCACACTACCTCTGTGTTCACCTTTTATTAATCCCTTTACTTGGTGTCTATTCATGGTTCTCCAAATAGGCCGAGGCAGCTAGAGTTCTGGTGATATCGTTTCCAAAAGTTCTATTCAGTCGTTAGATGTTATTTTATCACTTCAACGAACGCACGTTATCCGAAGACATCGTCAGTTTTTTTGCGTTTTCTTCATGAAATTATTCCTAGACTTCAATCCTGATATTACCAAACAGTGGCCATATGAAGCAGTGGTGCCCATAAGGTAAATTGCAATCTTGACAATACTGAGTAAAGTCCATATGAAACAGTGGTGCCCATAAGGTAAATTGCAATCCTGATATTACTGAGTAGTGGCCATATAAAACAGTGGTGCCCATAAGGTAAATTGCAATCCTGATATTACTGAGTAGTGGCCATATGAAACAGTGGTGCCCATAAGGTAAGTTGCAATCTTGATATTACTGAGTAGTGGCCATATGAAACAGTGGTGCCCAGAAGGTAAATTGAAATCCTGATATTACTGAGTAGTGGCCATATGAAATAGTGGTGCCCATAAGGTAAATTGCAATTGTCCAATCGATCGTAAAATGATAAAGTCGTTTGGCTGTGAAAATGTAAGAAATACGTTTTGTTATGTTATTTATGAACGTTAAGAAATAAATACATTTTGTAGCAATTTCTTCCAATCAACCGGATTTTGTTTCAAAAAATATTATTTTTGGTATTTATGACCGTGAAGAAACCGTATACAATGAAGAATAATGTTTTAGCAACAGTTTAATATTATTTTCTGTTTTCATGTTAAATGTGTTTTTGTGTACCGATGTCATTTATTTCTTCTATTATACACATGTGTGTTTTTCGTTTTTGATTTCGCTTGGATATTTTTCCATTTTATTTTAAATTACTTTTTTACTGTGTGTTGTACTCGTATTTTCATGTGAATTTGTTTACAAGTTATTATAAATTTGGTTTAATTTCTATCTTGATCAGAATTGTGTTATCTGGTAAAACGGCGGGCAATTTAAATACATATTTTTTTTCATTATAAAATCAAAGTATATGATGTGCTAGTGGATTGAGCTGTAGAATAAATTAGACATTTTTTCGTGAAATTTACTATTTATGTATTCTTTATATAACTCTACCAAGATCTCATCATGTCACAACTGAACTCAGTTTTAAGCTTTCAATAACATTTGATATTTCGTTCTTGTAATTACTTATGAACGATTAAAAAAATAATTTATGATGCATGAAAGATACAAGAAGTTTAAAAAAACTAAAAACACGTGATACAATAAAAAGAACACATAAAATCTGGAAGATAGAAAGAAAATCTGAAAGAACATAATAAAAATTATGCATTGAATTCAATGGCGATAGATGTGTGCAAAGATTGTAATAAGCGGAGATATGTTCTCTCTGCCTACATGATGATAAATAAAAATGAAAATCGCGATAAGCAGTGAGATCATATTTTAATGCACGCTTTACATGTACACTAGCCATTGCTTTGTCAGCCCTGTTTAATAATATTACAATGAACCCAGAATTCTTCAGCCTGACTAACTGTGGGGCTCACTTAAGATTAAGAATAGAGCTTTTCTTAAAAAAGTTTATCAATTTGAGGCTTCTATTGGACGCCTTGTGAAATTAAATACCTTTGAGTCAGCCGGAAAATAAACTTGAACAATTTCTATTGACATGAAATAAAAAATATTTTTCTGTCTCTGAATCAGTGTTTTCTCTGCAAAAAGCTTTTTGTTTACTCCGCCAGAGATGTTAAGGTCAACAAGGGGTGTATTGAAAATTGACAAAAGATCTGTTTTCAAAGTAACACAGAAATAATAAAAATACGAAAATAAATACTGAAAAATTAAATATTTGTATCATACAACTACGATCCTGAAAATAAAAACAAACAACTTCTAAGAAATTGATCGAGAAACGAAACAATTATATTTTTTCTACTGCGAAAATAATACCTAAACTCGACACACCATTTTTCTTGATGTCGTTTATAACAGTATTACTTATTGTCAGGAATATTGTCTTTGTGTACATGGTTATATATAGTACATCTAGTAAACTCAGTGTTGTATAGCAATTTCTTCTTACTAACCAGTTTAATTTTTAATGCCTAAAGTTCTTTGAATCTATGGCAGGTTTTGAAAAAAAAATTAAAATCGAACATTAAAGAAAAGAAATTCATAAAAAATAAGAAAGGGCATAAAAAATTATAAGTAAAGAGCATACTTAGTAACGCTTTTTCAATTCTGTCTTGAACATTATTTGAATGGTGTACATCTGAGGAAGTTTGTTCCCCATTTGTGTTGAGGAGACGATAAATGAAGATGTGTTGTTGCAAATTAGGTGTAATCAATTGGTAATTCCTCCTCCGTGGTTGCAGTCCTAAGACTGGTTTGCAGCAATTTCAACTCTTCTCCTCCATTCCTCCCTGTCCTGTGCGGCTCTTTTTAAATCTGTATATGTTGAGCAGCGCACGTCCACCAACAGGTCCTCCAGGTACTCTCAGCGTGGGCGTCCCCTAGAGTTTGTCCCCTGGTCATACCCTCCATTATGGCATGCAAGAGGCCCTCTTGTCGTATTATATGACCGATCCATCCTGCACGCCTTTCGGACAGGGTCCTGAGCAGGTGCCTTCCTCCTTCGATTCGTTGGAGAACCTCTTCATTTGTGATGTGGTCTCTCCAGGAAATTCCTAATAGTCTTCTATAGGACCACATCTCAAAAGCCTCTAGTCTTCGTCTATCTCTTTCGGAAAGGCACCATGTCTCGCAGCCGTACATCAAGATACTCCATACATAGGTCTTGATGAGGAGTATTCTCAGTTTTAGGTCTATATTATTTGATTGGTAATTAGGTGTAGTCATTTAATGGGAAGTAATATATACAAGTATTTTGCTTCATATTACCCTTTTTGAATATCCAAGTTGCATCCATCTTATTCCCGCAACCTACTCCTTATCAACTCTCCATCTGTTTGGCAGGAACCGTGGATCGTGGCCTTCATATGATTAATCTTTCCGCCCAACGATGCTTGACGTACCTAGCTATATATCCTACCCATCTTTTAGCGATGATTTTTATCTCATCATTCAGAGTGTTAAAAGTGTAACCTCTTTAAAAATATATTAGCTTTGATTTGTTATGAACTTTATTTGACAACGATGATGTCTGTTTTTGGTATTTATCTATCTCAAAAAACTGCTTAACGAACAGTCTTGAAAATTCACAGCTTGAAAATCTCCAGGTGGCCAAGCTCAATGATCGAAGCACAACTCTTCAAACAAAGTATTTCACTGAACAGAACCTCCAATAAAACAACCACTGTCAAAAAAACATCCCCTTGTCAATCCTGATAGGTTTTATGTTTTTAAACGTTCACAGCTTTTTACAACTTCTGTGGTCTTCTTTATAAGATGCATGTCTACAAACCCGGAGGTTACGGGTTCAATTTCGGTTGAAATCCATGTTTTTTTTAATTTAAATTGATTTCTGTCTGGTTATATCTTAAGGCATCTCTAACATATTTCTGGTTGATTAGAAGATATTGGATGTAAACCTGTCAGATTGTAAAATAAAACTTCAATATTTTAAAAGCAATGTACACATTATGTCAAGTTTAAAATAGAATAATTATGTACTTTTTTTTTAATAATTTTAAATGCATCCAAAGTAAAAATGTTGTATTTATCAGATGAACCAAATACGATATATGGACTTATTTGGATCAACGTTCGTCTTTCATGAAGCCATTTTGAGTTGAAAGGGTTTCAAACAGTTTTTAAACGTCTTACAAGTTTGTTGAAAAACATTACCTTACGACAGTAAGACTGTTGGGCTATAATTTACCATATATTAACAATATGACAAGATACAGTCCATACTCAGAAATTAAATTTATCACGCAGATAAGTTGGAAGTCTGGTACTCCAGTTTCTAAATAATAATGTTCAGAGTCATTTATTTTTGACTTATGATATAGTTTATATAAACATGCCTTATAATGTAGTTTATATAAACATGCGATATAATTTCATTTGTATGGTACCCTTCAGCACTTATGAATCCATCATGCGGACATGTTAAAGAGCGTAACTAGGAGATGGTATCATCTTCTACCCTGACAATGGAAAATTTGGTGTTATGTTTTATTACCGTAGTTAGACAGGCAATAAAACTCGCACCCGTTTAGCGTTCGCTAGTATTATTAGCCATTTTCTAAACGGTTTCAGTCTATATTATTTATAGTTAAGGCATTTACATTGTAGAGGTTTAAATGCATTGTTATTTGTTTTATCAAACACTGTTTATTCCATTTTTTGTAACGGTATAACTTTACCAGTTTCAAGGCTTTCACCTCGTACAAAAAATACCCTTGTTTGTTCTCCCGTGATGATGAGGAGAAAACCTTGAAACTGGTAGGCTTATACCGTTATATAAAGTGAAAAAAACAATGTTTGACTAAACAAATTAAAATGTTATTTGTTTTATCAAACACTATTTATTGCGCAAGGTTGTGCTCGCCTGATGATGAGGTGAAAGCCTTGAAACCGGTAGGGCTATACCGTTACAAAAAGTGAAGTAAACAGTGTTTTATAAAACAAAAAACAATACTTTTAGTCTAGTTTCACATCAAGTCTCTTAAACATTTTTCTTGTTGTTTGGAACAGATTATCATATAGCAATAAACCAGACTGATTGCACTGTTTGTAACGAAAGTTTACACCTTACAATATATCAGAATACAAAAAGGATTTTTTGTATTAAACTCCACGTTCGCCTTTTTCCCGTATCGTGAAGTCGATATCTCACCGTTGCGTGTATTAAGCGTGTAAAAGGTCGCGCAATCAGAATAATTGATAGTGGCTGCGTGATGATAATTTGTCTGTGTGACAGAGGAGGATCTCCCTCGCTATACCCCCGTACAAATTGCCCCATCAGCCACTTCCCTGCGTTCCCATCCCACCGCACCTCTGGCTTATCCACTCTATTCTCATTTCCCTCATCCATCTTCGCGGCTTAGCGTGCTTAAAAACCAAATCATATAGATGAAAAAAGTTACGAATGACTTACCCGCGATACTGATGTACATTTTTTTCTGAATGGATTAGTTTTTTTTTTTCGAGTTAATTAAAAGATCAGAAATAATTCAGTGGTTTTGAAAATAATTAGCAAATAAATTGACTGTTTGATACCTGAAAGAACAAATTACATTTTAGATATGATGTATCGTAGACTTGATAGCTGCCTTCGTGTTAATGTAGATGTCTCGATTTGCCTACTCTAAAAGAAATACCGTGTGATGGTACGTAATTTTAAAAGTTTCATTGAACTGTGTACAACATTACAGGTGTATTGCCATGTGGTAATCTCTTCCAACAAATCATACGATTTAATAATAAATAACTTTTTTATTCCCCTATTTACATAAATCCGTTTCTAACTTACATTTATCCTAAAAAGTCTTCTCGAGAAAGAATTACGTGTAGCGGGGATTTATATAATTGATTTAAAAACAAAATTATTTATTGTTTAATATTCTCATACGGAATTTCACAAAATGTGAGCAAAATATTTTTTTAAATCAAATAATTGTTTAACATACTTTTGCGTGAAAGGTGGAGGATTTACATTTATGATCTGGAGAAAAAAAGTTAGTAATATCAAAATAACAAAAAAACCAATACAATTTTAACATGGTCATCGATGCCAAGAAGAAAAAAAGGGAGATTGGAGCAAAAAGAATGATGGAAAACAAGGGAAACACCCAATATCGCTAAAGGGAGATGAAACGTTTTTTAGCTAGCTTTTTGGTGTCTGTTTATTGATTTTTTTTCATTTTACTATCACTACCTATGCCTAGTTACACCACTGAAACCCCTTTTTTAGTAAACTTGCTGTTAAAACCCTTTTTTATTGAAAAACGTCCTAAATTTGAAATTCATAAGACTCGCCACTTCTGTATTTTCAATTTAGGAAGCATTTTGAAAGGAAAAATATCTCTTTTTTTCATTTGAATACTTGTTTTCCGCCCAAGAATTTCAGATTTGATTTTCGATGATATCCAAAAATATAAAATACAAGGACTCAGTCAGGCCATGAGCTCGTTGACTAGTTTATTGTTAATTTTCCGTGTATGGTAATCATCACGTGCATTATTAACAAATGACAAATAATGAGCCTACTCCAATACGATGAATGGGGAGGAGGCTAATATTGTCTCCAAATTTGGTATCTCGGTCGTTCTATCCAATTAGTAGAGATTATCAAACAAATTAGTTTTAATATATTAAATACACAGCATTATTTAGATAATAGCGCTAAGTGTACGAATATTGAATATCAATATTACATATAAGCATGAAGATAAAATATCAAAGGTGTTTATTTATAAAACACCCTAAAATATTTTTACAAATTTATAATTTTGTTATATAGTCATGAACATACATTTATTCTTTTTCTTCCTAGTGTCATGTCAAGTCCCCCCAACGTTGACTTTCACCTGAGAGTAGGCATCTTTGAAATTACATTCTAAAGTAGATTTGATGTATTGTAAAACAACATGGCAAAATCGAAATAGCAAAATCTTCATTCATATTCTACTCATCAAGAATTCACACCCCAGTTTTGTCCTCAGTGAAATACAGGCAAAAGCCTAGTTTACTGGGGACACGACATATGAAAGGCAACAAACCCAAAACCATTAAAATTGTATCCGAATTAAATTACCGGTGATTTTTTTCGCTTAATATGTATATTTCTTGTCATGTGTACCATAAAATAAATAAATAAAAATAAAAGTGTAATGGTCACGTATTGAAAAAATATTATGTAAGGTTTAATATCGTTAACTTAAAACATCAATTAAAAACAAAGAAAAGTATTAGGTGTTAACATAAGTTGTGTCCATTTGTTTTCCAATTTAAAAATGAGCACTAAAAGTAAAACAAAATTGTAAATGTTATACATCATTGAAAAGAAAATGTTCTGCTCTACAAGATTATGTGTTTGCTTTTACTTTATTTTATTTTATTTGATTACAAGCCTTCAAAATGAAATGTCAAGTAGACGAAAGTGAGCATTTTCGACACCTCCTTCTGTTTGCGTTCAATCGAGGGAATAAAGCTGCCAAAGCTGCTCGCGATATTTGCGAAGTATATGGCGAAAAGGATATGAATGAAAGGACAGCTTGTCGATGGTTTTGGCGTTTCAAAGACGGTAATTTCGACCTGAAAGGCATGGAGCGTTCCGGACGACCAGTGGACTTCGATAAGGACCGCTTAAACCATATTATTCATGAAGGTCCCCTTCAAACATTTTTCATCACCATTTTCAACCCATTTTTCATCACCAGTAATAATGCGGTAAAGGAACCTTGGCTTGTGCCATGCGTAGCTCGATGACGCGCGAGCAAACCAGCAGAAATTGTCGAACGTTGGTTTTTGTTGTTTTCACTCAAAACATGCTGAACCCAAATCCCGAACTTCTGGACTTTTCCCATTAATTTAAGATGACGGTATACAGTCATGTAACTACAATTAATCTGCTCAGCCAATTCTACGGTGGTTTGAAGGGGATCTTCATGAATAATACGGTTTAAGTGGTCCTCATTAAAGTCCACTGGTCGTCCGGAACACTCCATGTCTTTCAGGTCGAAATTACCGTCTTTGTAACGCAAAAACCATCGGCGAGCTGTCCTTTCATTCATAGCATCCTCACCGTACACTTCGCAAATATCGCGATCAGCTTTGGCAGCGTTATTTCCTCGATTAAACGCGAACGGAGGTGTCGAAAATGCTCACTTTCGTCCACTTGACATTCCATTTTGAAGGCTTGTAATCAAATAAAATAATATATGTTACGTAAAAGCAAACACAATTTCTTGTAGAGCCGAAAATGTTCTTTTGAATGACGTATAACATTTACCATTTTGTTTTACTTTTGGTGCTAATTTTAAATTGAAAAAAAACGGACACAACTTATGTTAACACCCAATAACATTTAAATAAAATTGACTGAACAAAAATTAATTGTTACGTATTTAAAAACTCACTTTAACTATAAAATTACGTGAAAAACAAAATTATCTATCATTTACTTTTATGTTAGTATAATCTATTAAAAATTATTTTCATTTGATAAATTTAATTGAAAAAATATTGCATCTATTTTCAATAACGCAATGTGTTTTTTCATAGCTCATATTTCCTTGTCTTATCCTGTATTTAGTAACATTTGCAAAGACTTCGTTTTTTCTCATTTACGTTTAAATGCTTTAGGTATTTTTTTCTTCTGAAAATAACGTTATAGCATTTCATTCAGCATAAGTCTATAATTACATAAGGACTTGAATTTGGTGGCACAAATCATCATATGGTAGTTTGGGGGATTACCTTTTAAACCTGCTTTATTCTAGTTCACTGCAAGATATTGCCTTAGGTAAAAACTTGTCCTTGCATACTTTGAAATAAAGGATTTTAATAAATTAACAGTGAATAAAAAAACATATCAATGTTTTTAGTTTATTTCATAATATTTCAAAACTATTTTAGGGATTTTTCCAATAATGAATTCTTCGGTTGTACAACACTACATTAGTTGTGTGAAAACTGAATAGCAGTTGGCGTCACAATGTGAAAACTACACATTGGAGTGCGCTGAAATTCCTAGATTATGTAATATATGGTCTCACAGTGATGAATCAACTAGCTCATAACTTAAAGAACAAAGCATGCACAGCATTTTTAATCACATTTCATAGAAAATACATAATGTATTACATACTCGTATTTATCAAATCAAAAAACATTCGTAACACTTAAGAAAATAGTTCAAAATACTGACGAATTGTAATGATATCGAATACTTTATTCCCTACTCCTTTCTTGCTATAAAGGGTCGATTTTTTTAATCATCACTTCCAAGAATTCTCTGTGTAGGGCTAGGTCTTGATAGTTTTCACAGATATCTTCTGATCAATATATATTTCCTTCTTGTGATATTTATCTATCCTTACTTCGATCTATATTCCAAGCAGGGATCGTCAAGTTACAATAGTTATGTACAATGGTCATATAATTCTTCAATGATTGCAGAGTATTCCTGAAAACTTTTAATAAGATTCTTAACCTATATTTTATAATGTTCATGACCTTTTATTTTAGCACCACTTAGCACGGTTCGAATCTTGTAAGTTCACTTTCGCAACACATTTGCAATTTTAAAACTACTTTTCACGCACATATAACAATAAGCGTTATGTATAGTACATACAACGGAAAAGCAAATGCAACCCATCTGAATACAACACGTTAAAAATTCAATCATAATCACGACACATAAATCATTGATACAATCATGTAATATTTTCCTTTTCTCTCGTCCTCTGCTATGTCCGGAATATGGCGCACCACCTGTATCTATCCTTTCCGGTCGTAAGCAATCAACTCAGTCAACTCTTTTATTACGTTCATCAATATTACAGAACAGCTTTCTTTTACTCGTTTTCTCTCAACTATCCCCATGTTACGTAATATGTACATATATACAAATGTTTCCCTCAACTATTCCCGTGTTGTGTTATATATACCTACATAAAAATGTTCCCCTCAACTATCCCTGTGTTATGTAATATGTACATATAGTATATATTATATAAAGAAGTTTATAACAAAAACCTTTATAACAAATGAACAAAATAAAATTCTGAGATGCATACATACAAACATACCATCACGCCATTTCCATGTCAAGTTAGGCAGATACGACAGAGCGTCAGACTTTCCTATCTCGATACATATCTTTCACATTTTGAACGTGAGGAGATTCCTCATATAATTCTTACGATTTCTCTAGCTTTATTTCAGTACATCATTCC
>OX463851.1:6882777-6966100 GCA_949825065.1 Odontocerum albicorne
AAGATTCCACTGTGACATAAAAAAATTAAGATGTAAATAATTTTGTATTAGATAGCTTGGGATTCAAGTATGCGTATGTAAATGCAAAGTGAGAATATTTCAGCTATGTGTTTTAGTATTCAATAAAAATGTATGATTAAAGAATAAGACCACTTCACCACAGGTCTTGCCTAATGAAGCGATTCGCTACATCCGCAAAATTTGTTTATTAATTCTTATGAACTCGTTGGTTCATATTTTCATTAAAAATATTTAAATTGTCAATGTATCGTGAATAATTAACAAATACATAAAATTAAAATCGATTTACAAAATAATTTTACGGGACATTATTTTACGTACGGATGTTTTTTTCCTATTGTTCGTACATCTTTTAATTTTAATAAGCCATTTTTGTTAACCAAGTTTATTTTCAAGTTCGTCCATTTGCACATTTTTACTTATTATACTTTGTGGACTTTTAATGGTCCTTTTTTAAGTAACTGGCGTGTTAAATAGAGGAAAAAAGAACACGTAAAAGTGCTTTGGACATATTGAACAAATGAATGACAAAATTGATTTAAAAAATTTACTATGCATTCATCAGTAGAAGTCGTGGTAGAGAATGATCTAGAAAAGTATTGTTGGAGTAAGTGAATACAATTTTGAAAGAAGTCAGAGAAGAAGTAAAAAGACTGAAGATTTGAAAAGATGTACGGATTTGTTAAGAGGTATAGATGTTAATTTGGTGATGTGTCCTCTGTCTACCCCAATACGGATGAATTGGTATGAATGCATGTTTTTTAAGTTTTTATTTAAGAGCCTTAGAATTATTAAAACGTTTTCACATCTCCACAAACACGCTTATTTGTAGTGTAAAATAATTTAGGCTGTGTTTAATTCATATTTATCTGAACATCATATATAACTATTATGATGTCCATTAAACATATTTTGGGCACAGATTTAGATGACGGACGTTGAGATATAGAAGCGGAAAACAATGGGGATCTCAAAGGATGTGTTTGAAGATTTATTACTGTTTCTTATTGTTTGGATTTTAGTTGTAGTTGGATGGAAGTAATCTCAAGTAAATATGACATCTTACTTGGACTAATTTCTAAAGCATTGACTTTATTTTTAGATGTGAATAATAAATAAAGGACAACACAAAATGATTATTTTAAAAGATTTTTCAGTGTGGAATCAAAAATATATTTTATCATTTTTAATGCGACTTGTCATCTACAATACACTGTTTTAAATTTTTAATGTGACTTGTCATCCAATCTACACCGTTTTAAATTTTTAATGTGACTTATCATCCAATCTACATGGTTTAAATTTTTAATGTGACTTTTCATCCAATCAAAATCTATTCTGCAGGTTGGTAGATACTCGTAGGTTGCGGTACACCTCAACATAACCGCATTGCCAATGTTGAAGATCGTGGCTGGGTCTTTAGCTCCTTTAAGCGAGACTTCGGGTCTAGAACCACGTTACATGCTGTGTTACACGTCATTATATGTGATGGTAATACAGCCACATGCTGACAGTTGATAGTAATCACTAAAACCTAAATCTTAAACAGACTAGAACCCTACTTTTTTTATATATTATAGGGAATCAAATGCTTAAGTCAGGGAGGGGAGAGATGAGCGTCTTACCACTAAGCTACGTGAATCAATACCATGTGCATGGCAAGTTTTTAACATCTCGACCGGAGGTCTGCAAACTACGGCCTGCGGGTCAAATCCTGTTCGTCGCCTATTTTTGTATGGTCCACGAGCTATGAAAATATATTATAATACGATTTTAAATTTCAAAGTACGCATTAGAACGAAATGGCCTGCTGCCAAGTTGAGAAATTGCGACATACTACCGTTGGGGCTCTTCTTCGCATTCGGTGACCTCTACTATGACGCCACACCGTTATTATTCGGCAACATTTTCAGTGTCACGTGTGTCAGTGTTCTTTTTCAAAGATTGAATACGTAAAATCTCAATACAGGTTAGCATTAATAGAAAAACATTTGCAATAAATTGTGATTATAAGGAGTACAAACTTTGAACTCCAATTTAGTAAAATGTTATCTCACAAAAGTAATTATATTCATCCCATGAGTAGAACCGTATTTCAAACAATTGTAGTTTGTTTAGTTTACTTATTATTATTACGTTACATTTTATTCAATAAATTAGGGAAAAGCTTTTATTTTTGTTATTTAAGCAGACCTACCAACATAAATATCCTTGAGTTTGCCTCTTGGCTCAAAGAACCTAAAATATTTACTATTTTGCGCATTACAAAAAACGCATGCTGATTGCTGATCCCAATCATTTGATTCAGCAAATATAAATAATATAAACACCATCACAATCCCACCGTTCTCTTAGACTTCGCTCAAAACTGGCAGAGCCATATCATGCTTCTGCCGCATCCATACACATCGTAATGCCGTACTATTTTTTAGAAACAAACTAAACTAAAGTAAGGTTAATATACAACAATCTGGCAGACATGTTGCTTGCAAGCAATCTCTTCCAACCAAAGTGACAACAGGAAATAAAGGAAGTTAGTTACATAGTTAACAAATCATTTCAAATTGTTTCTAAATTCATGAACAAAAATTAAATATAAAAATGTTAACAATCGATGAATGAAAATCGGATGATGGAGAGGAAATGCAAATCAAGAATAAATCACAGAATTGAAATGAAAAGTTTTTAAATCCTTTTTCAAAACATATCACTGATGGACCACATTTAAGATTTTTTATTCATACTATGCAATTAATTTAACCTATGTGGTCTAGTTGGTAAAACACATGCTTTCCGACCCGTGAGTTAAGGGTTTGATTTCCGTTGGTCCCAATTTTCTTTGAAAAGTGTTACCCGTCTGAATTCTACTTAAAGCCTCTTTGAAAGGTTTTTTTAAATAAGACTTTCTCATATACAGTACAACCTGGCAGGCTTATTGCCATGAAGCAACATGTTCCAATCAACCAGAAAGATGTTAAAAAAGTATTAATTAAAAACCTGATGGAATATTTGAAAAAAAATGTGTTTCAACGGGAATCAACACGCAATCGACCTGATTCGGAATACAGGCATTATAACAACTTGACTACGGAGGCGTCTAGGAGTTTCTAGTTGGTTGGAAGAAATTATCACATGGAAATAACCAGCCAAGCTTCATAGTATACAATGAAAGTGTAAGATAACATGATACAATTTAATTCATATTTTTTATATTTATTTTCATTCCCTTTGTTTAGATCTACATATGTATCATGGGATATGTGTTTTTACGCATTTTCTAAGAACTCGAATTTCAATATATTGTATATAGCAGTGCAATAAAATGTTGAGAAGCCCGGAAATGAGGCTGTCACGTCTCTCCTCAGTAGCCGAGAATGCAGGCCCGGCGCCAGGCTGCGCAGCAGACATGCTGACCTACAACGCTGACCCATTCATTACCTTTATTGACGATCCCTGCCCTCCATTCTGATGTTAAGCAAAATAAATGCATATATTTACAAAGATTACTGTTCGGTTTATATTAAATTTGTTCATTTTCACGACATTTATTGACAAGAATTTATTTATTTACTTTTATTTTATTTGTTTTCAAAACAAAACGTACAGCTTTTATATTCCCAATAAAGTAAGAAAATTGACAAGAAAACAAATTAAATGTAACAATTAAACAAAATAAAATTAATCAGCTGTCTAGTAAAAACCGCATTAGAAATATTGTCTACACGCAGAGGACAAATTATATCAAATAATTTTACCTGAATAAATATAAAGGTTGACATCTATAATAAATATTATTATCGAATCATTACAGCATATTTTTATCGAATCATTAGTGTAGGGTACCCACGTCCCTAAAATATTGTCAATAAGCAGGGTCAACGACCGATGAATCAACCTCTGGATATGTACAATTGTCACATACCAGAAACGTCAACACTGTTTACACGCAAATAATATTTACATCGCATTCCAAGGTAGAAAGAGAACATATCACGCCGTCTCGCCGTTTCGACAATAAATATCCTACCCACTGTAGTATCCGCAGCGCTTGCGACCACCTCAACACGCGCAGAAGTGAGATCGAGATATACCTCGGACGCATTCACGCGTCCCGTTCTGAAATTCTATATAAACCTACTTATCGATGAATAAAAGCACTTGTTATTATTCGCTTGACCATTCATTTCTGTGTATTATTTACCGACTATTCACTCTCACTTTTATCGCATTCCTGAATCGGCGTATTTTATTTTAAATACAAACAAATCAAAATCATCACGACGTATCAAATTAAGCATCCCGCTAAATTGATGATCCCGAACGAAAAGGAACACAAGATTCGACTAAAGCGAATACAGAGATGTCAACAACATCATTATCAGCACGTCTTACTAGGACACACGCTAAAACAGCATATTTTTTATTGTCTTACACAAGAAAAATGCTTCCACAATTTCTTGTAAATTAATCATTGTAATTGTATTTATTTTTATCAAACACTGTTTATTCCACTTTATGTAACGGTATAACCATACCGGTTTCAATGATTTGTCTCCTCCCTCCATCCACCCACAATCCCCGGCCGAATGTTTACCGTTAGAAGTGTGTATGTCGGTACTTGTTCGAACAGAATTCAATATTGTTTGTGCTTCCCTAATGATGAGGTGAAAGCCTTGAAACCGGTAGGGTTAAATATTATACCGTTACTTTAAACCTCCAATGTCTTTAAACCTCCACAATTTTAATGACTTAACTATAAATAATATAATCATTGTAATTAAAATCGTCACAGGGGTCAAACTTCTACTTTCGAAATTTATTTTTTAAACTGTTCAATGAAAATTCGTAAAAAAAAAAGCAAGAACGTGAGCGAAGACGTCCCTTTTTTAATGATTATTCACACGAATTTAGTTGTTCCCAGCCAGTGAGCGGTGAAGACTTGATGACGTTTATTGAGAATACTGAATGTATTATAGGAAGACTATCATAGTAAGCGTTCGCCATCTAAATTTGGTACAATACCACGTTCATTAAATAGAAATACTAATTATATAAATTAAATTAATTAGATGCTGTGTTATATACGACGCATTTAAAAAAGGGTCGTTTCACAAAGGAATATTTGAGAAGTATCAAAGTTTTAAATTCCAGTATGTTTGAATGTGGCCTGAGCAAGGAAACGTTATCTCGTATA
Organism: Odontocerum albicorne; assembly: GCA_949825065.1. Taxonomy (NCBI): domain Eukaryota; kingdom Metazoa; phylum Arthropoda; class Insecta; order Trichoptera; family Odontoceridae; genus Odontocerum; species Odontocerum albicorne. The sequence goes on from OX463851.1 coordinate 6,887,993, forward strand.
TTATTTGAATTGCTTTGAAATGATGCGTATCTGACCTTTTTATAAAAAATAACCCAGTGCCAACCAATCTGAAAACGTACGCAAATAATATACGAGTATAATGTTATTTAGAATATTCTTTGTAAGCAAATCTTAATATTTTTATTTACCCGGGCTTTGAATTATCAAAAAAACGTTTAAGTACGATTAAATCATTTTTTTTATTTGACAAGAAATTCTCAAATTATGAACAAGACTAGAATTTTCAGCTTTTCACAAATAATTGATTTAAGAAATTTGTATGGGTCGACACTTTATTCGCCGTTAACAATCGCTGACTCAAGTACGCGATAGAATAATCATGCTATTAGAGAAATCTTGAAAACAAAAAAGTGATTCAACATAAAGGAAGTGTGTGGTTTGATTAGGTATAGTCGAAGAGTTTTCTTTAATATGATGGCCGTCACGCGGTCAAACATTCCGAAGTAGAGCTGATTATGTCTTCAAAATCACTGTATGCCCACGCCTACCATGAACCTACAGAGCAAAGCTTTTCAATCTTTTTTTCTATTTAAACTCTCATAAATTATTTGTGCAGATATACTGATTCCCGGAGAACCCTGACTATAATATTAGTTTCGGCATAAATGTAAGGATGCCACAAGACCACAACAGCTTATTTTGCGTTACCTCATCGGATAACCATTTTGTTCTTAAATTACTTTAAACTCCATGATGATGCCGTTCCATTCCTTCGATTATTTTGTCTAAGTTTCCCTAATACTTAGAAGCTACATAAAAAAAATCCACACTCCAGCACTCTTAGAACGTCATGTTTTATAATACTTAGCCCTTACACTGACTTCGGTGAATAAACGATGTTAATGTTTATTTTTAGTTAACTATTAAATAATATAGTTTACCTATGACTTATATTGTTTTGTTAATTTCCTGAATAAAAAAATGCTTGCTTTTATCAAAACAGCGTGATAAACAGAACAAGTTGATGATTGCAGTTGTTTATTTATGACCAGCAAAATTATTTAAATTATTGCATTTAGTAAACGTGTGTAAACTTTTGTTTCAATATGTATCATAAACGATTCATCGATTTCAAAATATCGTCATTATAGATAATAGTTTTACTTCTTTGTTTGTCTTGAAACGGGTGAATAAAGATAGAGAAGTGTTCATGTAACCAAGAAAAGGAGAAAGTTAGAAAACTTTGGACAAATAAGAAGAAAAATGTGAGCTCATTCAAATGATATTGTAGGGGAAAATTTAGGACAGAAGAAGTATGAGAAGATGACGCATCTTCTTAGTCAAAGAACTTATAGGAGTGGTTTCATTATGGTACCATTTCTTTATTCAGAGCTGCTGATTCTTAGATCAAGATATACATGATAATCACCAGCCTCAAAAAATTGAGAAACTTTAAAGAAGGGTATAATGAACGGAGGTAATTTTTGAGTTTGCTAATTGCTTAGTCATCTTCAAAACATATATTGAAGTTATCCTTAACCAGTCTCATTGAATTTGTCATCCTGTATCAGTATGTTATTATGTCGTATGTGTCTGCTGAACTTTCAGTTTAGTGAATAAGTGTCTGCTGAACTTTCAGTTTAGTGTTCTTATATGAAGTTTCAAAAAGTTAAAGCTGGAACATTTAAAACTGTAATATGTGGCGTTTATGAGCTACTTTTTATAAATCAATAAAAGTATTTATCTTGTGGTTATATAATATTTCATAACAGATCTACAAATTTGTTATTGTCATAAGATTTGACTGTCTCTTTGTTGTAATAATGACCGTACGAGATAATGATTCCTAATTATATAATGATTCCTAATTATATAATGATTCCTAATAATGATTCCTAATTATATAATGATTCCTAATTATATAATGATTCCTAATAATGATTCCTAATTATATAATGATTCCTAATTATATAATGATTCCTAATTATATAATGATTCCTAATTATATAATGATTCCTAATTATATAATGATTCCTTATTATATAATGATTCCTAATTGTAATCGACGTGTAAATTTTCAAAAAACCTTTTAAATACTTGACAGAAAAAACACTTGAGTCATTAAACGATCAAGATCTTCACATTTTGACAAACTTTGTCTTGAAGGCTCAAACGCTGTCCTTAGATTTTATCAATTTCTCTTCTTCTGTATCCTGCCATTTTCTCACAACTCTCAGAAGACCAAAAGTCAAATAAAACTCTTAAACTTCGGTATATCTTTATAAGAAAACTGGATTGGGTAAAAGAGATGGGACTCTCTTAAAGGAGCGTTGACAGTGGTTCTTCACAACTTGAAAATACTTAACGCTTGATTATCTACGAGGAAAAAAAAATCCACTGTTTTTGTTTTATTTTAAACTAATTAAAACACAATTTTCTGTTATCTAAAAAAGGATTTGTTTAAAACAACATACATATATTAGATATCCCCCGTTATACATGTTTTCACTACAACGAAATTTAAACAAAAACATATTTTTATTTATTTTGTTTAATTTGGAAACACAATTTTAATGGATCTGGGTTTGTTGCATTTCATTTATCGTGTCCCCGGTAAACTAGGATTTCGCCTGTATCTCACTGAGGACATAAATCATTAAAAAAAATCGATACTTCTTTCCGATGTTTTATTATAAAAACTATGTTGCACATTCTTATCAACCTGACAAACAGTGACACTCCATTACACATGTATACATGACGCGAAATCAAACTCCTCACACTTCATCACTCCAGGCAGACCAAAAACATTCACCCCACAATGTACCGCGCATAATTATAATAACCCGATTTCAATTCACCCAATTGAAAATAATTATCAATGTTGGTTTATTTATTGAAAATGAAGATAAAAAATTTTAGGTTACTATTTTTAATTTGGAACCAATTTTATGCATACAAAAATTAATTCATTTTAGGAATGTTTCTCGTTACGCATTTTTAGAACCAATATATTGCGTGAAACGAGGTAAAGAAAAACTAAGTATTTATTATCTAATCTACGAACATTGCGTATGCAGTTCGATTTATTATATTTGTACAGTTCACATTACTCTGATGAGAATGATTGATGATGTATGTAATGATGACATCTTAAAACGGATGAATAAAGATTGATAAGTACTATTCACCATCGAAAAGAAAAAGTCAGAGTACATTGGACATGTAATGTGCATACCCGCTTGGTAACGCACTGGACTTCCGTGCGGAAGGTCGTCGGTTCAAACCCCGCGCTGTGCTACTCGCCTCGAACTCGCTTCGCACTTTTCCGCCTAGTGTTCGAGGGTATAAGGATACCTATTACTTCGGTCATATAGATTCTTAAAAAAATGTGGCGAGAACATGTAGAAATCCTTTAACTGATGTTGCAGGGGAAAATTCAGAACAGTACGAAAAGAAAATGTGTCTTCTAATTGAAAACTTACGTAAGTCGTTTCACTATGTTACCATATATTTGTTCAGAGCTGTTGCCTCAAAGGTCAAGGCAACCATGCTTATCATCAACCTACGAAAAGGAGAATTACTCTAAAGCAGAAGTAATTATATCTTCATTGTAATTTGTTTTATCAAACACTGTTTATTCCACTTTTTGTAACGGTATAACCCTACCGGTTTCAAGGCTTTCACGTCATCGTCAGGGGAGCACAAACAAGACTCTCCTGATGATAAGGGGAAAGCCTTGAAACTGGTAGGGTTATACCGTTACAAAAAGTGGAATAAACAGTGCTTGATAATACAAATTACAGTGACTTTAAACCTCCACAATGTTAATTCCTTAACTATAAACATAAAATTATATCTTCAATGCATTTTTCAATACTTCCTTATGTATTGTCGTCGTTCGATCATTGCTGGACCTCATTGTCAAGGATCCCCTCACCATTCCAACGTTAATTCAATTGGAAAATAAAGCTGTGCCGAAGATTTTGTTTTTTTAAATGAGTGAGCCGTTATACTCGTATACCTGCGAACTCTCCTGCCACACTGCTGTACTGGATTCGATGGCATACCGATGTGAAACGATCGGGGCACACTGGAATGATTTGTTGTTTTTGTTTAAAGAATAGATGTGACCTTAGTCATAGGTATCCTTATACCCCAGAATACTAGGCGGAAAAAAATATCTGCGTCATTCAAGGGGAGTTGTACAGCGTGGGGTTCGAACCGACATCCTTCTGCACGGAAGTTCAGTACGTTACCGTGCGTTCATGCACCTATGCATCGTACTAATTATTTAAAAAGAGAGACAATTTTTTCGAAATAATTTAATATTTTTACAATTTGTGTAAGTCATAAATACGATTACTTGTGATTTGTAAAGATAAAAACCCGATGTAACAAGTCAAAAAATATTTATCTACTAATACTAAACCAAGAGTACTATGCCATCCCTCTTGATAGAGCATGATTATCAACAACCTTACGAATGATTGATCATACTCAATCGACGCTTGTGGTAGTGTTCATAATTAGGGAATACTACCACAGGTGAAGATTCTACTGCACTCGCACACGTCTAGCGCGCAAGAGTATTTCCAGAAAATATTTATCTACTAATACTAAACCAAGAGTACTATGCCATCCCTCTTGATAGAGCATGATTATCAACAACCTTATGAATGATTGATCATACTCAATCGACGCTTGTGGTAGTGTTCATAATTAGGGAATACTACCACAGGTGAAGATTCTACAGCACTCGCACACGTCTAGCGCGCAAGAGTATTTCCAGAAAATATTTATCTACTAATACTAAACCAAGAGTACTATGCCACCCCTCTTGATAGAGCATGATTATCAACAACCTTATGAATGATTGATCATACTCAATCGACGCTTGTGGTAGTGTTCATAATTAGGGAATACTACCACAGGTGAAGATTCTACAGCACTCGCACACGTCTAGCGCGCAAGAGTATTTCCAGAAAAAATAATTTATCTGAAACTTTATAACAGACTGCAACCTTTTTTTAAAAATCTAGGTAACAACGGGAATTGAACACGCAATCCTCGAGTTAGAAGGAAGCGTCTTATCAAGTAGGCCACGAAGATCGAATGATATATTCATTGATATATCTCGAGAAGCAGAAAATTACGATAGTTTTGTTTAATAATGAAATTCCACAAGCCGTTAACGGTATATTTACTTGATTACTAACATAGACTACTTTGAAATATTCAGGTCAATATTGCCGCGTTTCCACGTTTTATAGATACATTATGGGCATCACACATTATGCACGGACTTTCGGGAACATGAATTTATTATTGTGTTTTACTACATTAGCTTTACTATCGGTCTTGGCCTGTTTCATAGGGAAAGCTTTCTAAGTGATATCCATAAAATGTCGACCCGAATCAATGAAACAATTATTGACTGATATATTTTTTTTGATTCTTAGCTTTGATACACACTGTAAATTTGCGAGTAATGAACTGTTTGAAATTAAAATCATTATAGTTAAATTATACTTTTCTATTTTAAGACGAATAAAATAAGAAATAGTCTACAAAAGGAAAATATAGACAGTGGTACCATTTGAAATTGTAAAATTGTTGAGAAAGTTTCATATGAATGTGTACAGCCGGGATAGTACTAAATAATCAATATGACTTTTCTCAAGAAATCAAAATAAGAAATTGTCAATGAAAGGAAAATACAGAGACTGGGTAACATTTTAAATAATGGAAATGTTGAGGGAGTTTCATGATATACATATTCAGAATACTAGCTGAATGATCATTGTATCTATTGTTATCTACTAATACTAAACCAAGAGTACTATGCCATCCCTCTTGATAGAGCATGATTATCATCAACCTTATGAATGATTGATCATACTCAATCGACGCTTGTGGTAGTGTTCATAATTAGGGAATACTACCACAGGTGAAGATTTTACAGCACTCGCACACGTCTAGCGCGCAAGAGTATTTCCAGAAAATATTTATCTACTAATACTAAACCAAGAGTACTATGCCATCCCTCTTGATAGAGCATGATTATCAACAACCTTATGATTGATTGATCATACTCATATCATCCTGGATATGATCATACAACATATCCAGGATGCTAGCTGAATTATCAATGGGACTAGTATCAAGAAATCAAAATAAGAAATGGTCAATAAAAGGGAAATGCAGACAGTGTGTTATATTTGAAATAATGAAATTGTTGAAGGAGTTCCGTAATAAACATATCCGGGATGCTAGCTGAATAGACATTGGTCTAGTCTCAAGGAATTAAAATGAGAAATTGTCAATAAACGGAAAATACAGACAAAGGAAAATACAGACCATTTAAAATTACTAATTATAATGTTGATCGAATTCCATAATATAAATGTCCAGAATGTTAGCTGAATGATCAATGGGACTAGTCTCAAGAGATCAAAGTAAGAGTGGAAATGGCACGAAACTATTGTACATCTTCAAAATATAAAACCTCTCGAGTGAGAAAAATGTCAATCTTGACATTCTTATGCTAACTTTGTAATGTTCAGTTCCATATTCTCCGTTCTTTTCTATGATAGTGAAGCATGTATTAGGCTATCTCAAAGAAACTAAAAACCTTTGAAATGTAATGCTGTCGACAAATGAATCATAGGTTGAAAAAGTCCGCAAAGGAGACATCTTGAAACGAAAGATGAAATCATAAAAAGTATTATCCACCATCAAAATGAGAAAGTTTAATTGTTTTAGGCATTTTTTGAATTAATTATACTTTCGTTGTATACAATACAACCTCAGGGGTCATTACCATAAAAAAAATACTTTCCATCTAATCAAAAAGTTGTTAAAGAAGTCTTAAGTAAAAACCACACTGGAATATTTTTTAATTAAATCTGGGTTCCAACGGGAATTAAGCTCGCAACCTCCCAATCGGAAGACAGGTTGTTGTCAATTAGGTCACGGATGTCAATAATAATGCGACATATAAAATGTGAAATACTTCAACCGATATTGCAGAGAAAACTTCAGAGAAGAAAAAGTGCGGGAAGAAGTTAAAGAACTAAGGAGAAAAGTTTCCCTGTGGTACCATTTATTTGTTCAGAGCTGTTGCCTCAAAGGTCATAATAGTCTTGATGATCGCCAACCTCTAAAGAGGAGAGTATATTTAAGGAAGAATAAGATAGTAAGAATAACACTTTTAGATGAATAGCATTTATAGATCATCACAATTGTGGTAAAAAGTATGTGCGATGTATGAGTTTATTCAGTAAAACTGTGACAATTAATGAATTATATTTTCTGGGTAGTATGTTTACGTGTTGGGGGCGAGTTAAAAGGGAAATTAATGAAGGGTGGTGACGGAGAACAAGGTTGGAGCACTTAATGTTATGTACAACAATCGCGCTAAATCAAAACCAGCAAAATGACAATGTAAAGTTGGATTGGAATAAATTTATTTGAGATTTAAAGTTGGACACACCTTAACGCATGGATGTAGAACTTGGACTTAGAAGAAGGATAAGAGTTAGATTAATGCTGTGGAGATGGCACGAAAAAAAATTTTTGGAGGGCCAATGTTTGAAAGAAGGTGGAACGAAGATATCCGATATGAATGCATGAATAAAATGGGTGTTTTAGGTAAGATGAAGAAAGCAGCTTAACGATGGTTTAAACATGTAGAGAGAATGAATGACTAAATAACAACTAAGAAAGTATAAAAATCAGAAGTGATATGCGTGGACGAAGTAGACCGAGGAAAACGTGGCTTATCAAATGAACCAGATTTTGATCGGAGACAAAGCAAAAAGGCTGGATGAAAAAAGATTATGCATGACGATATGCATGATTGTGGAGAAGATGAAAGACGTGTGATTAGATAGAAAAGTTTAGAGATTTAGACTTTCTACCTACTAGTATCCTGTGAGGGACCCTGCGTGATGATTTGTATGTACGAGTATATTCGAATTTATGCGTATATTATAAAGAGGTTTGAGCTTGTGCGTTTGTTTTAAAAAAACTCAAAATACACAAAACCGATTTCACTGCGATTTCCACTTATGTCCTTTTTATACACTTAACTACGAGTATGTATTAGTACTACATACCAAACGAATATTGAAAATAATTGTAGCATTTAGAATATTATTGTATTAACGTGTTGCATATTTGCTGTAGCATATGCCAATCTCTAATAAATTTCCCACAATAAGCATATTTCTATTTTTTTTTTTTTTTTTATTCTTATTGCCTTAGACAATATAAGCAAAATATTTAAATATGTACTAATTATAATTAGAAAGTTAATTTAATAAGAAACAAACATCGTTTATCTTATGCTTACCGTCTACCTTTAATTACGGAAATATTAGTGAGAGAAGACTTTTTATCATTGTAAGCTGCAAGCAAAGCCAGTATGCAATAATTATGAATCATGTTTAGATAGAAATAAAGTAATCATATAACAAAGCTAGTATGCAATAATTATGAATCATGTTTAGATAGAAATAAAGTTATCATATAACAAAGCTAGTATGCAATAATTATGAATCATGTTTAGATAGAAATAAAGTAATCATATAACAAAGCTAGTATGCAATAATTATGAATCATGTTTAGATAGAAATAAAGTTATCATATAACAAAGCTAGTATGCAATAATTATGAATCATGTTTAGATAGAAATAAAGTAATCATATAACAAAGCTAGTATGCAATAATTATGAATCATGTTTAGATAGAAATAAAGTAATCATATATGAAAAAGGCTGTAAAAGAAGGTGGTTGTTCCAAATAGAACCAAATCACCTAGATTTATTGAATTTTAAAAAATATTTAATTTATGTGAAGACGTATGGATGTAAAGAGGCGAAAGATGTACGAGTATGTCGCGATAGGGGAGGCTGATTATATATAATATCTGCCTACCCCTAGCGTGAATGTATGTACGTGTGTATTAAATTTAAGTATTTTATTATATTAAAAACAGATTTGTCTTACAATCAGGATTTGGTCACGTGTGTCATGTCGCTGATTTTAGCTCTAGTAATCGTATATCAAGAAAAAAATAGATACACCCAGGGCTCTCTTAACCGTTGGACTAATACGAGTGTAACGATGGTCGTTATCAATGTAGCGTGTGTCCTATTAGAACGTGCTGATGATTTTGATATCGACATCGCTATCTTCGTTTTAGTCGATCTGCGTTACTTCTCGTTCAGAGTCATCAATAAAGCGGATTGCTTATCTCTATAAGTCATGATGATCTTGATTTGTATTCAATGAATATAGACTCAGGAATGCGGATATAAAACGATAAGTGGACAGCGGGTAAAATAAATAACAAGTCTTGACAGTTGAATGAATGACAATAATAATATGTTTATTTCTCGGCGTCCGAGTAATTTATACCAATGAGTGAATACATTCGCGATACATATCTGCCTTGCTCTAGCGCATGAACTGGCGGTAGGTTAATTATTTATATTTGGAGATGGCTAGCCAATTCGCAGACGTTGTAAATAGTAAATATTGTTGTTGTTCATAGTGTGTGACAATCATTGAATTCTTCATCGGTCATTGCCCCTGTATGTTTACTATCTGACAATAATTAATTTAATTTAATTGTGTTTAACAATTCACTTATTCATTTTGACAATTATTTATTTATTTATTTATTTAGGTAGGTATTCCTACACGAGTAAGACTACGTTCTAGGACGTCCACCACTAAAGGACGCCAACCTCCGCCATTTTTACCAAGGTGTACAAGAAAAAAGCTACTATTCTTTATAATACATACCCGATGATTTGAGGGACATTTTATCGTTTTTTTTTTTGCATTTTACACGATAAGAATATTATGCCGAAACCAAAACTTCATTTAAAAATCATAATCAATCCAAGTATTGAATCTTCATTCCCAAACGTAGCCACTACATTAAAAACATAATCAATCCAAGTATTGAATCTTCATTCCCAAACGTAGCCACTACATTAAAAACATAATCAATCCAAGTATTGAATCTTCATTCCCAAACGTAGCCACTACATTAAAAACATAATCAATCCAAGTATTGAATCTTCATTCCCAAACGTAGCCACTACATTAAAAACATAATCAATCCAAGTATTGAATCTTCATTCCCAAACGTAGCCACTACATTAAAAACATAATCAATCCAAGTATTGAATCTTCATTCCCAAACGTAGCCACTACATTAAAAACATAATCAATCCAAGTATTGAATCTTCATTCCCAAACGTAGCCACTATATTAAAAACATAATCAATCCAAGTATTGAATCTTCATTCCCAAACGTAGCCACTACATTAAAAACATAATTAATCCAAGTATTGAATCTTCATTCCCAAACGTAGCCACTACATTAAAAAAATCATCAGTATTGCTTGCACTAATTATTCAGGAAAAAGGTCCTTTTCTGTTTTGAAGAATATATAAAAAATACTTTATTCTTCATTAGGGCAATGCAAACTTAATTATTTACTCATTTTAGCGATAGAATCCGATATGTTATGTTAGATCGTTTATTCATTTTAATATTCAGTTAGTGATTTAACAGAAAAAATAGGAAGAAAAAACTTTTATTTAGTTAAGATAATATTTAAATTACATTTTATTGTATACATATGCTTTATACCAAATTTATGTTAAAATAATTTGATAAAAGATATCGTAACACAAAGTATAAATAATAAAACTTTCTAAAATACCGATCCGGTAAAATATATAATAATATCAGTATTCTGATGTAAAAATGAAAACGATTATTTTTATATATAATATTATGTAAAAGGGAGCCCCGATATTTTTAGCCTCTGGCACTAAAAAAAGTTTAGGCCGTCCCTAGATACACCTAATATTTTTCTCGTAGTTGTAATTTAATCCGTAGGCGTGAACTAGTGGTACTCTTGTTTTACATATAGGTATCCCGATCAATTTCCCAGGCATTTTTCAATTAATTTACAAGTGTTTAATAAATACCTTACATAAATTCTTCAACAACTCTGGAACAGAAGGTGTTGTAGAATAAGACTAAATAAGTTCTACCATTGCTTTTCAGTTTAAAAAAAAATCCAACCGCCTCCACGGAAAACCTCCATAATTGGCCTAGTTGAGCAGACGTTTGTATTACAGCCCGAGGGTTGTGAATTCCATTCATGTGCAGAATTTTTCAAAAATACGTTCCTGTCTGGTTTTTACATAACGCTTGTTAAGCATATTTCTGGATGGTTGGGAATGATTGCCACATGGCAATAAACTCTCTTTAGATACAACCCAGTTGTACTGTATACAAGGAATGTTTAACATATTAAATAACAATACAAAATGTAACTAAAAATATTAAATGTTTTCGAGATGTGTCGATAATTTGTTTGCACTCCATGGCTACGAGACGTTAAAAATATCAAGTTTCTATAATTTCTTTATTTTAGCTGCAAGTCTTTAATTTCAAATTATGCTAATTTTATTCTAGGCGAATTAAATGGAGTGAGAATTGTATGTTTAATGATGAAACTACATCAATTGTCAACAGCGTGGAGTCCACAGTCTCAGAGCTTTTCACTTACTCGTATATTTTATTACTATGTCAGCAATTAAATTCAACTGTATGACCAATTTCAAAAAATTCAAAACTACCGATAATGGTATGCACTCCATAAAATTTGTTGTTTGTTGAGTGACCTGTTTATATGAGCCGAATCTTACAATATTTTTTTATTCACTATGTGATTTCGTTATAAACAGTACAATCTTGCGGCAACCTGCCATGTTGTACTACGTACAATGAAAATGTAATAAGAATACAATACTATAAATGTAAAATCGTATTTTTTTGTTACTTCAAATCCTACAGTAAAATGATTCAATAATTTAAGTTCAGGAATAAAATAAAAAAATTGGCAGTAAAGGATACAAAATAAAATATTTTGAAAGCTTAATATTCAAAACGGTAAACCGCATCAAAATTTGTATGAATATTAACCAAAAGTTAAGACTTTCTGCGAGGAACTCTATTTATATTATTAGTCCGCTAGTAACAATTTAAATAAGAGTACATTTCCATTTAACACGGTATAGTTAAGTTTAATTGCACTTCTGTTATGGCATTATGCAAAGCTTGTTACATTTGTGGTATAACATAGCATAATCATACTCACAGTCCCTTACAGGTCTTTAGTTTCCATAGTGAAGAAAACAATTTTTTTAGTTCTAATCTAATTTATACTTAAGTAACAGTTTGATCGTGTTTTTGTGAGACGAAAAAGATCATAGAATTTTTGAATTTATGTAAGAACTCTTTGTCCTGGTTAATAAGACGCTTGACTTCTAGCCCGAGGGTTTCGAGTTCGTTTTCCGATGAAACAAATAAAGGGTTTTCATTTCTTAGTCCGGTTTTTAACATCTTTGTATTGTATTATATTGTACTTTCGTTGTATACATTAAAATCTGGCGGGCTTATTGCCATGTGACAATATCTTATAACTAACCAGAAAAATGTTCAAGAGATCTTAAGTAAAAACCAGACTGGAATATTATTTTTTTAAATCTGGGTTTCAACGGGAATTAAACCTGCAATCTCCGGGCTGAGAGACAAGCGTCTTACCAATAAGGCTATGAAGGTCGTCTTTTCATTTGGTTTGAAGAAACTCAGTTATACTGAATTGCAATAAAATTCAATAAACGACAAATTTCACTAAATTCTTTAAACTTTCGCTGTATACAATGCAACCTGGCGGGTTTATTGTCATGTAACCATATCTTCCAAATAAAAAGAAAGCTGTTAAAGAAGACTAAAGGGGAAAAAACTAACTTAAAAAAAAAACTAATGAAATAGAATTCACAACCGGGTTACCGATAATATTCAAAAAGTGAATGATATTTTGAAAAAAAATATTCTTTCTGAAACGTAAATAAATAAACAGATGATATACTCGTATATTAAAAACTTAGAAAAAACTTTAAATAAATCAGTCATTTTACTTCAGTTAAGCTTTATATTATTATTTATTTCAAATTCCTATTTTTAATGTGAAAATAATCACTTAATATTGTGATAAATAATATTATTGAAACTGTCGAAATGATTGATTTCTTTTTCAAAATATCTTAATAAAATATATTTTAGTGATTTCTACGGTTTCTTAAATCTACAAACAAAATATTTAAACTAGTCTTGTGTAAACGGTGATGGGTACGTGAAGCGATATAAAGAAGAATAAAACTGAGGAGGTCAATATGGAAAAAAAGTTTTTGTGAATGAATAAAAATTTAAAATGAATTTATTTTTGTAACCACCTACTTTGTGCAAAAGGAGATGCGAGGTCATGTGATGTTACGTACAAATTATTTAAAAGGCATGTTCGAAATTGCGTAGTTTCTTGTAAGGTGGATAAAAGGGGAAAAAATAAGTGTTATATATATTTTTACAGAATATTTTAAAATGCTTAGCAGGTGTCTTGTACATTTACTTTTAATAGAAAATGTTACAAGCTAATAATGCCAACATATAAAATTACCCAATCTTGAAATTAGGGTTTTCTCAATTTTGTCCAAAGTTCTCGCACATTTTTTTTACATGCGCACATAGCAAAAGTTTAAAGGTGATATTGAAACAAAACAAGAACTTTTTTTCAAGAACCGTTATATCTCAAAACTTTCTTTTCCACACTTGCAAACTATCACTTATCGTCTTTTTCTTTTACTTCCCAAAAACACCACCCGCTTCTGAAGCAAGTGCAACATAAAATATATTGCCACATATGAAGCGTCGACAGCCATCCATTCCTCCGAGTTTGCGCTACCTAGCCGAGCTATATACGAGTAGTTCGCGTTATGTAGCCAGACTATAAATCCGAGACACCCCTTTTTGCAAAACAAACAATTTTTCACCGCCAGTCGCCTAATAGCATTCGATGAAAACCTTCGGAGAAGTTTCAAGTGCCTTTGTGTTTCAGTGATTGATCGTATCGACTAATATTTGTCCGCCAACAACGATTTGTCAAATGCAACAAGGGTTCGTATGTGCTTCAGAAAATTTTAAAGATGATGTGATTGCACTCTTCAGATTGGAGATTCAACCCGAGGGTGGTTTCTCAATAAGACGTCACCTTAAAAACCTTGTGATTTTTTTATTTATAAAATGAACTTCATAAATTATAATTATGCTAAGACAGATGATAGATACACACCACACAATAAATACAAAGAGGTGCATGACCGCGCGGTAACGCATTCGACTTCCTTGCGGAAAGTCATCGGTTCAAACCTCGCGCTGTGCTACTCCCCTCCAATGACACAGATTTTTTTCCGCCTATTATTCGAGGGTATTAGGATACCTATGACGTTGATCAAATATATTCTTTAAAACCAAGAGAAAAAAAACATGCCAGTGTGGTCCGATCGTCTCACTTCGATGCGCCATCGGATCCAATTCAGCGGTGTGGCCGATGAGTTTGCTGATGTACAACGGCTCACTCACTTTAAAAAAAACTCCACGGCACACTTTTGCTTTCCAATTGATTTGACGTTGAAACTGTGGAGAATGCTCGCCTACGAGGCCTAGCAACGATCAACTATACAAAAAATGGCAAACTGCGAGATATTTGAGTGCGGGGGTATAGACACATCGCTAGAAGATCCGAAGAGTGTGTTAGCCGATTGTGCCTGGGCTGGAGGTTGACGAGAGAGCGTCTAAAGAAAAAAAGTAGAGTGTGGAAAAGACTCAGAAATCCAACTCTACGTAAAATGATTATACCGAGAGTTTGAGGAAGAAAAATAAAATGAACAATATTAGTTCAACTAAATAAATTCAAGTAGAATAATGTCTACATTAATGTTCAAACTGGGGAATACATGTAATTAATTAATTACAGGTCTACTATTTACGCACCTACAAGCACTGATAATGTTGTCTTTGATGTTAGGGTAGGAACGACATAAACATGACGCACGTTAAATATAAATCCAGTAAAACTAATTAAGAAATACTTTAATTTAAAATTAAAGGATTTAGGGAATTTTAAATATTACTAATCTTGAGCAGCTAAGAGCGCCTTATTATCGTAGCATATTTATAGAAATATCATCTTAAGAAACCTGCATACATACATAACTTCACGCCGTCTCCCTGCTGGAGTAGACAGAAATGACAGAGTGTTTTTTGACTAACGAATTTTCTACCTTGATACACATATTTCGCCTCTTCCACGTCTATACACCTCTTTCAAAATATGATTCATTCATCCAACCATACTTTCCTTAGTTTTCCTTAACCCCCTTATCCACTCACATGTGTACTGTATATTTGTTTTGTTAGTATTCCTTCGTTTCACGGGCCCAAACCATCCTCGAGTGTTGTTCTTTATCCTACTCAACATATCAGCATTAAGTTCAAATTCTTCCATAATTACTTCATTCCGTATTCTGTCATAAATTGTTTATTCGGCTTTTTTCAGTATTTTTGAATGTCCATGCATCAAAGTTGAAAATGAAGTTAGCTCCTATGCATCAAAATTGGTATTAAAATATTGTTGTGGCCTTAAGCAGATTTTCACACTGACCGGTTCGAGTATATATATTTTAGTACCCCATCGACTTGGTTTCTTATCACTACACGCCGTTCGATATCCCTCTTAACTGTCCATCATCTGAGAAAATTCTACTCAAATAGCAGAATCTCTCAACTTGTTCCCATCTTTCATTGTTCGCCCATATATCACATTTATTTTTCTTGCACATTTTTTTATTACAATAATATTGATCAATGTTATCCAATTATCGTTTTTTTATAACTACGAGTATGTGTGCTTAATCCATTTCAATACGGATTTTCACACTTTGTACGGGATTTACAAAGCATATTAACATATACTAACTTATTATCACAAGTTTACAAAAAATATAATGAAAATATTAGGTCCTTACATATGAAATTGGCGTTTTGTTTGGGAGGAACATAAAGTTGATTTTTTATAATATAATATATTTATTTAATCAAAGTATGTACCATTGTTATCTATGCACTTTTGCCATCTCATAGGTAGTTCATCGATCCCTTTACTAAAAAAACCATTCGGACGGGAATCAATAAAATCTTTGAAGTCGGTTTGGACTGCCCCATCGGAGTTGAATTTTTTCCCTTGCAAGAAAATATCCAAATTTCGAAAAAAATAGTAATCTGTTGGGGCAAGGTCCGGAGAGTACGGTGGATGTCTTAGACATTCCAATTGAAGCTCTTCTAATTTGGTAGCCGTCTGTTGTGCAGTGTGTGGTCTAGCGTTATCATGAAGCAGCAGTGGCCTAGAGCGATTAACCAGCCTCGGTTGTTTAGCAGCTAGCTTTTCCATCATGGTTTGCAGTTGCTGACAATAGACATCTGCCGTAATCGTCTGGCCAGATTTAAGAAAGCTGTAGTGAACGACACCAGCACTAGTCCACCAAACGCTCACAAGTAACTTTTTTGGAGTCAATTTTCGCTTGGGGCATGGTTTGGCTGGTTCGGCAGGGTTCAGCCATTGCGATGAGCGCTTTCGATTATCATACAGGATCCACTTTTCATCACAGGTAATGATTCGATTCAAAATCCCTTCATTATTGTGCCGGTTGAGTAATGCAACGCAGCAGTCAACGCGCGTTTGTTGATTTGCTTCACTCAATTCGTGAGGTACCCACCTTTCAAGCTTTTTCACCTTCCCAATTTGCTTCAAGTGGATTAAAACAGTTTTATCACTAACACCGCAGCCTGCAGCTAACTCGGACGTGGTTTGCGATGGATCCGCTTCCACAATAGCCTTCAATTCTTCATTATCAACTTTGGTCTCCGGCCGTCCACGGGGCTTTTTCTGCAGGTCGAAATTTCCAGAACGAAAACGTTGGAACCAAAAACGCACTGTGTTTTCTTTTGCGGCACCGTCGCCATACACATAATTAATCCTTCGAGCCGTTTCTGCAGCACTGGTGCCACGGTGGAACTCGTACTCGTAAATAACGCGATATTTCAAGTTTTCCATTTTGTAAACTGAGTGACGCAAAGAAAAAAAACAATTGAGGAAAAAACAAATGAATTATAATTTTCGAAACACAAATACTTGAGTAAACAGCTGTATAAATTTGAATTTGGAATTCCTAACCAAAGAGAAGATATTTGAGATCAAAGTTGCCAGTACGGCAAAACGCCAATTTCATATGTAAGGACCTAATATTACAATCATGTATCACAAAAATATGTAAAACAATTCGATTTGAAATATAAGTTTTTTAAAACCATTAAAAACAATTAAAAATTGTTTGCTGTTTCCATGGGAATTTTCTTGCACATAAAAAATAGTTGTGAGAATCTTTTCACGTGAGTTTTGTATTTAAATATACGTCTGCTCATAAAATCTCATTTTGTTAAGAACCTCAATTAATAAAACATATTTTTTTTCAATTTCCTTTTATAAAATTGAAACCACAACAGGAAGCGACTCTGACAAGTTCCTTCAGACATCGCTTGAGCTGCAATAGAGGTCATTTCCTCGGAACGGAAGGCTTCACGTGATTGGTTGAAAGGAACTGAGGAATTGCCCGTTCAAGAATTAAGGTCTTTTCGATATTTTCCATTTTAAGGTATCTCTATTTAGGAATACAGGGTAAAACTACTTGGGGTTCGTGAGTTAAATTAAAATAATTTGAATTTTACGTGCACTTTTACACTTCCAAACATCACATTTTTTTTCTAAGCTGGTATCTTGTTGCTTTATGTGCCCAAAGAAATTAAGTATACGCTGTTGGCATAATGTATAGAGCCGAGTGTCTACATAAAGTTCCTACAATATCAGCTCATTTGTCCTGCGACGTTTCCAAGATATGCGGAGCATTTTCCTCCAATACCATATCTCGAGTAACTCAATTTTCCTTCTATATTTTCATTTCGTAGTTTATATTTCAACTCCTTAGAGAGAATAGAGATCAGTACTCTCACAAGTATACCGCTGATCTTCTTTCTATACACATATATTGACTTGGCATACCAATACCAATCTCTTCCATTTACACTCTGCACTTTATTTCAACTGTGGAACCTTCGGTATTAGTAATAGTCTAATCCAAGTAAACAAATTTGTGAACAGGCCTTCTATACACATATATTGACTTGGCATACCAATACCAAATTCTTCCATTTACACTCTGCACTTTATTTCAACTGTGGAACCTTCGGTATTAGTAATAGTCTAGTCCAAGTAAACAAATTTGTGAACAGGCCTTCTATACACATATATTGACTTGGCATACCAATACCAATCTCTTCCATTTACACTCTGCACTTTATTTCAACTGTGGAACCTTCGGTATTAGTAATAGTCTAGTCCAAGTAAACAAATTTGTGAACAGGCCTTCTATACACATATATTGACTTGGCATATCAATACCAATCTCTTCCATTTACACTCTGCACTTTATTTCAACTGTGGAACCTTCGGTATTAGTAATAGTCTAGTCCAAGTAAACAAATTTGTGAACAGGCCTTCTATACACATATATTGACTTGGCATACCAATACCAATCTCTTCCATTTACACTCTGCACTTTATTTCAACTGTGGAACCTTCGGTATTAGTAATAGTCTAGTCCAAGTAAACAAATTTGTGAACAGGTCTTTCGTTTACAATTGGTTAGTTCGTTCAGTGACCATAAGTTTGATTTTACTGCGATTGTTCTTGTGTCCAAGTATTCTGCTTGCTGAGTCAACTGTCATTAAGTCAACCATCTCTTCTTCATTTGCTGAAAATCGATATGATCGGTATATCTAAAATTCGAGATATTTCATCCCGTTACGAATATTTCTCCATCACAACCATCAACTGCTCCTCTCTCTTTAAAACCATAGATATTTAAAATACCTTGTGAGGGTACACAGCCCTGTCGAACTCCTTACTGCACTTCAGATATGAGGTCATCTAATTTCATGGCGGCTTTGTATTAGACTCATACAAGTTTTTGATAAGAATTACCAACTATTCTATATAGCATTCCCGCCGTGGGATTTAACTCGTCTGTGCTATATAAGATAAATACGAGTAGTCTTACAGTTTCCGCATTGCTTAGTGGAGCTTTTCTAATAGGCAATGTTTCTTAGTATAATACAATATAATAATCTATAATACAACCTTCACCATTTTTATTTTTGTAACTTATGTTTACAATGGAGGACCAATGGAAGTGTCTGAAAGAACAAATAAACAGTGTATGTAAAAACAAGTTGGTGTCCAACATTGTACCAAGAAGACAAATCTGGATGACGGACCACATTCTGGAACTCATGGAGGAGAGAAGATTACTGAAAAACAATCCTACGGGATATAAAAATTTACAACGTACCATCAGAAGAGAAATTAGAGAGGCTAAAGAAGAGTGGATGAAACGAGAATGTGAAGAATTGGAAGCTCTAGATCGACAGCATAACTCTTTCGAGGTCCACAAGAAACTTAAGGAGATGTCAAACAGAACGAAAAGATCAGCGCCTAGTTGCTTGGTCGACAACAATAACAAACTTATATTAGACGAGGAAGACATCCTTAAGGCCTGGGAAGATTATATTCGAAACCTTTTTGACGATCAGAGACCTGATACTGGAAATGGAAATGGTGAACCCCAAGAGGGACCACCAATTTTATGATCAGAGTTACTTCACGCAATAAAAACATCTAAAAATAGGAAAGCCTGTGGCCCAGACGAAATTCCTGTGGAGATAGTGAAGCTCATTCATGGGGAAAATGTGGATCGTCTCCTGAGGCTGTTCAATAAGATTTACGACACAGGGGTAATCCCCCACGATTGGTTAAAATCAACTTTTATAACTCTACCCAAAAAACAGCACCCCAAGAAATGCAGCGATTACCGTTTGATAAGCCTGATGAGTCACGTGCTGAAACTGTTCCTTAAAATTATCCATGCTCGAATAAGGAACAAATGCGAACAAGATCTCGACAAAACCCAATTTGGTTTCAGAAATGCTTTTGGAACGAGAGAAGCATTAATGGCAGTGAACATCCTCCTGCAAAAATGTCGAGACCAACGGAAAGATGTGTTCGCCTGTTTCATTGACTATGAGAAGGCATTCGATAGAGTCAAACACACTGAATTAATGAAAATGTTGGAGGAGTGTAACGTGGATGATAAGGATAGAAACTTTATCAAAAATCTTTATCAATTCCAGACGGCTGAAATTAAAGTCGGTAACGCCCGCTCGGAGGAGATTGAAATTAGAAGAGGCGTACGTCAGGGATGCATATTGTCACCATTGCTCTTTAACATGTACTCTAACTATGTCTTTAAGAAAGCCCTAGAAAACTCGACAAGGGGAGTGAAGATCAATGGCGAATATATCAATAATATAAGATATGCCGATGATACTGTCATTCTGGCTGATAACATCGCAGATCTTCAGGAACTCCTCATAAGCATTAATAATGCAGGAAAAGAATTAGGCCTGAACATTAATAAAAAAAAGACAAAATGGATGGCATTTAGCAGGACCGATTACTCCCATGTAACATTGAGACTTGGCGGTGAATCTTTGGAAAGGGTGGAATAGTTTAAATACCTGGGCAGTATGATTACAGCTTCTGTGGACCCAGATGTGGAGGTGAAGTGTAGGATCGAAGCAGCCCGTAGTTCATTCAACAAAATGAGATCAATATTCTGCAATGATAACTTGAATTTGAAACTAAGGCAGAGAATGTTGAGGTGCTACGTCTGGTCTGTACTATTGTATGGCGCAGAGACTTGGACCCTGAAAGTGCATACTATGAATAGGTTAGAAGCATTCGAAATGTGGTTGCACAGGAGAATGCTTCGCATACCATGGACAGATCTGGTCAGTAATTCAGTGGTTTTGAGGAGAGCTGACTGCAGTAGACAGCTGCTGAAAGATGTTAAGGTCCGTAAGATCTCATATCTGGGTAACATTCTGCGTGGAGATAAATATAGTGTACTCCAATTAATACTCATGGGGAAAATCGAGGGACATCGTGGTCCAGGTAGAAGGCAAACGTCTTGGCTGCGAAATATAAGAGACTGGACCGGAATGAGACGTGTGGAGGAGCTGTTCCGGGTCGCGCAAGACAGAGAAGCCTTCGCCAGAGTGATTGCCAACGTCGGGGGGACCTGACAGGGCACATCAAGAAGAAGAAGATGTTTACAATATTGATTGTTCTCGTGACTTCAACTCGAGAGTTTCAGGTTCGATTCCCGATAATTTCCCAAGAAACCGATCTATTTCAATTAAAATATTTTTTTATTAACTAAACATGTACATATAAGTTGTGAGCGACAGAAGTTTTTTTTGGTACATAAAAACACTTACATGCGAACTGCGAATAACGCATGTAATCTAATAGTTCTTAAATTCCATAAACAAAATATTCAAAGAAGTACTGGGGACACGAAGAGAAAGGTATTATTAGAGAAAATAATTAGGAGAAATTGTCACATCTTTAGCCTTAATTGTTGTACTCCTGCGAGTTTAAGAAGGGATTTATGCAAATTAGTACTAATATTCATATGGCATATTTAACAAGATTATCACAAGTTGGAAATTTTCAAAATGTGAACTCGATTAAAGGACATGCATATTCTAGAATACAATGACTGTTTTTAACAAAACCTCTGAAACCTTAATTAAAAAAACCGTAATAGTTTAAGTTCTTGGAAAACAATACATTTTTATTTCGATATAATTGTGCTTTTAATGACATTTTATAATATTATTTTGAAATTTGGTACATAATTAAACCCGCTGAAGTTCAAACTATACTTTTTAATTTTTAAACAGAACTATCTTAATTTTCATTGACTATAATGTGGTATTTGAGTGACATCAAATAAACTGTTTTTAAATAACGTCTGTTTGTATTTTATTTTATTAAAAACTTGATTTTACATCCCCTTCCGAAACTTAAATTGCATCTATCTCAAAACTCAATATTTGGACTTAAATGCTTTTCGCAGAACAACGACAAAATAATCCTTCAACCACTTTATCTACATCTTCGCTCCTTTTTCGACTTCAATAAAGTTTTACAGCCCCTGCAGCCGAGTATTCGTGATGTCAGCGTTATTTTATATGGTAATCAGCAACCTGAAACTAGGCTAAGCACGAACTGAAATGCATTGAAAACCGTCCGAGCGTTATTCAACACGACTCTCACCTAAGCTGAAAGCCAACAAAAGTAAGGAAGATGTCTGAACCTTGCCGGTGAATGAGGAATTGCCAGAATATTCGATCTAAAGATCACTTATATATCTAAAAACACGATAATAACATGTAATCATTTTCATATATGGTACTGTGAAAACATTGACGATTTTTCAAAGTTACGATAATTAAATTAATAGGTCTTAGTTTGTTTTAACATCGTGGACATTCATAAAAACACAAATATTTGTACCATATATTACTTTGTTTAATAAATAAAAAAAAAATGCATTTTTCTTCTCGACATACAACTTTCACTCCCTCTACATACAAATACATTTGTATACAGGTTATATGATTTCACTTAATTATTTCATTTTCTTTTCATAAAATAACATTCACTCGAGCTAACCACATTTAATTTCATCTTCCTCTAATACGCCATCTTTTCACATTTACACTGTATATTTTTTTCTTCTTTTTCTTCATTTACACTGTATATTCGCAACTTTCAAGTTGTGTCCAATTCAAAGGATCTCTTTAATTTTGTCAGTATTTCTTCACTCATTCATTTGACATGTTCAAATCATCTCGAAGTTATTTTATTTATCCTACTAAAACATTTTTAAGTTTAAATTCACTCCTAATTAGTTCATTCCATATTCTGTAATTCACTGTCACCCCATATATTCTTCGCACCATATATGCACACATTTTTACAGTATTTAACATCATATACCATGAATTTTATTTAATAGCGCCATTTAATGACCGAACTTAGTACAATTTGATCTCATTGTAACATCTGTAAAACGCATTAAAATAATGAAATTCTTGGAAACCTGTACCTCCTTAAACTTACGACGAATGTTTTTATATTTAACTACCAAGTTACAGTGATGTATAGTATATTCTTAACCCTCTATTATATATGTTACATCACTGAAAAGGAATAAACATTATGTGTCTATAAAGAGACGCAAAAATAACTAGTGGATGTCATTATTATTTAATTAAAGAATTAACCCGTGCCATGTACGATTTCAGAGTTTTTATATCGTTTCTAAACACCGATATGTTATTAAACGGAGCTCGAGGGCAAACAAACGAAAAATGTATGTAAAATATATATTCTCAAAAACGTAATGTTTATATGTCATTTACATACACGAACTCTGCTGCATTCGTTACGCTCTATAATACGAGTACAATGTGTAACACAATATTACAACAACTATTCACGGGGTCGTGTACTTACTACTCTTATAAACACATTTTATATCAATTTAACAAATGAAAGTCCCCATTAAACATAACAATACTGCATTTCAATTGACAGCTGAATGTCAAAAGTATAAGAAATTTACTCTTGACTACTATTTATTCTACACTTCACCAAGACGTGGATAAAAATAAATTATTTTAATTTTTATGAGAGTTATTTCAGCGCTCGCTATATTTTATTTACTAAAATCAAAATAGTGCGACATCTGTTATTACAAAACAGAACAATTAAAATTATTATTAACATATTGTTTGTATGACATCTCTTTTGCAATTTATTTTCACTTCGGGTGAACTTTAGAATGTTGCAGATAAATCTGGGCAATTATAATTATAATTTTCTCTTATGTATTATATATATAATATTTCATGACATGTTTATACGAGTATGTTAACATTTCAATTGCTTGTTTTCTAGACTCAAAAAGAATAAATCGCGAGTTAGTTATTCCATGCGAATACGCATTTATAAAAATTATTCGAAAACATCCAGTCACAGTCCACATTCAATCTAACAACTAAGGATCGTAAACTTCCAGTCCGGTGTTATGTTGTCAGCAACTCTTGAAAAATTAACCAGTAACTCGACCCAGTTTTCAAAATTATTGGTGCATGATAACTTATTTTCTTCGATTTTTGTAAAAAATGTTTTATTGATTTCTTATTTACATTCAAATTTTATTTCGAAACTTTTATAAATTAAACTCGAACTATTTCAAATACTAACTGTAGATAAAATTAAATACAATCACTTAAAATTGATCGAAAGCTTGTTAAAATGCATGAATCTGAAAGTTAATTGTATAGATGTTTTGGTTCAAATGATTATCATTTTGAATTGATTGAAGTCGGTTGCTTCGGGTTGGCGTCATAAGTCATTCTACTAATATGCAATGTCACAAACTCATACATATATACGAGTACATACATCACGCCCGTTCCCTGATTGGGTAGGCGGACAGGACAGGGTATTCTGTCATCTCTACTTACCTCGACAGGGAAATGGCGTGATGATATTTATGGTTGCAAACGAGAACAATGTTGTCTCCCGGTCACAATCTTTAATATGTCTGATTTACAAATTCGATGAATAAGTAATGTGAAAAATTGTGATTGTACATAGGTTGCTACTTAAGTGTTGAGATATGGCAACACCAACACCATACGTCAAATCTGACATCAGCATCGTAAAGTTTGATGTTTTTAATGGTATACGTGCTCAGAAAGTTTTGTCATACGAGTGCTATTTGTATTGTTTACAGTGACTTGAAAAATTCATCTCGGCCAAAAATGGAATTAAATCGTGAACATTTTTGTGCGATGATTTTTTATGATTTTCGACGTGGACTAACTCAACAACAGTGTGCCGATTAACTCGCAACTTCGAATTTTGGTGATGAAGCACCATTCCGGGCCACTGTGCTTCCCTGCTTTTCCAAATTCAATCGTGGCCGTAGTTCGCTCCAGGACGAATTTTGTGAAGGTCGTCCAAAATCGGTTGTTGTGCCAGAAAACATCGATGCTGTGCGTAAACTGATATTGCAAGATCGTCATGTGACTTATCGTGAGATTGAGGCATGTTTGGGCATTAGTTCCACTCGCATACATTCAATATTGCATGAACATTTGGCCGTCAAAAAGATTTGTTCGCGTTGGATACCGCATAATTTGACAATCGCTCAAAAAAAAGGCTCGTGTCGATTGGTCCAAAGAAATGTTGAAAAAATTCGATCGCGGTGCTTCAAAAGACGTCTATAAGATGATGATAGGCGACGAATCATGGATCTATGCATATGAGCCAGAAATTAAACAGCAGTTGACTGTATGGGTCTTTCAAGACGAGCCAAATCCAACAAAAGTTGTTCGCGCATGAAACACTTCGAAGCAAATGGTGGCTTGTTTCTTCGGTCATGTCGCAACAGCGCCTTTAGTGAAACGTCGTACGGTCAATTCAAAATGGTACACCAGTATTTGTTTACCAGAAGTGTTCGAAAAAATGAGGAAAACCAACCGCCGAAGACGGATCATTCTCCACCATGAAAATGTGAGCTTTCACACATCGGCTCAAACAAATGACTTTTTCAGCACTCATTCAAAACATCGAATTGATGAATCATCCGCCGTACAGACCTGATTTGGCACCCAATGACTTATTTTGATTCCCGAACATCAAAAATAAATTGCGAGGTCAATGTTTTTCGACGCCTGAAGAAGCGGTTGATGCGTTCAAAACGCATGTTTTGAAGTTACCTCATTCGGAGTGGAAAAAGGGCTTCGAAAATTGGTTTAAACGCATGCAAAAGTATACAAAAATATACGCAAAAGTGTATTGATCTTTCTTCATGGAGAGTATTTTGAAAAACAATAAAGCCATTTTCGATGATAAATATTTGTTTTTTACTTCTCTGTCTCAACACTTAAGTAGCAACCCTCTTACTATACTAACGCATAAAAACTTTGTAAACGTAATAGATATAAATATTTACCATCATGCAATTTCCTTGTTGGGGTAAAAAGAGAAAACAGACCGCCAACCTTTTCAATCACATCATTTTTCCTTCGCCTCCTTCATATCTCACAGTTCATTCTGTTTCTCCCCTTACCATATATTTTTTTCAAAATTTAATTTACGAAGTCGAACTATACTCTTCTCGGTCGTCCCCTACCTTTGTTTCCACTCATTCCACTTTAAGGCGATATGTTGTTTGAGTGATATTTTATTACAAAACTGTACAAAATATTCAATCATGTAACTTTTATTCCAAAATAGCTTTTTATTTTAGCTTTAATTTTTATTAAACTTGACCAAAGCTTAGGCTTTGGCATAGTCGTTCTTGATATAACATCAAATGATTCATTACTCTCACTTAACTCAACGGCCTACCATTTATGTAATGATACCCAGAATCCATGTTATTCTTCTTTCTTCCTTACAATTCCGAAATTGTAAGGCAAAAAAGGTACGATCAATATAAAATATTAAAGAAATTCGCTTATAAAAGATTTTATTTTTTATGTATGTTTAATAAATTTTCTTGAATATCCTACACATTGAAAACGGTTCAATTATAATCTTGTTAGTGTAATTGGCATCACTATAAACAGTTTTTTTACTAACTGTGCTATTCAAAATAATTTCATCACACTTTTACCCTTTCGAAGTAGGCAGATCGAACGAGCCGCCAGACATTTTAATAAAGCCATATGCATTTAGCGTCCTCTTAGATTATCTCATATCGAAATATCTGACTCCTTACGCACACATAAGTACATAACGCCATTTCACTTCTGGGGTAGACAGAGACGATAGAGCTTTAGATTTTCCTGTCTCGACACACATATTTCGCCTTTTCCATTTCCATACAACTCCTACAATTTCTCTTACTTCTTACATTTCCTTCTTTCAAAATATCATTCACTTGATCTAATCATACTTTCATTAGTCTTCATCTACGCTACCTACTACTCATATTTGCACTGTATATTTTTTTTGTTAGTATTTCTTCATTCATTCGTTTCACGTGCCCAAACCATCTCAGAGTGCTCTTCTTCAACGTACTCATCACATCTACCTTCAGTTCATATTCATTCCTAATCACTTAAATCGGTACCCTGAATGCTTACTTTGCCTTATTTAAACATTTCACTCCCATCAACCAATATGTTTTTATTTCAGTCTTCACTCTTGTTTGCGCTGCACATTTGTTTAGTTAGTCTTTCGTTACTCATCTATAAATATTTTTAACCCCCTCAGTGTGCTATTTTTCCTCCTACTGAAAATATCACTCTTACGACCGCACTATTTCTTATTCTGCCATGCACTGACATACCAAATATTATTTAAAGTACACACTTTTCCAGCGCATTGAGATTAATTGATTATCCATGCATTACAACTATTTTATTTGCACATTTAAACAGTCATTTTCTACTTTGACATTTTGAATTTTTCTAGAGATTAAAATAGAATACAGTGAAAATAACTTTGTGGAAATCTGACAGAAAACAATTTAATATCCAACTCGCATCTTCGTACATTGGATCATTTTTTAATTATGCCACATTTATGACGTACAAATGAACGAGCAACGTGTGTTCAATAAAAATATTTTTAATTATGCCACATTTATGACGTACAAATGAACGAGCAACGTGTGTTTAATAAAAATATTGTTCTCTTCGGTGCATCCGCTAAATCTTCGAGCCAGCATATTTCCCTTCACGACAATCGGTCTTCTTTATATTTCAATATCCTCTACATACTTTATGTCATGTGTTAAAATATATGGAAGGTATCTGACATTTACTGACTGATCGAGTTTATCTCTGTCCAAATACAGCTCAGGTATGTAACATGAACTTTTATTACACTTGAATGTTGTTTTCTTTGCATAACGAGTATATTTACAATATAGGCAATTATATATGATTCACATGTCCTCCACGTAATATACTTTCAAGTACCTTAAACGAAGGTGTAAGGAATACCATATCATTTGCATCATTTATGTTGTTAATACAAATTCCTCTTTAGGAGGAATTTATATTTACAAAATAAATTACGTTATTCCTCCTATCTGTAACAACTCCAGTCTGTATCTGTAACGACATTATTCCTCCTATGTGTGTAAGGTTCTCAAATGTATGTTTTGTTACTTATTTCTCTTAAATTTAGTCCTGTGGTATGTTAATCCTCAGGAATGTCTCTTTTGAGAAGTTGAATCCCTACCATCCTTCCATAATTTGGAAGTCTTCGTGTTGGACGACTGCCAGCGAGTATTTCCAAACATCAAACCCTTGTTTTGCCTACCCGTTCTTTTCACACGTCCTCGCTAGTGATTTCTCTGATTACTACCCTAAGTCGCAATATATTTTGCTTAACAAACATGTTATTTATACTTAAGGCATTAATTTTATTTATTTATTATTACACATGAAATAACAATAATATACAAGAAATATACACAATTGGAGAAAAACAACAGATAATTTAATTTGGACATACAATTTTAATGGATCTGGGTTTGTTGCCTTTCATTTGTCGTATCCCCAGTAAACTAGGATTTTGCCAGTATATCACTGAGGATATTTAGCATGAGAAAAATAAATCGATACTTCTTTCCGATTTTTCATTACACAAAAACAAAACCCCACTGCACGCTCTCATCAACCTGACAGTGACACTCAACTACAACTGGAAACATCTTGCGAAAGACATATATACATATTAATACTATGGAGGTTTAAAGATATTGTAATTTGTTTAGTCCTACACTAAATTATTCCACTTTATATATCGGTATAACCCTACCGATTTCAAGGTTTTTACCTTGAAACAGGAAGGGCTTTACATATTTCTGAGAAACGGAGGTTTCTTGCTCTATCTCAAAGTGTTTTGCCTGTAATGACTCTCAGGGTTTTCAGTTTGTGCATACTTTTTTGTTGTGTCTGCTCTAGACTCTATTCCATAAATCATGATTGATTTCAAACATCTTATTCTTCAGTGTCGTGTTGTTGTTGTTCTTGTTCTTCACTTTGATATTGGCAGTCACTCTCAAGAAAATATATCTGTCTTTGGCGGCACGGAACAGCACCTCAACTGCTTGGACATCAGTTCGTTCGCGAATGTTGCGTAACTAAGACGGGCACTCGACCAGCTCTCGTTCTACAAGTATTGAACGCCGCACCTCGATGTTTGTGATTCTTTGATGAATCCACATTTCAAATACTTCTCGCTTATTTACTCGTATAATTTTGGTTTTCATGGTCCACGTTTCAACACCACAAAGTAAAATAGACCATATATAGCACTTAATCACTCTTTGCTGAAGTTCAAGGGTATCATTGCAAAAAACTGTCACATGCTTTGGTAAATTTTAATTTCACTGTATTTTTTAAGCAAACGGATATAGCAACTTCATTATTTACTTAATTTATTATTTCTGTATGGAGATCATTGCAGCTCAGCTGTTTGAGCTAATTCGCTACATTCGTTCAAACTACCCAACAATTCTTGAATAGTTTCACTGCCCCTACATATCTATTAATCTTGAATAAAACATCACTCGAATACAGAACACGGTAATTATCATAATTTCCCATTTTCACCAATCATTAATTTTTATATCTAACCACTCAACCCAGAGATGGCGCGAATGTCGCGCGAAACCACAGACAAGTGGGAAATAGCAGCATGATTTATCACCAGCTCATCTCGAGTCAAAAAAACAAACCCAAAAATAATTTTGTACCACTCTGACATCTGTGATTGACACACGAGTTTAGTCAACAAATGACAATTTTATCGCGGAGTTTGTCAACGTCCCTTTTTCGCACTCTTATTATTGAATGATATATATTTCTTTCATTCGTCTCAATTTCCTTGATGGATACTTCCACAAATTTAACCCATTAGATACACGTCTAAATCTTCATTACAGATGATATAAAATATTTTGTCAATCGTAGGTAAAGGGTTACATTTTTGCAACCTAGTATATTTTAAAATAAATTTCTTGCAGAATCCGTAGACCAATATTTTATTGTATTGAATTAAGCTTTTGTTGTACACAGTACTACCTGGTGGAATTATTACCACGTGGCAATCTCTTTCAGCCAATCTGAAAAATGTTTTAGAGTTATTAAGTGAAAACGGGCTGAAACCAGTTTTTAAAAAATCTGGGTACCAGAGGGAATTGTACCCGCAATCCCCGAGCTGGGAGACAAGCGTCTTACCAACTAAGCCACAATATGACACTTTTATTAATATGACATTTTTTTTTGTTTTTGGTTATTTTTGGAATAACGAATTTTTTCACATCTTAACTTGAGTTTTCATTCATATCGTCTTGCAGAATTTTTCGTTTTGGGTTAGAATAAGTAGAACTTTTTATGAAACTACCTTTATCGAATTAATTTAATAGGGATAGCAAACACAGAAAAATGATATCCCAAACATCAAAATTTCATTTATTGTTAATTTCACTCATTTTTGGAAAACGCAACTAGCAAAAAACTTTTTTATGACACTTTATACAAGTTTACAAAAATTCGTAAAAATCTATTGAAAATGGAGTTAAGTATAAAAAAAGTCTGCGCTTTAACAGCGATATTACTTCCTCAAGTTACCATGCGTTACAGGTTTATAAAGAACCGTATTTCGTTTATCATATCTAGTAAGACAACTTTCTTCTCACCAGGAGATTGCGGGTTCGAAAGCCACTGATACCATTTTTTTAAATGGTATCTGTCTGGTTTTCTCTTCTCGCCACTGTAAGCGTTTGTCCTTAAACATGATGAACGGGTTTTTACTTTATCTTCGTTCGTTTAAAAAAAACTTACCACATATTAGGAGAAACGTTTAAAATTTGGATGAATTTCAATATAATATTAACTAAAAATTATTATAAGTTACAATATAATAAGTCTGTTTTCCATGACATTTATAAGATCCTCCAATCAATGAAATTTGAGCTTTTATAAGAAAAAAGGAATTTATAAAAATTATGACATCAGGTACAAATAAAAACTCGGTAAATGAAATATTTTTAACAAAAGATTGAAAACAACAACAAAAAAATTATTACAATATGAGAGCTTGATCGGCGCAAGCAGTCAAGGCAGGCCTCATCGTATCACAATTGAAATACAACATTAGGAAGAAACACTACAAACTCGGTATGAGAAATGTTTTTAACCTTTCCTTCCCTGTGTTGGGTATCTTCTACACGTTGCTTCTAATAACCATCAATATCTCTATAAATATAATAAATACAAGGTTAAGATTTTAGGTATTCCTCCATAATATATTTACGCATTAATTTAAAAAATAATATTAATAATAATCAGAATTTATCGACTACATCGAGGTGTTTTGTAAAGATCGAAAACAAATTCGCATTTAAACGCTGCGAGTGCCTCGTCTTGACGATGGGTGAATAGTATGCGGGAAGCGCGACACTATATTCGCATCTCACTCTTGCATACTAGACTGAATTGCGAGGAGCTGAATTGTCTCAACGTCGCAAGCATAAGCGTAAGCGCCGGGGTATGCGACTGACGTTCCGCGCCACTAGTAGCTTCTAGGCTTGCAAATAGGTTAGACGTACGCCCGTTCCGTGAGCGTTGCCAGATGGTTTTTTAATGTTTTCAGCAAATAAATCTCAATTATTATAATTTTTACCTTCAATTATAATTAATTAAGGGGATTATCTATGAATGTTCTTATTTTTCCGATTTTAAATCGCTAATTTTTTATTGGGTACTCACTACCCAACACCGGAGCACGCGTATTATTTTTATCACCGTAAGGGAAGGGTTAACAAAATATTGAAAACTACAACATAATAAAATAATAACAATATACATATGAGAACTTGACCGACCGAAGTAGTCAGGACAGACTCACGGTATTATAATTGAAATACATCATTACGAAAAACCACAAATACAAACTCGGTAAAAGAAAAAAAAATAACAAAATAACGAAAATAAATACAATATGAGAGATTGATCGGCCCAAGCAGTCAGGACAGGCATTATCGTTTCACAATTGAAATACAGCATTAGGAAAAAACACAAATACAAACTTGGTATGAGATATATTTTTAACAACAACAAAAAACTACAACATAAAAAAATGATATCAATATGAGAGCTTGACCTGTCCAAGCAGTCAAGATAGGCGTCATCGTATCACAATTGAAATACAGCATTAGCAAAAAGCTGATGATGAACTTAAAGCGATAAATTATTCAACATTTCTGTAAATTGGTGTGTTCTCTGAAACCGAGGAGATACTTTAAGAAAAAGCTTTAAGCTATAAAAAATCTGTTGTGTTTTTTTTATTTAATCCAAAAATCCCCCGCGAGAGCGCTCCTTAAATGTATACAGGCAGTTAAAAGGCAAAGATTCCCGATGTTAAAAAAAATTAATATTAAAATCATTTCTAAAGTGATTATCTTGGGTCCTTAAAAGCAAGCTTACCACTTAGCTACAAAGTTAACCTTCACAGAAATATTAATTGAATTATTTCGCTGAATTTATTGTACATTTAACAATGGATTTAAAATATATGACATTACTAATTATATAAAAATCAATCAAGAAATTAAAGGTCAAATCATTCCTTGTCTAATTATTATTAGTTTTTTTTTAATTGAGTGACCTCAGCATTATAATATCACTCCCAATAAGTGAATTGCTTAAAAAACCTTAACATAAGACAAGAAAAGAAAAATTAAACACTAAAAAATATGTTTCGTGTTGCTTAAGGGTTGAAGGAAATTTGATGTTACGACCCCACCCAATTTTTGGTACACGGGTCGAATGAGAAGACGCTATGGCGACGAAGATAGGACTAATATTTCTGAGAGGTCAGCCAAGTATTCTCATTCCTTAACCCATTGCCAAATATCCCTTAAGGGATCAATCATCCATACCTTGACTTTAATAAAACCAACCCCTTTTCATTTAATACACCACCCTTTCATAAAATAGTAATCAACACTTTACTTCAAAAATATTTTTTGTACTCTTATAAATTAAAACTGAAAATTTATTTTCAAAGAAATCTTTTCACAATTAAAGCTTGATTTTACATTGCTTAAGCAAAAATAATGAGAATTTATCTCGTAAAAGGTTATAACTAAAACCGTGGTGTAAATCTCACGATTGTAATCCGTCTGAAAGTTTCACGTTC
This sequence comes from Odontocerum albicorne, assembly GCA_949825065.1. Taxonomy (NCBI): domain Eukaryota; kingdom Metazoa; phylum Arthropoda; class Insecta; order Trichoptera; family Odontoceridae; genus Odontocerum; species Odontocerum albicorne. The sequence continues at coordinate 6,921,151 of OX463851.1, forward strand.
GATAAAATCAAAATAAATTGTCCGTGTCTATTACAACTCATTCGCTGTTTAGTGTTTATGTTGGTTTAAATACATAAATACGTATCATCACGCCATTTCCTTTTTAGTGTAGACAGAGTGAATAGAGCGCTCAACTTCCCTATCATGATATATCATACACCCTTCGTCTCCGCGAGATTTATACAGAACTTTATATTTATCTTACTCCTTGGCTTTTCTCCTTTCAAAATTCCATTCACTTGGTACTACCATACTTTCTTGGTCGTCCTTTAATACAACTCCCGCTTATGCTTGTATTGTAAATGTGTTTAGTTAGGCTTACGTCACCCATCTGTTTTCATGTCCAAACCATCTCATAGTGCTCATTTTCCCCCTGCTCAACAGTGTTGAACTCACATTCATTCTTAATTATTAAATTTCTTATTTTTTCATACATCGACACACCTTATATTATTTTCAACGCACGCATTCACACCGCATTAACTAGCTTCATTCATTAATTTTCCACGTTCTCTTATAACTCATATTATCAATAATTGACATTAATACGCTGTTCTCCCACTATCAATAATTGTACACTGTTAATATTCAGTACTCCCATTATCAATAACCCCACTATCAATAAAAATGTACTCCCATTATCAATAATTCCACTATCAATAAGAATATACTCCCATTATAAATAAATTGTGCGCTGTAAATACGCAGTACAACCATTATCAACAATCCCACTATCGATAAGAATATACTCCCATTATCAATAATTGACATTAATACACTTTCCTCCCTTTCCAATAATTCTATTATCAATAAGGCTATGCTCCCACTATCAATAATTGACACTGATACGCTATTTAGAACCATTATTTTAAAAGATCTGGATAAATGGATAATTTAATGGATAGCTGCTTGACCAATCCATCTTTGATCATGTTTCATAACTTGAATATATAATGGATAATATAAATATTTTGATAATATCGTTTTTTTTTTTAAATTATTTAAGCAGAATAACTCTCTTCAACGCGACTCATAGCTCAGTATTACAGCTGTACAGTCAAGAGCAATAGATTTTGTCGGAATATAATAATAATAAAAAGTTAATTTATATATCCCCATTTAGGAAGCAGACTCTCCTCAATGACCGTCTCACTTGAAAATCAAATACACTTTTATTCGTCGTTGTTGCTAATCCTCGTAGACGAGGATCTTCTCACCATTTCTACGTCAATTCAGTTAGAAAGCGAAGCTTTGTCATGGAAATTTTGGTGTCTTTCCTTCAAATCTCTTCCTTTTTTGAGTTAGCCGTTATACTCGTACAATAGCAAACTTGTCGGCCACATATTTTTTCTAAATCCGGTGGTACAACCGAAATGATCCAATCGGAGCACACCGGCATTTAAAAAATGTATTATTTTGGTACTACCATACTTTCTCGGCCATCCTCTACGATTCATATTAATACTTGTATTGTAAATTTGTTTAGTTAGTCTTACGTCAGTTCTTTTTATTTTTTGGAAAAAATAAATGTAAGCGAAGCCAAATGTATCTTTATAGTCCCGGATGCTATGCGGCAAAATGCATGTATATTTGCAATTCGAGGGAATAAGACAAAGCGAGGTTGGAACCAGCGACCTTCCGCGTTATCATCTGGCCTTGCACCTCACACTATATTATGGAAAGATTAAAAATATTACAGAAAATGAAAAAGTTTGAGAATAAGGATAGAAATTTTTATTGAGTACTTCTCCGGATCCACACATATTTATAAGAATATATTGAGTAAGAAAACCGCAGAAACCCTAGAGAAAACGAAGAAGTTCAGATCAAAAATAGAGGCGGTATAAATAAAATATCTCAGTGGAGTGGTCCCACAGAGTCCCATGGAGTCACGCGGAGAAAAATAATATGAAGTGGCGCAAGACGTGAGATTCTGGAAATTGAATTATTGATTCATTGTTTCGATAGATCTCAGCTGAGATTTCTGGAACACGTATTTAAAACTTTTTCAGATCGTCTGTCAAAATAAATCTTCTTAACTTCCCCTGCATTTAGAGGACCAATTGAGAAATAAGCTACACCTGGCAAAGACGGTTTAAAACGTTAACTAAGGAGATACTGGGGCTACCCTGGGTGGAAGTACCGATGATTGGGTAGAACAGAACTCAATGGAAAATAGTTAAAGCCTTGATTCGCTCAAGATATGGCTAAAGCAAATGAATAGAAAAGTGTTTTGATAATCATGATGAAGGAGGTGCGGGATGTGAAGATCGGTGGTTCGGAACCCACGTCCATCAATTAACCTTATTTTTTTTGTTTAGCATTCAAGTTGTATAAGGATACCTATGTTTTCAATCATATACTCGTATATTCTTATGAAAAAAATAAAAGCACTGACCTAAAAGTTAGACAAATGAGTTCTGCAATGGGGAGTATATATCGTCGTCGTTGCTGGTCCTCGAAGTCGAGAATCCCTTCGTCATTTTGACATCAATTCAGTTACAAAGTGAAGCTGTGCCGTGGAGTTTATTTTAAGTAAGTGAGTCGTTGCACACCAGCAAACTCACTGGCCACACCGCTGTACTGGATCCGATGGTACACAGAAGTGAGACAATCGGACCATACTGGCATTTTTTTTTTCTCTTTTTTTCAAAGAATAGGTATGACCGAAGTCATAGATATCCTTATACTCTCAAATACTAGGTGGAAAAATGTCCGTGTCATCCGAAGGAAATAGCACGGCGCGGGGCTCGAACCGGCGACCTTCCGCACAAAAGTTCAGTACATTACCGCGCAGCCATGCATCTCAATATACTCGTATATTAGTTGTATTTTGTAGGACCCTTGAGTAGCAATGGACCTTGTTAAAACTTATCAATAAATTTATAATGACTTTATATTGTTTTGTATTGTATTACACTTTCGTTGTATGCAGAACAACTTGACGAGTTGATCGCCTTCCGATTCTTTTTAATAAACGAAAATGGTGTTAACTAAACATATTAGCGGGGGATACCAACGGGAATCAAATCCGCAAACCATGAGCAGAAAAACGTCTTATCAATTAGACCACGGAGGTCATTAATTAATAAATAAATGTAGCGAGTATACAATTACAATAAACCAAGCTTTCAAATAAGAATTCTACGAGTTTTTCGAGGGACTTTTAAATAAGATGATTTATTTAATTTTTTTGGTTTAAATGGTGTTTTTTTTTGGAATGTCTTTGATAATTTAAATTAAAATTAATCGAAAAGATAATCACAATAATTTTTTAATAATAATTTTCGAATTAAAACGTAGAATAAAAAGGTTATTCCAATCGTTTAAGTGTATTATTGACGTTGGTCATAAACTGTCATCAGAGAATATGCACGTTATCATACTAACCGGTTATAAGAACATAAAAATAATAATATATTCACATTAAATATATGCTGATTGGTCTTGATCTGTATTTATTTGTATAAACCCTTTATTACGACATATTACATGTTACAACAGCCAAGCATAAAATTGTGTCCAGCCCATTTTTGTCTTACGGATAATATCGAAAATTGAGCCCGAAATTAGGGGAAAGAAAGTCAAATATCTTACCAACTAAGCCATGGAGATATGTGATATGTAATAACGTATTTTTTTTCAATGTTTTTCTGTTACGAATCCCTTCTCTAACTTCGTTTCTTTTTTTTTTAATAAAACTTATATATACTCGTACATGCTCCTTCAAGCTTGAATCTTTGTATGAAAACATATCAAAATTTGATGTGGAAAATTTAGTATTTATTTTGGAATATAAAACTTCAAGTATACTCAATTTTGTATACAAATAGGAAAAATATACATAAATAATGTTTTTAAAAAATCTGAACCGGAGGAAAATAGCTAATTTTTCACTATTTCTCGCCATACGCCATACACGTTCCTTTCCTCGGCGGAAAATTTTAAGTAAAAATAATAAATAAAATGAACATATGGATATATCCACATTATAGATTAAAGAGTAAATATAAGTTTTATTCCTATATTACCCATTTTCCATGGAAAAGCTTAAATTCTTCACATGTTACTTGTGATGCCCAAAAAAATATATTTATAAAAAAAATACATATATATTGTAAGGATGTAATGAATTTCGAGTTTCCGCTTACTTAAAATTATCAGCGGCTGTCTCTATAAATAGTTTTTAAACAATTAAAATACATAACCAATATAAAATTGTCAAAATATAATATGTTATCGGTTATAAAATGTTTTTTTTGTATATTTTTTTAAGTATGATAAGTTTGGAACACCACCACGTATGAGGGCATGCTTTAATATAGGATAAGTTTGGAACACCACCACGTATGAGGGAATGCTTTAATATAGGATAAGTTTGGAACACCACCACGTATAAGGGCATGCTTTAATATAGGATAAGTTGGGAACACCACCACGTATGAGGGCATGCTTTAATATAGGATAAGTTTGGAAAACCACCACGTATGAGGGCATGCTTTAATATAGGATAAGATGGGAACACCACCACGTATGAGGGCATGCTTTTATATAGGATAAGTTTGGAACACCACCACGTATGAGGGCATGTTTTAATATAGGATAAGTTGGAAACACCACCACGTATGAGGGCATGCTTTAATATAGGATAAGTTTGGAACACCACCACGTATGAGGGCATGCTTTAATATAGGATAAGTTTGGAACACCACCACGTATGAGGGCATGCTTTAATATAGGATAAGTTTGGAACACCACCACGTATGAGGGCATGCTTTAATATAGGATAAGTTTGGAACACCACCACGTATGAGGGCATGCTTTTGCAAAAAATATTTGAATGACTATCTGCAGCGTCCTTTCTCCATAATGAGTATTTAGGAATTTTGTCGAGTTCTTTAATAACCATCTGGATGGCTGGAAGAGATTTCTGGCTGGCAATAAGCCCGCCAGATTGTGTTTTTACAATGAAGTGTTAATAGAACTTGTTTAGTGCAATAGCTACTTGCTACATTAATATTTTAGCACCACGATCGTAATATTCCAATACTGGACGAAATTTGAGTAGATTATTTGCGGATCATATTTTTTTCCTTTAGCACATCGTTTCCATATTTTTTGTGAAGTTATATTTTAAAATTTAATATAATATAGTTAAAATTTGTTTTGCAAGATTTCTATTTGTTGTAAAAATATTTCATGCGTATTTCTCCAAACTCTTATTGCACAAAATATTTGTGGTTCCACAATGGCTTGATACAATAGAAAAACACCGAAAGGTACAATATATTTTATAATATTTATATATCTTAGATAATAACGCCTCAGCCTACTACATAGTTTTTGGACCTTTTATTGCTGGTTGAATTTTTCATTTTTATATATCGTGAGTCATAAATATTGTTCATTCCGACTTGGCTGGATCACTTGACATTGACAATTTCATCTATTTGTATCCAGACATTCATATTTGTGCAAAATAAGATATACCGTTATTTTCTTCAAATGAAGAGATGTTACATGTCAAAATTTTGTTTTAATTGTTTTCATCACTTGTCATTAAAATAGTCTTATAGAAAAAATACTGATGAAGTAAGAAGTAACCTCCAAGAAGACTATTAAAATTATAATAGTCTTCTTAGAGTTTACAAATAAATAAATATGTCAAACCCATAATATATACTTCATCAGTATTTTTTTCGTAAGATATATGAATAGTATCGCAAACATATAAAGGTCACGTTTCTCTATAGATCATAAAGGAAACCTACGTTTCTTTTGTTTCTCTAAATGAATAAAAGAGAAGTAAATTTTAGATATTACAAGTTCAAAATTAATACCTACAAAATTAAAAGTCGTGCAGATTTCTTAAATATTTTCTATTATTTAATACTCACTTTGGAGTCGGAAAAAAATATCTAATGAAAGCAAAGAATCAGATATAATGAAAAGTTCAAACATTATTTATTCCAAGTGGATTAAAATTAAAAAATCAGTGTTTGAAGTTTTGATTATATTTGAATAAACATTAATTTGCGGGTGTCAACTCTAAAACTCTTGATATCTTATAACTATAGAATATTTAAAAGATAAAATAATGTATTATCCAACGTCTTAAAGCATACTATTATATATGGACCATTAATTTGCTATCAGCATTAGCGTGGGTGGTTTGGTTAAAAAATAGTATTTTTTCGTTAGAATATTCTATTCATCGACCACCAGGTACTTCTAATGCTGTAGTCAATAAATCTCACCTTTTAAGGTACGTTCCATTGAACTATTTATATTCTCCGTCTATTCTTAGCACTAAGTGTACGTCAATTTATCTAAGGTTTTCAATATTCAACCAGCAAGAGAAGAGCATGAACGCTGGTTATTTTTCAACCATATTTCTCGTTTTCTTTCAAGCTTGAAAAGGGGTATTAGTATAAATAATCACGAGTCTACATCAGCTGAAATATGGTGGTAACTCCGCAACTCAGGGTTCAATAAATTGTGAAAAATAAAATTTTATTTGACAAGACCGAAGACCTTCTTGTCAAAAGCACTCTGTTTGAGAATTATTCATGTCTTTGCTTTTCCTTGGCGTTGTTTTAGTTTACATCAATACGCACGAACACCTAAAAAGCTCTTAAAAGCTTTGCATCAAATGGGGTAAGTATATTTATGTATTTTCTGATCAAGTGACATCGAAAATAATGTTTGTTCTAACGAAAAACGTTTAAGATATTGTTTTCGCGGTTCAACTAATTTTGACAACAGTTCAATTATTTCAACATTTTCATTAAATACAATTTTCTGAATATTTTTATTTTAAATGTAAGAAACAATAATCCAACCTTATAAGTGTACGATATCAATAAGCAAAATTACTCTCTAATCATAAATTTACTATAAATACGGATGAGATTCAAAGGGATGTCAGAAAAAGACGCATATTTTTTTCCACAACTAGAATACGGAGTGTTGGAAGCTGATGTATCTGTCTTGATAGAATTTTACTGACTCCCTCCCCCTTTTAAATCAATTTTATCTTACATTTTCGACAAACGATTCAAAAGTTTATCGTCTTCTTCAGCGTCATAGCCACTTTGAAACTGCAGTACGTTGTCCAGATCTTCTCCAATACTCCCGGCATTCCACTGTCCACGAAGCCTGTGGCAACGACAGGGCCGTAGCACTATTCACCTGGTTGCTCCAGCTCTTCAGAGATCTACATATACTCTTGCGACCACATTGCTATGATCATGAGTATTTCCACGCTCTTTTTGCACGAAATATAACTCAAAAATGGTTGTAGTGTGTAAAATCACGCACTTGTTCCAAAATGATGCATTTGTTCATCGTTCCGTCTCTATGTTCAATACATTGGTTCATCGTTCCGTCTTTATATTTCATACATTTGTTCATCGTTCCGTCTCTATAATTAATATATTTGTTCATCGTTCCTTCTCTATATTTAAAACAGTTTCAATCAATGCCGATAATTGTATTTTTTTCTTCATAAAGTTGACAAAGAGACCACTTATAAAAATAGGTCAAACCCATAAAACTGGCTTATTTCAAAGGTAATTTGCAGTTTAACTGCAATCTCAAACGAGGTTCAAAGTTTAACTGCAGAGTTTTATTTAACTTACAGAGTGAATAGTCTTTACGATAAGAGTAAGAACAGAAAAAACATAAAAAAAATCTTTCTTATTCGGTCTAAATCAGTATTTCCCAACGTGGGGCCCACGCCCCATAAGGGGGCAATTTGATTTTTAAAGGGGGCAATTCGAAAATATACTCGTTCAGAGTTTAGTCGTATTTTGATCGCTTTGTCGCGTCACCGTTACGTAGGGGGGGCATAAGAATTTTAGAAAGGCTTAGGTGGAGCATAAGAAAGGCTTAGGTGGAGCATAGCACAAAAAACGTTGGGAAACACGTCTAAATAAAATTATTCCGGCTGTCCCATCTGTGTTTGGATAAAATCAGCTTACAGACAGGCAAACACCAAGAGTATCTTAAGCAAGAATTTCTCCTTCTATTTCAGATTTACCTTAATTCAAAGACTGAAGACGGATTTTCAAAAAAATTGCCTTATTTTTTTTTAAATGTGTAATTTTTCACAATGTCAAGATCTTAGTTTCGGCCAATCATTGAGATTTATCATTCAATTAAATATTTTATAGATTGATAAAAAAATCTTTTTGATCTCTATAAATATACTTGTACGAGTAAATATAGTGAATAAATTATTCAGTGCCTCAAGGTGACTTTCTTATCACAGAGTGTAAACCATCTATTATAGGTGACTGAGCAAAGAGACCAGATTATCTCAAACAATGTTTTCCAATTGTTAGCCTTCTAACATGAAAAGAGTTCCTTCTAGTTTAAAAAGGAATATGGTTTCGATGAGATTATTGAGAGATTCAAGAGAGATTGATCACGAGAGGTCATAAAATGGGACTAGAGAAAAAAAGTTAAGATATATAAATCTAAATAAAGTTATGTTAATCATCATCAACATCACGCCGTGTGCCTATTGGAGTAGGTATAGAGAACATATATCAACTTCATTCTAGTTTGGTATTGTTCCTCATCAAGATACTCTTTAATTAGAAAAGCCTTTCCACTCTTTTTTTCTTTCAAAATTGTATTCATTTGATCGTGTCACGTTTTTCAATGTATTTCCAAACTTTTTGTACTTATAGCCAAACCATGTCAATGCTCGTTTATTCATATGAATCACTTTGTATTCTTTCAATTCACATTATTTTCGAATTTCTTCAGTTCTTAATTTGCCATATATTATTTTTCCACACATTCTACGCAACGCTCTCATTACTATCGCATCAATCTTACTTTTATAATTTTCTTACAAAATTAAAAAATTTCATATCCTTATATCGAGAACAAGATTATATTGTATTATGAGATTGCCAGCTTTGTGTTATCTTGAAATGTTTAGGTAGGTAAACACATTACATAATTCAGGATTCACCCGGTTGCCTGCTGCTACCCATATTTTAATATCACACATCCGATATGAACATATTTCCAAGGTACAACATTGCTAAGTTATGAATAAAATTACGTTTATATCTATACGTAATTGAACATGGTCCACAAATGTGTTTTAAATTATGTGAACGTCATATTGGAGTTTCGGTGGTTTCGTATTTTTCGATCAAATTTATTCATAAAGTTGCAACCAAATGCTCGTAAACAGCGGTTTTAGTTATTTTTATTATCTCGGTAATCTATCGTGTCGTACAACGCTTATTATTGTCGATCGAAGCCTTCAATTGGTCGTTATCGGCCTTCCAGAGCGGACACCATCTTTGAATGTCGTATCACAGACACTTAACGGATTGTCGCCACACAGTGCGCATATCCTTAATTTTAGTTATGTATGTGGTAGTAAAAAAGCAACAAATTTTATTCCATCTTCGAAATGACACCAAAAAACCACTCAAGCAACTTGGGTATGTTTCATAATAATATACATTTGGTTGGTTTGAAATGAAGTTAGCTATAAAAGAAACTCTCGAAATCTATCCGAGAAATATAAATGAATGGTTGAATTAAAATAGGCACTAAGTACCAAAAAAAAAACAAAAAAAAACTAAGTATGCAGTTTGATTATATATGACATATAGAACGAAACTGCATACTTAGTTTTTTTTTTTTTTTTTGGTACTTAGTGCCTATTTTAATTCAACCATTCAAATGTTCTTTCCGAACAACATATTATTTTGCAAGTAAACTCGTATGCGGTTGACGCGCTGGGTGGTTTGGAAATTTAAATAAAAGTTAAGATATCAATTATGTATTCTTTTCCTACTAATTCATTTACAAAAATTAAACCAAATTTTCTCATCAGAACATAAAGTCTGACTCTTTTTATAATCTTTTTCCTCTTTGTTGTATCGTCAAGACAAAATTTGTTGCCTTGGTAGGAACTTTAAAATAAAATCATCAGACTCCAACTCAAGTTCCTTTCAACAATCGTTATCTATAGAATGACCTCCTTGCCCTTTTTGGTAAAACATCTGTCTTCTAAGCCTGGATTTACGGGTTTGATTCCCGTTGGTACTCGACTTTTAAAAAATATGGTTCAAATCTGGTTTACATTTAAGGCCTCTTTAAATTATCCTTCTGGTTGATTAGATAGTATTATAACATGGCAACTAACAAAAAAAAACAATTCAATATAATAGGCAAACTTCTCAAATATTTTAAAGGTTTGTTGTAAGATCACAGAGGTCGTCAAAATAAAATCGCAGTCTTGTCCAATTAAAATCTTTCTAAGTATTTGAATAAATGACCTTAAAGCAATGAGTCCGTTGATAATTTAGAAATGAAGTATATAAGAATACAATTGAAATATAATTTAAAAAAAATCTTTTTAGAAAATGAATAATAATTGAAAATCCGCTCCCCAATATTTGCCACAATTTGTACAAACAACACATTTGGTATTCCCTATTTGTTTGTAGACGTGGCTTTACATCTCGGCATGATATTTATATTGTCCCAGCTATTTATTCAATTTGGGACAATTCGCCTGCTCCAGGCGGGACAATCCGGTCAATAAGTAGCCATAAGCTGTCCGATTGGGAATTTATAACTGGACACGTACTCTTACACTAAATCAAGATGGTAATTCCGTTACACTCTGTAGGCCTTTATTTATTTTGACATGGGATACTTTATCTGTAGTTAATAGTTTGCATACTCTCGATAGAGAGAAATAGTCGGATAGGAAGGAAACTTCATGACTCGAACGTCCAAACAAGATTCTTCAAAGAAGTCACGTATTTAACTACAATTGAAAGAATTGAGAGGGTACAGAAACTAATCGTCAAGGTTATATTGGAGAAAGCTTTAAGATATTCAAGTGAGCAATTTTTCATTGATTTTGGCACTTTGAATATTATACAAACGTATATATAGAAAATAATTCACATGATTGACATAAATACTGAAGCTCATGGAATAATTGATTATACAATATTTATTAGGCAAGGATCAATAGTAGAAATAATACACTAAATGTTAAAAGGATAAACACTCTTTTTAGCTAAAAAAAAAAACATTTTCTTTAGTTTCTATTGTACGAGTATATAACGCATTGTCAGCAAAGTGCAAATCACTTACTATTTTAAGTTTATCTTGTATGTTTATTACGCATTGTCAGCAAAGTGCAAATTACTTACTATTTGTTTCTTCTTTTTATCGTGTCAAAGGTGCTATACTACTTCCGGCCAGCATTGGGGGTTCCATCACCTGGATAGCATTGGGGGTTTCACGAATCAAGCCTCTTCAGTAAAAGATAACTGAGTGATCGGGCACTACAGCAAGTGTCGCGTGGACTGTTCCTCACCGCAGATACAGAGAATCGATCCATCACACAACATTCCCATTTAGATATGTTCTTCCAATTGTTGTTCGGCATTGCTAAACCTGAGAGAATTTTGTTACACATTGAGCAGGAATACAAATAAAAACTAAGTTGGAATTTTAAAATGAATTTTGTAACTAGTCACAAAAATAATGAACATTAACATAAATCATATACTTGTACAAAAATTTCAGAAAATATACGTACATGCATACTACATATCATACATATAACACAAATTTGAGACAGGTCAAGGCTAGAGTGATCCAAGGCCCTAACATATAAAGAAAAATCAATATGTTTGGAAAAGGTAAAAACAAAAATATGTATACGTAATTCATCCACTCCACACATAACAAAACCCACATGGAAACGTCAACATATTTTCAGAAATCCCAAAAAGTTTTAGAAAGAGGAAAGTCAACTAAATAAAAGGAAAAAATGTCACCATGACTAGAAATTTCGCAAAATTCGATCGCTTATTTTTCTACTTGCATCTCTCATACTATTTACTTATTGAATACTGCAATTTATCTGCACTTTTCCTGCTAATAACGTCATATCATCTGCATACAGCAATCCGCGTACATTCACAGACTTCAGTTATTATTTCTCATATAAATCCATGCAAATATTAAACAATCATTCTAATTATATGCTCTAATTTTAACGTGTTATAACGCAATCCCACGTATTAATTAACATTCATCACCATAATCAGACAATATTATATTTTTTAAGATTAAGTATTGGATAATAGAGATTATCCGATAAAGCTATTCTCTCTATTGAACATTTGATTTCGAACAAAATCAATTTCGATCAAATTATTAATATATTTTCGGTCCTGAAAGTTTGAAAAATATTAATATAAATGTTTGACATTTTAATTTGCGTCTGTTGATTTATACTGTGAGGTAAATTTGAAAAAGATTTATACTGTAGGGCTATTTTTCATTAAATGTAAATAATTGACACTTAGAACAACTGCTTAGTGTGCAGTGAAAACGTGACAAAAGAATGCTCATTTATATAATAATTCTACTATGTTCATTTATTTATCAATTTTTCAACGGCCCGTGAAACTCTTACATCGATAATAAAATAAGATCATTTCGGACAAACAAATTAAGTTATTTTTCTGAATGTGCGTGTTTCATTTCAACAATATTCAGCAGGAAACCATTAAATTTAACTCATTTTCTTCTGACAGTAGATTAAAGATCTGGTTTTACGAAAGTCTTGATAAAAATAAGCTTAAGTTATAGAAGCCGCTTACAATTGCTCATCGTGAAAACGTTTTATTTTTTGCAATGGATTGATAAAATCATCTTAGATGTTTAATCTATATTTTCTGCATTATTCCTGAGATGTGGGCTGCCAGCTATCCGTCCATTTATTTGTGGTTCTACCTAATAGTTGACTTCCTATGAGGAACGTGACCCCTCCAGTAACGAATTTTCTGTCTACCAATTTGTCTTTGGTGCCACACACTCTTCTTAATTCTGTGTTACTTATTCTATCTGTGAGGATTAAGCAGTTAAAAATCGCAAGAACTTAATTTCGTTCATGTGGTATCAGCTTTTGTGGCAATAACATATCTCATTACAGGCTCTCACTTTACTTTCTGTTGTTATGTACTTATTTTTCTAAACACTCGTGGTTTTCCGAGATAGTAGGGAAACATTTATTCGAAAAAAAACCATAGATAATCCGAGTAAAAATCGGATAAAATATATTAAATAAAACTAGAGCACACAGCTTAATGACACGAAAATACAAAATTAAGGATATATTATAAAATACGAGGAAAAACGATTCAAAAAGTCAATAATAAATCAACAATTAGTTACAATAGTTAGTAACGAGGTCTAAAAATGTATTTCCTATCGGTATTTTGTGTGATTCCACCCATCATGTCAGTGATTTTAGGAGTACCTATTCCAATGTTGTGTTATGTGTAAGTGTATTCCTTATCTGTGTATACTTTGAGGAAGTTTTTTGAGTAGTATTTTGAGGAAGTATTTTGACTTTCAAGTTGGTGTTCCCTCTCTATACACGCGTAATTTAAATTTATAAGTTGACGTTCAGCGCCCGCCAGCTTGCATCAAAAGATAACATTGAATAATAATTGCAAGCCCAAATAATAGATTTTGAACGAGTCATCGACTGAAAATTCCGGTCGATGACGCATTCGCAATTTCGCCACTTTTATTATCAATTTTGCCGGTTTTATTTTCTGATATACGAGTATATAAGTACGAGTAGTCGAACGAAACGTTATTTTCATATTATTTAAAAATGTCATTAAAAAATCCGGATTTTTTACTTTATTAACCACATATAAACAAGAATATTTTGCACATCTTTTATTTAAGAGATTCCGATATTGCGTAGGCTTTGTCCAATAATTTCATTATATAAGTCAAAGTAGCTTTATATATCCATTCCAATGTATCAAAAAGACATAAATTGCTCAATTATCTTGTTTATCATAAGATTGCATCTTACAGGTTCTCTAGACATGGTATTTTCAATTAAGATATATTATTTAATACAAGGGAAAATTTTGATAACCGGAAAGTTGATGTTCGTAAATAAAGAATTTCTGCTACAAAAACTTTAAATTTAAAGATAAATGTTTCCAAGAATTCGAAGTCATTCACCATCACTAAATGATTCAATTTGTTCCATCTGATCGAATTTCCCCTGTGATTTCTTATTCTCAATGCTACATCTAAAACTACTTAAGACTATTATTTTTTTTATAATTTTCATATTTTATATCTAATCTTGCCATACACCATCTATTGTCAGTTTGATTAAATTGAGAATAACTTTTATTCGAAAAATATTCGTTGCTTAACACTACTAATTTACTTGAGAACGTTTCACTAATCTAGCCGAGCTTCAAACCAAATTATTTTATACACAATAAATAGATGGGCTACATAAACTTTTTACTATTTATCGGTAGATGGCACGCATTCTAATAAAAAATATTAATTGTATGCGATTTCTAGACTTAACATATTATATTAAGTTTATATTTTTAAGAAGAATTCAAGCTGATAAAAATATTGATATGGACAATAATGCATTCAAATCAATAACTTCTCTTTTCATAGGTTTTAAATTTTAATATAACACATACATACAAACGATCAAGCTTTATCCCTTTAAGCGTAGATAAACAGAATAGATATTCAAGCCGTTCTATCCATGCACACATCTCTCGGCTTGTCCACAACTATACATCTCGTCATACGTACTCTCCTGTTACTCGTACTTACTTCCTTTCCCTCTGTTAAAATACCCGAAATTATCTCCTTTCACTGTTACCTCGACATATATATTTCTTTCGTCTTTCACAGTCCATTCTTTCAATGTGACTGCAGCATCTTAAGATTATTTTTTGTAATATTACTTATAACATATATCTCTAAAAAACAGTTAGTTACCCTTTATCCGATTACTTCATCTACCAAAGATAAAATACCCGATATTCTACGCGAGATACGCATTTATTCTGCTATTTCAATATCCAGGATTCGTTTCAACATATCCAAGTTGGCACTAGCACAATTATTATTTTATTTATTTACATGACAAGTAATTATACTCACAGAATCCTGGATACGGAGTTGTTAGATTTCAGAATTCCGCGAAATTGTACATTGGTATAAAAGGGAATTTATTCATTAATATTGAATTAATGAAGAAATCTGTGTTTGTCTCTGCTAGGAAGGTGTTGTGGGATGATCCCAGTCATTTTGATGGCTTCACTCTTGAAAGTGTTTTTGTTCCTTGGCCTCAAAATATATGTGTGTGATTGCGGGATATATACTGTCGTTTGTTTGCACACAATTTTTTTTGTCGGCGGTTTTTAATAAATGAATCGATTGTATTGACTACTTATTGATTGTTATTTATTATTTTCTGTTTTTTTAACCAAATATACAAGGGTGTGGATTGAAAAACATCATATGTCCTCTCGACCGAGTTCACCCTTTATTGATGGGGTGTATATCGACCGGAGAGATATCATGCGATGTGCCCTGAATCTTTTGATAGCTTCTCTTTTAAATGTATTTTCTTCGCCATTGTCTTATGCAATTAAGAATATGTTTATATGTTTACATATTATGTTACTATCAAAAAACCTATATATATTTATTTATTAAACTAGGTGATAAAACATGTTCTAGTATCCTTAAATGCACTGGCATATTTTATTCTCTCTCTTGAACAATATGTTGAAATGGAGATCGTATCTTGTGCTTTTCGGTTACATCTAAAATAAATAAGTTGAAACATTTTTTATATAAAGTTTTTTTTATAATATTTCCATAAGTTTTTCCTTCACATCCCTTTCGATGGGTCAGCGCATTATTCACAGATTTTGACAAGGCTTTAAATCATGAGGAATACATACAATGATGATAAAGGTACTTGAGATAAATTATGTTCATCTTAGATAAGGGGAAAAAATAATGGTTTAGATGCCAAGTATTCATATACATCAAAATTAAAAATGCAGTAAACACACTTCATTAATTGTCATTTAATACTAATTTTATACAGTTCAATATTCCAAAACAATGAAGAATGTCATAAAAACAAATAAATGTAAGATTTATAAAACCTTCGTGAATAATCCAAGTATTTACTTTTAATATTAGGTCCTTACATATGAAATTGGCGTTTTGTTTGGGAGGACATAAAGTTGATTTTTTTTAATATAATATATTTATTTATTCAAAGTATGTACCATTGCTATCTATGCACTTTTGCCATCTCATAGGTAGTTCATCGATCCCTTTACTAAAAAAACCATTCGGACGGGAATCAATAAAATCTTTGAAGTCGGTTTGGACTGCCCCATCGGAGTTGAATTTTTTCCCTTGCAAGAAGTTATCCAAATTTCGAAAAAAATAGTAATCTGTTGTGGCAAGGTCCGGAGAGTACGGTGAATGTCTTAAACATTCCAATTGAAGCTCTTCTAATTTGGTAGCCGTCTGTTGTGCAGTGTGTGGTCTAGCGTTATCATGAAGCAGCAGTGGCCTAGAGCGATTAACCAGCCTCGGTTGTTTAGCAGCTAGCTTTTCCATCATGGTTTGCAGTTGCTGACAATAGACATCTGCCGTAATCGTCTGGCCAGATTTAAGAAAACTGTAGTGAACGACACCAGCACTAGTCCACCAAACGCTCACAAGTAACTTTTTTGGAGTCAATTTTCGCTTGGGGCATGGTTTGGCTGGTTCGGCAGGGTTCAGCCATTGCGATGAGCGCTTCCGATTATCATACAGGATCCACTTTTCATCACAGGTAATGATTCGATTCAAAATCCCTTCATTATTGTGCCGGTTGAGTAATGCAACGCAGCAGTCAACGCGCGTTTGTTGATTTGCTTCACTCAATTCGTGAGGTACCCACCTTTCAAGCTTTTTCACCTTCCCAATTTGCTTCAAGTGGATTAAAACAGTTTTATCACTAACACCGCAGCCTGCAGCTAACTCGGACGTGGTTTGCGATGGATCCGCTTCCACAATAGCCTTCAATTCTTCATTATCAACTTTGGTCTCCGGCCGTCCACGGGGCTTATTCCGCAGGTCGAAATTTCCAGAACGAAAACGTTGGAACCAAAAACGCACTGTGTTTTCTTTTGCGGCACCGTCGCCATACACATCATTAATCCTTCGAGCCGTTTCTGCAGCACTGGTGCCACGGTGGAACTCGTACTCGTAAATAACGCAATATTTCAAGTTTTCCATTTTGTAAACTGAGTGACGCAAAGATAAAAAACAATTGAGGAAAAAACAAATGAATTATAATTTTCGAAACACAAATACTTGAGTAAATAGCTGTATAAATTTTAATTTGGAATTCCCAACCAAGGAGAAGATATTTGAGATCAAAGTTGCCAGTACGGCAAAACGCCAATTTCATATGTAAGGACCTAATATTATTTATAGTTAAGGCATATTAACACTGTGGAGGCTAAAAGACATTGTCATTTGTTTAGTCAAACACTGTTTTTTCCACTTTATATAACGGTATAACCCTACAAGTTTCAAGGTTTTCACCTCATCGTCAGGGGGGCACAAACATGGGTATTTTTTGTACACTCCAGATGATGAGGTAAAAACATTAAAACTGGTAAAGTTATACCGTTTTCTCTCCGTGGTTGCAGTCCTAAGACTGGTTTGCAGCAATTTCAACTCTTGTCCTCCATTCCCCCCTGTCCTGTGCGGCTCTTTTTAAATCTGTATATGTTGAGCAGCGCACGTCCACCAACAGGTCCTCCAGGTACTCTCGGCGTGGGCGTCCCCTAGAGTTTGTTCCCTCGGTCATACCCTTCATTATGGCATGCAAGAGGCCCTCTTGTCGTATTATATGACCGATCCATCTTGCACGCCTTTCGGACAGGATCCTGAGCAGGTGCCTTCCTCCTTCGATTCGTTGGAGAACCTCTTCATTTGTGATGCGGTCTCTCCAGGAAATTCCTAATAGTCTTCTATAGGACCACATCTCAAAAGCCTCTAGTCTTCGTCTATCTCTTTCGGATAGGCACCATGTCTCGCAGCCGTACATCAAGATACTCCATACATAGGTCTTGATGAGGAGTATTCTCAGTTTTAGGTCTATATTATTTGATTCTATTATTTTCAACCTTTTATTAAATGCTAGTCTAGCCTGATGTATACGGCTGTCGACCTCGCTCTTGGACCGACCGTCCCATGTTATTTTGCTCCCGAGGTAGACAAACTCCTTGGTGTTCTTTAGTGGTTTACCCGACATCACTATTCTCATCTGGTGCTGCGCTCGGCCTACAGTCAGCAGCTTTGTTTTGTCTTTATTTATCTTCATACTGTAGTTATTTTGAAGAATGCTTTCCATAGTTGTTAATGCCTCTTGTAGTTCCTCTTCACTTTCAGCAACCATAGCAATACAGTTTTATAAAGTGGAATAAACGGTGTTTAACTAAACAAATTAGAATATTTTTATTTTTTAATATTTTCAATAAAAAGTTGGTAAGACGCCTGTCTACCAACCCGGAGGTTGCGGGTTCAAATCCCGCTGGAACCCAGTTTTTTTTAAAGGTGTCTGCTTTTCACTTATGGCAACTTTATCATCGTTTTGGTTGATTAGAAGAGATTGCCACATGGCAATAAGGCCACCAGGATGTATTATGTACAACGAAGGTGTAATACAATACAATATTTAATGACAAATTTATTTTTTATTCCACTTATTAGCCCGAATATAACGCGGCCTCAAATTTTACTTGACCTATCAATTTTTAATGACAGTATTTTTTTAAAAAAAGGAAACCATGTTATAGTAAACATGTTTATTAAAAAAAAAAATTATATTTTATCTTAAAAAAGATCTTTGTTTCATATTTATTATTTTTTTAATAAATAAAACAATGTTTTATCCTTTGTATTCTCTACTGCATTTTTTATTTTGTGAGTTCACTAGCGGTTCCATAGACCTACGACTTTCTCGTCAAATGAAGATCAAAGTTTACAAATAAAAATGCATTAACTGTTCATATTTTATTATAGACAAAAGAAAAGAATCTTTGGAAAAAGAGTAAATTGGAGATGTCTAAAAAAGTATATATCATTTTTCGGAGTTCGGTTACCACTTCATCGAAAAAAAACATTCGTTTAATATCGATCGTGGTTTGCGGATTCTGCACACGATGCAGAGGGGATTGCAGCTGGATAATTTAGAATTTCTCTGGATTGATGACATCTTTACATCTGGTATGAAATGCCCCGAAATGCATCAAGTACGAGCAACGCGTGAGAGTTTCTGCGGGATCCCGGTCATTGTCTCCATGTTAGGCGACCTCCGTGGCCTAGTGGGAAAAACGCTTGTCTCCCAATCCAAAGGTTATACATTGGAATTATTATTAGTTATTCCCATTGGAACCCAAATTTTAAAAAAATCCTGTCTGGTTCTCCCTTAAGGCCTCTTTAACATGCATATTAGTGCATATTAATAGTAAGAATGACTTTTAAATAAGTTTTTTGTTTATTTTCATTTGATGCAGGTTTAACCCAATTAATCAAAGAACCAGAAAAAAAAATGGTTAAAAACTGAATATATAATAATATAAAAGCAATGTTACTCATATTTCGCTGCGAATTGGTTCTACTATACGTACAAAGTTGAATCCTCAATTTATCCACAATGAAGTAGTTAAATCCTCAATTTATTCACAATCAAGAAGTGGAATCCTCAATTTATCCACTGAACGATTAAAAAAAAAAACAACTAAAAGTCTTCTACAACCAATACAGAGCCTTCAAGAACAGCAAAAGAACGATGAGTCAGATTCACCAGAACTAGTTTATTTATTCGATTGAAAGGATTAAGCTGTGAAGGTCTTCTTTCTGATTGGTTGGAAGAGATTGGCACATGACAATAAACCCGCTCGATTATTCTGTGTAGAAGAAAATGGTCTTAAAAGTATATACCAAATCATTTCAACAATACAACCAATATAATAAATGAGTACAGAAAGAGAGACAATATTTATCAAGACCAACAAATTTATTTATATTACACCAAAATTTTCACTTGAAGCAAAATCTTCTACATTTTTTCTCATTTTGTCTGAGGAAAAGATAAGGTAATTGTAATCAGGTCCGTTTCTAAGGATTTAACCAGAATAAGTAAATCTAGGGGTATATCAATTGATTAATTGTTTACATTTTTCGTGGAAAGCTTTCGTGGGACTCCAAGAAACTTTTAGGGGTTCAAAATACTAATTCTTTGTTCATTTAAAGGAATATCAATGATATATTTTTAATCCATTAGATAACTCGATTTAATTAAACTATATAATCAGACAATTTACCCTCTACGATATTATGATTAAAAAAAGTAATAAATTTAACATTTCACGCCTAGGTGTTATTGAACACGTGAAAATTTATTGGTAAAAAGAATTATGCGTACCAAAGGTATTATTTTACATGGGCTTTAAAATGTTGGCCCGTGTGCTTAACATCAGCACTTAATAAGCACTTTAATTTCTTACTCAATTATTTCCACTTTATCTTGAATGGTGGAAAACACTCAAAGTCAAATATATATTACTACGCAGATATGCAGATCATTAAATAATAGTTTATACATTAAGTTTCCTTTCTTCGCTCTCTGAGTATTCCACATTCTTCAGCATTTCACAAACAGCGAAGGCATTAAGATGACTTTTTCATATGATTTCAATATGTTAAAGTTTTCTGCCAACCTTCTTGACAATTTTTAGCTCCCTTCTCCTGGTCATCGAGTACTTTGTTAAATTTGTATTTTTTTTTATATTTTTTTATTATTTATGTAGTGTAAAATGTCCTTTTTTTATTTACATTAAAAATATAAATCATCCACCTTTAATACAAAATTTTATAAAACTACCGTGATAGGTAAAAGAGATTTATCCTTGGTAATTTGTCCAAAGTAAAGTGTTTTATAAAATATTGAATTAAATCAATCAATGGACGTTTTAGTTTTATATTCCGATTTCATTTACCCAGAAACAAATCATTTTAAGATTTCTAATATTTTAAAATATCAAAAATACATTGAGCTAACTTATCATATATGAATTCAATGCACTATTTTATATTGGTTTATATAATATAATCACTAAAAAGTTAAAATAAAATAGTTATATAAGAAATATTAATTAAATTTTTATATTAATTTTGAATTAGTAGACAAAAATATTTGTTTATAACATTAGTATTATTTATATATTTTTTGCTTTATGTTTTATCTCAACCTACCGTTTCAAATCAACTATCCCGCTTTAATTAGTGTATCGATGCCATAGTGGACATTCAGAGAAGTAAAAAAACATATTTTAGGGAATATTACATTTAACTTCACACATTTTACAACATTATGAAAAATAATTCGTAAGGAACGTGGGGGTTGTAATCATTATTGATAAAATATATACATTATTTTGATGCTATCTTGTACCAATTGCCTGCATTCATTTTCAAATAAAAATAAAAAGTAATTACCAGCGATTTTTAAGGTTTTCACTTTGTAGAAAACCGTGTAAGAATATTTAATCATTCGACTCGAAGACAGCCTCGAGAACGAAGATAGAAAAACTATCGTGGGGATAATTTTTTTTATTAATTAAACTTTTATTAAAACAAAGTCTTTTTTAGTAAATATTAAATAATAATGAAGCGGTCCTGAGCAGAAAACCTATCTAGCGTGAGGATTGAGATGAAATCTTGAAGAATGGAAGAAGGGCAACCGAATTCTATTAATCAAGATTCCTTCAACACTCCAGACCAATGATCAATAGAGTCTGGACGGACGAATAAAACATTGCGTCTAATGCTGAAAGAGCTTCTACCCATGCTAAGGCATGAGAAGAAAGAATATTTCAGAGGGCAGCGGACCAAAGCATACAACTAAATTATTATGAATTTAAAATATTGACAGCCGATAAAAATACGGTTATTAGTAAATCATACCATATAATATATTATACAAAAAAAATTTCGTTGCAAAAAGTGTACAATGCAATACAAGCCGTATAAAATATATATAAGAAATATTAAGATACATAATTAGTCAAATATACTCGTACATTAAAAATAATAATGATGATGAAAACAATAAAAAGGCACTTATTTAAAAAAAAACGCTATTAAAATTAAAAATGGAATAAACGAATAAACCAGATACTCCTGCGGCTTATAACATTCTTGTATTCTGCATTTGCGTTGTCTTAGAAGTGCATCAAAACCAGGCAAAAAAAATGTATCAAACATCTTTAAAGCACTTCAATATATTGGATAAGTAAGTGATGGATGATAGTTTAAATAAGTTTCTGTACTACATATAGGTAGGTATAGGGTATAACTATGGTTCATATTGTGTTTCTTAACTACAATTATTATTACAATAGTTACGATAGCTAATTACACTTATGTGTAATTAGCTATCGTAAATATTGTGTTATTTTCTTAGCTACGGTAACTGTTGTGTACTCGTAATTAACTATGGCAACAATTGTGTTATATTCTTAGCTACGGTAACTGTGGTATAATTAACTAAGGTAACTATTGTGTTATTTTCTTAGCTACGGTAACCATTTTGGTAAATATTGTCTAATTAACTATGGTAACGATTGAATAATTCTCTTAGCTACAATAACTATTGTTACTATTGTGTAATTAGCTATGCTAACGTTTGTGATA
This sequence comes from Odontocerum albicorne, assembly GCA_949825065.1. Classification (NCBI taxonomy): domain Eukaryota; kingdom Metazoa; phylum Arthropoda; class Insecta; order Trichoptera; family Odontoceridae; genus Odontocerum; species Odontocerum albicorne. Next base: position 6,943,786 of record OX463851.1, read on the forward strand.
TTTCCTTAGCTACGGTAACTATTGTGGAAACTATAGTGTACTTAACCATGGTAACGAGTATGTTATTTTGTTAGCTACGCTAACTATTGTGACATTTTCTTAGCTACAGTAACTGTTGTGGTAACTATTCTGTAATTAACTATGGTAACTATTATGTTATTTTCTTAGCTACGGTAACTATTGTGTAATTAACTATGGTAACGATTGTGATATTTTGTTAACTACGATAACAATGAGTTATTTTATATGGTAACTTATATATTGTTTTCTTAGCTAAGGTTACTGTTGTGGTAACTGGTGTAATTAACTATGGTTTCTTTTTTGTTATTTTTTAGCTACGGTAAATGTTGTGGTAACTATAGTGTAATTAACTTTTGTAACATATTGTGATATTTTCTTAGTAGCGATAACTATTATAGTAACTATTGTGTAATTAGGTATGGTATTAGTAACTATGGTTTTATTTTCAAATGAAAAATTGACTGATTTACGATTAGAGTACATTATCTAAATTTCAAATTACAAAAAAGTATATAACTTACTATTTGGTTTATATTCTACTCACGATTATAGTGACTTTAGTAAGTAGTGTTTTTAATAAAACAGAAAAATACGCTGTTTTTGTGGGGGACGTTTCCCATTTATGTTATAAGTAAAATATTCCACTCCGAAAAATATATCCATCCCTTTATGATAGGAAATAAAAGAGACAAACGTTTTTTTACCGATATATTATCGGTTAAGTGCGACATTTGCCCTAAACAAACATTGCTAATGGGTTCTTAATTTGTAGGTAAATATGGTAACCAAGTTATGACCACTACAAACAAAAAATGTTTTATCATCCTTTTCTCCCCTTCAAATTAACATCAAATCCAATTTGGTATATTTAGTAAATTACATACACAAGTACATATTGCACATACCATCATACTTTCTCCTGTTAGGATAGGTCGATGGGGCAGAACGCCAAACTTTCCGGCCACGACATACTTCCTACGCCAATATTTTGTCAATAAATAAATAAATATATTCCGGCACTCCTGGATTCTCATTTTTCAGTATATGCTTCATAGAGAAAAACATTAACATTTTTTTTCTCTATAAAGCATACACTGAATTATTCTTTTAAATGACTCTTCACCCAAATTCGGGTATTCCCATATAGTAAGCAATGTTAGTTAACTAAGTTCATTGAGAATACAGAATGTGTTATGTTGCAGAAACACAGTCATAGTAAGCTCTCTTGATCAACATTTGAAATTATACCACGTTCATCAACTAAGTATACTAACATAAGTTTATATCTTGAAAAAGGAAAAGTTCGTCATAAGAAATGCTATATAACCTTTAATTTACTTCACACACAACTTTTGTTAAAACTTTATTTATAAGACGTGATACAATACGCCTTTTTAAAATACATACGCTAGAAACATATGGATTTTGAAGATGATCATTTAAATCTTTATTATATACGTTGACGATCTCCGAAGCTTAGTTGATAATACGATTGTCTTCTACTTGAGGATTTAAGGTTCAATTCTTGTTGTTACCCAAAAACATATAAAAAAAGTTCCAAACTTGTAACAATTCTAGCACGCACTGGAAGTGTACTATGAAAGTATCAACATGTTCAATTATAAATCCAAAGGCTTGATTAAAGGTGCCGAAAATAATATTGTCTCCCGGCCACGCTCTTCAATATTTGCATATCGCCAATTGAATATATTAAGAAGTGTCATACGAATGAATAGATTGATATATATGATCAAACAATATAAATTTGAAATATTAAACATTGTTTTTTTTTTCATTTCAGGTTAGTGCTTATCATCGTTTAAATTGGTAAGTTATGATATTTTTTTTAATATTTCATTTCTCAAGTTTATAAAAGTGGTATTCAAAATATGATATAATGGAAGGAAGATATCACTAGGGAATAAAAAATTAGGTTTTTATTTTATTTTATGAAACATTTAAAAACACAAAAATATCACATCATTTGGTGGCGATTCGTCTAAAGCAACCCCTCCAAATCATCCCTTTTTAATCCGGGCAATCAATTCTCGGGCAGAGGTCGCCCGCCGTGGGATCAATTTACCCTTATCAAAGCAATAATATCCATTCCAGTTCGTTGAAATTGTAAAAAGCCGTAACTATAATAATTTTAAAAAAGTTTTACAATCTTGTGGCGGAATCGTCTTAAAAAGTTTGCAAAACTGACCCAGACCGGCAGAGCCTATCTACCAATCATATAAACCAGGCTATAATTTATAAAAGTCATACATAAGGTACACTCGGTAATTACTAGACTTAAGGTACGCTCGGTAATTACTAGACTTAAGGTACGCTCGGTAATTACTAGACTTAAGGTACGCTCGGTAAGTATCACGACTGGCATTATCTAAAAATTTTATCACTATTTATTGTAAATATTGTGAACTCTCGTTGTCTCCATAGCACTCTATGGAATAGAAACATGGACACTAAGGCAAGATATATGTGTTAATGATGTAGTGTTGGCGCCAAACGCTTCGCATTTCATGAACTATATGTTATGATGCCTCAATGTGTTCTATCCTACAGGATACACACTTCAAAGAAAGGTTGCAGGAGAAGAAAACTGCCATACTTAAATAGTTTTATTGTTAGCGTTCGTTTCCTCCAGTAATATTTCAAATTGATCGATCTTTGTCTGCGTCAAAACGTTATATAGATATGGGTGGCGTGTGCAGCTTACGGAAACACTGGAAGACAATCCTTTTTGGGAAGTCAAAATTTATAATTGTATATGAACACTACACACACATACGAGTATATAACACTTCACCTGAAGTTACTCCACCTAATTTGTTACAATCACATATCGGAAGATCTACAAAGAAATCTTTTTAGTTTGTCTTTCTTTGGTCATTTTTTTGCGGTTTTCTTACCAAATATGTTTTTATATGCAGATGCGGTGAAGTTCTTCATTTAATAGCACTAGCCACCAACATCCTATCCTTACACACAAACTGGTTTTTTTTTTGGCCATTTAATCTGTCAATAATAATGAGTTCGAATCCCTAGCTAGAGGCCTTGAGGAAACTTTGCTCTCAAAACAGCACTTTATCTGACATAAAACATTATTGTGTCCTATTCGAATAATTGAAGAATGCATCGTCTTAAGATCAGGCCAAATATTATATTACAGAGGAAGAACCGATGAGACAACTGGTGGAGTAGGATTCTTAATAAATAAAAATATCGAAAGACGAATCACCTGCATTAAATCTGTCTCAGACAGAGAGATATTCCTCATCATCAAGCTGAACGCAAAATACTCCATAAAGGTGGTCCAAGTGTATACACCAACATCAACATGCACAGATGTAGATATCGAAGAGTTCTACAATGACATTGATAAGAGCCTGAATGAAAACAAAACACACTTTACCTGCGTAATCGGAGACTTTAATGCTAAACTAGGCAAAATGGAGTCAGAGTCTGAAATGAACATCGAAATGTATGGACATGGAAGTAGAAATAAACGATGAAAGGTTCTGATGGATTTCTTAAAGGAAAACAGCCTCTATGAACACCTTTTTAAAAAAGAAACCACAGAATAAGTAGACATGGAGAAGCCCAGACAATAGAACCAAAAATGAAATTGACTATATCCACTGCTCATATAAATATATAATAAATGACGTAACGGTACTGAATAGATTTTCAGTGTATATAGACCACAAACTAGTGAGAGCCACCGTAAAAATTAACACCAAACTGGAAAGATTAAAACTTTTCAAAAACACAAAAACAAATGCTTCCCAAATTATCCAGTCCAATGCCATAGAATATCAGTCACCCGTTACATCGGAACTATTAAAGACACCTTGCCCGACTTCAGACAGTACCACAAGGATTAACCAATATATAACAAACGCCATCAACAAGGGCTTAGAACCTTTCACCCCACAGAGCACTACCAAGCGAGATAAACTCAGTGCTAAGACAAAGGACCTAATGAAGGAGAGAATTGATTTGAGGGCTAAGAGAAAGTGGGATACACCCGAGTACAAGACTTTAATATTTATATAGAGTATTTCGATAAATGGGGAACTTCTCAGTAACTTGCGTTTCGCAGATGACATTGTCTTGTTTGCCAAAAACGAGGAAGAGTTGAACATAATGTTCAATCAAATAAATGCAGCCTGCGCTAAAATTGGCCTTAAAATGAATGCTGCCAAAACAAAAATAATGAGCAACACGACAAATTATCTCCCCGTCTTGGAAAGTGGAAGAAATATAGAGAGAGTTACAAGTTATGGGTACCTGGGACACACTGTAAAGCTGGGAAAGGAGAATCAAGAGGCCGAGATAGAGCGTAGACGCGGCCTTGCCTGGGCGGCGTTTGGTAAACTCTCTTAAATCCTGAAATCTCCAAAATACCCCAATCAATTGAAAATAAGAGTCTTTGATTTATGCATCTTACCGATCCTTACATATGGAATCGAAACCTCTGTCCTAACAAAGCGAATAACGCAAAAACTACTAGTGACACAGAGAGCCATAGAGAGGAGGATGCTGGGAGTTTCACTACGAGATAAAAAGACCAACAAATGGATAAGAGAGAGAACCAAAGTCACGGACGTAGTTGAGAGAGCAGCTGCCTTAAAATGGAGCTGGGCAGGACATATTGCCAGATGCTCTGACTCTCGATGGACGAAAAAAGGTCTGGAATGGCAGCCTACAACGGGCAGGAGAGGTGTGGGGAGACCACATGCTAGATGGTCGGACGATATAAGACGGGCCGCAGGGGTGAAGTGGATGCAGTGTGCCCGAGATAGGGAGTTGTGGAAGACCAAAGGGAAGGCCTATATCCAGGGATGGATCCAAAATGGCTGAAGAAGAAGAGGAAGAATGTTTGAAATAAATAAATGAATTTAAAAGCGTGCTCTTTAAAAAATAAACATCTTTGGAAATTTTTCTTGCAATATTTGGTTCGTGTCTAGAAGCCATACATAACAGTCTGAAAGGAGAAAAATACGTGAACTGAAACATTTAATTGTGTGCTTATATTAAATTGACTACCCTGATTAAAGAAAATAAAGGTCATCAAATATATTTATATATCTTAATCAATTACGTATTGTTCTCTGAGTAGATTTAAAAAATTATAGTTTTAATTTACAACGTTTTACTCCTATGTAGGGTGGATTTACTGGGTGGTCACCGTCGAGTATCGGGATACCACCGAACGTTCCACTAACTTAATTTCCGATTCAATTTACTAAACAAATTTCAGGATGCCGACATTCTGAGTTTTATGAAAAGAAAACGTTTATTCTTTGAAAGATTACCTTCATTGTGTTATATGAAATGGGTGTGTTTTTTTATGATTGATTATATGAAAAATAGCTAAGGGTGTCTCTTTTGAATATTCTTTTCCATCCTGCGGTTAAATGACACGTATTTAAAATAAAATCAATCAAAAATACTGCCAAAAAATACCTTATATATATGATTTGGAATGATGATCGAAATATTGTTTTTTTAATTTATTTGTATTGTATTACGTTTTCGTTGCATGCTTATTGCCATGTGGCAATTTCTTACTACAAAGATGATAAAGAGGCTTGAAGGGAAAACCAGAGCAACTAGCTTTAGTTCTACCACTAGGCCATAGAGTATGTTGGATACTCATCAATGATTAGTATGATTGACAGTTAGTTCATCAATACTACAATCACAACATGAATCCAATAAACACATTTACCTCGACCCATGCGTAGTCGGCTGAGCCTCGTCCATCGAGGCCAACTGAAATCGAATTATAAGAATACAATTTTAAAATTGTAGTATAAATTATTTAACTCTTAAAAAAATATTCAAAAAATGTTTAAAGTTTAGAAAATTTAACACCATAAACATATTTCTTGGGAATAAATCGAAGGCAAGTAATTGCTTAAGGCTAATTAATAAATTCGGGATAATGTATGTGTTTTTTAATAATCTGTGTTTTTTTCCCCTCTTATTTTTAAGTTAATAACTAAGCAAAGAGCAATATACTCGTATATGTAAATTTTCAATATAAAAACTTCAATTTGAATGTCAATATCTCAATTAAAACATGCCAGTACATACAGAGAAGATAAGATTTTTTTATAATTATTATGTTTTATCAACACCATCGCTCGTTATGCAAATAAGTAAGATAGAAATATTTAGGCGTTATTACTGGACCTGCCAAATTTAACTCAATAATTTAATTAAATAAAATGATAAACTTACTATCAATTTATTTGTAAATATCTTGTATTGTATTACACTTTGGTTGCACGCATATTAACCGCTTTAACATGGATTAATTTTTTTTGTTTTTTTAGAACATTTATTTTTGTTTTAGTCTGAAATCAGTACACAATTCGATTTATACTAAAGTACAAAAAATATATAAAATCATTAGTCATCTCTTTTAAGTAACAGTAACACAGCTTTGTAATTTCTTTCCGATTTCAATCTTTCGCACAGCGAGATTACGAAGAGATATAATAACAATTGGATGCAATAACTCCAACAGCCTTATATGGTGAGCAATGCTGACAGACTTTAAAATTATAGTATGACAACCACTTGGGTGTAAATGTATCCATTAAAAATTCGAAATCATTGTGACTATTTTTAAAACTTAAATATTATATCGACGGTGATTTCCGTGACCCAGTTGGGAAGAGGATTATTTTCCAGTAAACCAGATTCGGGTTCAATTTCCAATTTTACCCCAAAAATGTTTGAAAAAGGGTTCCAGTGAGGTTTAAGAGTTTGTAAAAATATAAAATTCAAAAAGTCGATTCATCTGAAAGGCTTAATAGAATATTACATGGATTTGTAGGTTCAAAAAAGCTAGTTATGACAAATCCCGAGGTAAGTTTATTAAATCTGCTGACATTAAATAAAAATCGATCTTTTAAAAACCAAATAATTGTGACAATATATTTCAAGCAACAAATCTATGTATCACTTATGTATGTTCAAAGCAATTCTAAGTTTATCCTTGTATTGTGTATAGGTTGTTTATTATTAAATCTTAATTATGATAAAGCTCGAAAAAACATATGAATTTCTTGGCCTCAATATGCCGCTTAGGGACCGATTCAAGTGGATTTTTTTAAATAAAACTACGCTATGCAGATCTTAGTGTCGTTGTCTGCACCAGATTGACTTTATGCGACTGTCTTTAAACATCTTTAGCGATTGTCTAAATATGTAAACTCTTTAAACATCTTTAGACAATCGCATTTTTCATATCGCTTTATTTACAGTTTCGGACAAATGTTTGACTTGAATTAAATCGCTACCATTCATACGACTTGGGATGCTGTATACAGGAGAGATAAGTATCCTGTGTTGGATAGTGGATATTACTCGTAGAGATTAAAGTAAATAACGAATACATCCAAGAAAATCTTATAGCGGCACTCATAAATAACAAACTAAGGGAGACCAGACGGTGGTGATACAGACATATCGCTAGAAGACTCGAAGATTATTTTTGGGCCAGAGGTTGACGGAAGAAAAAGTAGAAGTCGTCGTAAGAAAATATGAAGGGTTGGTATGAAAAAGGACATCCGAACACTGGAAGGAGCAAAAGATCTCGGCCACAACAGACAAATCTGAATAAAGTGGCCTCGAAAGACAGAAGAAGAAAATTATTTCCATTTATGTCACTCAATCTCTAGCTCGTGTTACGTAATACCAATACTCGTCGGGACCTCATATTTCAAATATTGAGACTGGGTGTTTGGCAAAGAAAAACATCATGTACCTATAGAGTAAAGTTATTATACCGGCGGACATTCCATTCATCCAAAAAATGCAATTTTATCATCGTCGCCGATGACTAAGATACATCATGTAAATCTGGTGATGATCTAGTAAAGGCATAGATCTTTGTACGAGTACGAGTATATCATCGCAACGCATATCATCGTTTGGGGTTCATTTGGCTTGACTTAGGAAAGATTACCTGACTCCATAAAATTTGTTCCATCCTTATGAATATTGAAAAAAGGAAAGAAGTAATTTCTATTTCAAAATATTACTCATCCTTAATTCTCATACGATTATCTTTTTAATTCCTATTTGCTTTTTCTGATAATGGTATTTTATATTATTTTTGTTAATATTTCTCAAATACGAGTATAACTTGAAGCAAACTTGATTTAGCTTAAAACGCGGTCGAGAATACAAATAATTATAGTGAACAGAAGCTAGTTTTTTAAATATATTATTTTAAAGCAATAAATCCGCATGTATAAAGGTACATATTAAATCAAAATAATAATCGATATTCCAGAAAACATTCGATTATGCTAAACGCACTTGTCTCAAAGTCTTCGGTAAATCAAGTTAATACTATTCTTAGCTCGATTCAATTAAAATTTTAAAATGCATATCCAATTCAAACACATACTTCACTAAATGATTAAAGGAATATGGGATGTTGATCCATAGTAAAATATTAATTCATAATCCATAAAAGGATACAAATAATATTTGTTTCAGTATACACCTTAAGACCTTAAGAAACGTCAATTACTAACGGAATTCACCAACAATTGACCTTAAATGGAAATATGAACTGTGCGCTATTTTTTAGATGACTATTTTTTATAAATTGTATCCAAATAATGTACCATAACAAAACAGTATTATTTAGTCAAGCTGAGTATGTTAAAATGTATTTACACTTTAAAAACAGAAAAAGTTAACGCTTCTTTAATATTTTAACAAGCAATTCTTCTCCAATTTAATCAACTTAAATAGAAAAATTTAATCATATAGTAATATTTTCAGTATCTGCTATTGGAATTCTTAACTTCATGAGTTTAGATTTGTTTATTTTTCTTATCAAAATTGGCTTACAAAAAGAGACTTAATATTTTAAAATATATTTTCGTACACGAGTTTTAACTGGCGCCGTATTAAAGAAAGAATATTCAAAAGTTTTTGCAAAGTCATAAAAAACATATTATTTCCAATTTTATATTTGCGAAAATATTTGTTTGTCGGTCACGCAAATACTTTGAAGCTGATGAATCAATTGTTAAGCACAGATGTTCCTAAGAAATATATTTTCGAAATCATTTTTAAGGTTTCCTCAATTTTTCGATTTCATTGTTCTCAAACCCAAATTTATAGTTAGCAATCAAAAGCTATTAATTGAATATTAGTCCTAACGTTAGGATATGCAAGCGAAACTGGGACTAGGTAGATAAAAACTATGAGAGCGCTACGTAGAGAGTACAGAAAAAACAATGTTTGGCAGAATAAAAAATTACATTGCGGATTAAAAGAAGATGTAATGATTCAGATGAAAAGGAGCATTGAAATGGTTCGTTCATGCAGAAATATGAATAGTGGAAGATTAACGAAAATAACCTATACTATTAGTATCGAAGGTATGAAAAGTGATTTGATGATGATGATTTAAATGTCATATGTTTTTTTTCTCAATTTTTTTAGTAGATTTTTAAGTTCAAAAACATTTATTTTACAATCCATTTAAAAAATTCTCCAACTTACTTCAAAAACACAAATTTATATAATCAAGAGATTTTATCGTCTTTTGTATTGTTGAAGTTTAATTGCATTAACAAATTATGTATACATTAGTATTTATTTTTTTTCCCATTTTTACGTCGACCATCGAGGCCTAGTTGAAGCTGACGTCATCTTGCAATCGGGACTTTCGAGTTTGATTATCGATGTTGTCCGATAAAAAAATAGAAGATCTCAATCCGGTAAAAGAGTTTATAGACGTGTGCTTGTTTTGTTACCTCTTCACATGCGAGATAATATTGCTAACACGTGTGATGACGACGACGAATTTCGTGGCTGCGCAAGTGGCTCTAAGCTATAAAGCTCAATGAATTAGGCCAAATATAATACTATTTCCCGACCACACTATTCAATATTTCTGAATCACCAATTCGGATACGTTGTAGGGAATTTATTATATGAATAATTAAATTTTTAACAAAATAGATCTAACAAGTTTTTATTGTATAATATAAAAATTATATATGTTGTTTATATTTAAGGCATTAACGTTGTAAAGGTTTAAAGACATTGTAATTTATTTTTATCAAACACTGTTCATTCCACTTTTTTATGACGGTATAACCCTACCGGTTTCAAGGCTTTCACCTCATCTTCAGGGGAGCGCAAACAAGACTAAATGCTGTTCGAACTGGTACCGATATACACGCTTCAACGGTTGGGGGCTGAGGGATGAGGGAGGCATGGGACAATTTCGGCCAAGAGCGGAGAGATTTTTGGGAAATAACTGTTCAACAGATGTTCGGATCGGTGTACTGACTTAGAAATTTCTAGGGCCTCTAATCTGTCCAGTTTATTTCCGTTACTACTGATATGTAAGAATTTGGCATCATCGATAGAAAAAGTATGGTTTTCACGGTGACAATGATTAGCCATTTCAGAATAAATTAGAGGATTTGTTAAGGCGGATTTGTGTTCACGAAATCTCTTTTCAAAAGATCTTCCTGTCTTTCCTATATAGAAATTATCACAGTCAGCACATAAAAGTTTATACACACCACTGTTGCTAAGTATTCCATTTTTGCCTTTCCCATTAAATAAGAGTTTCCGGAGATTAAAATTAGTGTAAAAAGCTGGCTTTATGTGACTTGGAATATTTTTGGTTATTTCATATGATATGTTTTTTATAAAACGGACTTGGCTCCATTTATAGGTATGCTTCTAGGTGTCGTTAAATATATAATCTTTTATAAGTTTCTTTTTTGTTTTGTTTTTTGTTGCTTCCAGGATAGCCATTATTTGAAGCAATTTTTTTTATGGTTATTAATTCCTTTTTAAAATTGTCGTCGGTTAATGGGACACTGAGCAATCTATGAATCATACAGTTAAATGCGGCGCATTTATGGTTATTAGGATGGTTGGAAGTTGCTGGAATTATAGAGTCTGAATAAGTATTTTTCCTATATATATCAAAGTCAAATGTGCCATTTTTCCGAGATAATGTTAGGTCCAAGAAATTTAATTTTCCGTCCTGTTCTGTTTCTAGTGTAAATTTTATAAAACTCTCTATAGAATTTAAATATTTAAGAAATTTGTGTTATTGTCTATCGGTACCCGTTCAAACATAAAGAATAATCTGCATACCTAAACCAGCACAAAACATATTTGGTTAACTTAAACTTACTCCTAAAAATACATTTTTCAAAATAGTTCATAAATATTTCACTGAGGAGGGGAGACAACGGTCAGCCAATAGCTAAACCATTTGTTTGTTTATATATTTTATTGTTGAAGTTAAAATAATTTTGTTTGATGCATAAGTCCAACAGTGAAATCAATTCCGAATTTTTAACAAGGTCCTTACTATTGTCATTTACGATATTTTTGCGAGCTCTAAGGATCTCCTCCTGGTATAATTGGATAGAGATTAGTGACATCAAAGGATACTAGTTTTGCATTATGAGGTATTTCCATGTTTTTTAGTTTATCAATTAATTCCAAGGAGTTTTTGATTGAGTATTCAGCTTTAAATTGGGTTAAATTATAAAATACCAGTTCGAACAGTATTTAGTCTTGTTTGCGCTCCCCTGAAGATGGGGTGAAAACCTTGAAACCGGTAGGGTTATACCGTCACAAAAAAGTGGAATTAACAGTGTTTGATAAAAATAAATTACAATATAAAAATTATTTTTATTTTGATTAAGATTTGTATTATATTCCATTGCAATTTCGTGGTATGCAGCATGGTGAAATATATTCCACCATGGGTATACAGTACATCCTGGTGAATTTATTGCTGTATAACAAACTCTTTTAACTATCTAGAAATATATTGAATAGATCTTTAAGTGAAAATCAGGCTGGAGCCATTTAAAAAAAATCTGTGTTCAAACGGGAATCATGTCTTCGACCCTCAAGTCGGAAGACAGGTGTGTTAAAACTAGGCCACGAAGGTTTCAAAAAAAAATTTACAATCTTATTTTTGTCTTTGTTAAATATAAATAATCAAACATATTTTTATATCATGCCAACTCCAGACTACAGACAGCGATACAATGCATACGTTGTACTGCAACGTCGCTGACCTTGCGCTCCTTATAAGGGAGGCTTTACACATAATCTCATTCATCTCACCAACCTGCAAGTAGACCCGACACCATTCACTGTGGAGCCTCCTCTGAAAGGTTTCAATTATGAATCCAGACATCAGGGCTGATTCATGTTGAAATTCCGCTCCCTTAGATAAATTTGTGAACATGATATTATTAGCAGGACTAGTGATTAAGACACCTTTCAGGGGGTAGCGGTTTCGATTCCAGTTAGACCTAAGATTTTTCAAAAAGCATTCCAGTATTGTTTTCATGTTGGTATCTATAACATCTTTCTGGTTAGTTGGAAGAGATTGCCACATGACAATACCACTGCCAGGTTGTATTACGTGCAGTGAAATTGTAACACAATACGTTTATAGGTATGCAGGACTTTGCTCCATTTATAGGTATGCTGTTACGAGTAGACTATTTATTTAATGACACTTATAAGTACGTGTATGTTATACCTACGAGTATAAATGCAGCAGTCATATTTATAAAAAAAACATACGAAATAACCATAAAGGCAGCTTTTTACACTAATTTTAATCTCGGAAACTCTTATTTAACGGGAAAGGCAAAAATTGAATACTTAGCAACAGTGGTGTGTATAAACTTTTATGTACTGACCGTAATAATTACTATACAGGAATGACAGGAAGATCATTTGAGAAGAGATTTCGTGAACACAAATCCGCCTTAACAAATCCTTAAATTAATTCTGAAATGGATAATCATTGTCACCGTAAAAATCATAAATTTTCTATCGATGTTACCACATTTTTACATCAGTAGTAACGGAAACAATTTGGACAGATTAAAGGCCCTAGAAATATCCAAGTCAGTGCAACAGGGTGAACACATATATTCCCAAGATCTCGCCGCTGTTCGCTGAAGTTGTCTCCTGCGTCCCTCCACACACAATCCCCAACCCGAATTTGTGCCGTTCGAAGTGTATATGTCGCTACCAGTTCGAACAGAATTCAGTTTTGTTTGTACTCCCCTGATGGTGAGGGGAAAACCTTGAAACCGGTAGGGTTATACCATTACATAAAATGGAATAAACATTGTTTGATAAAATAAATTACGATGAGTAATATGATTATTTTGTTACTTTTAGATTCCACGAGCTATATGCAGTTGCTTTATCAATCTTCCTTCTTAGACCGCTCCTGGCAGAGATTATTGGAGCCGACGCGTCGTTCCGTTGACCAAATTTAATAATTCTGTTGATGTCTTACGTAACAACATTTGGTATAAACACGTACAGAAAACAATCTGTCCGCCTAGAGCCTGAGTTGATTGGTGCGTCAAAGAACATCTTTGATTTTTTTATTATATGAAATAAAGACAGCTTTAATAAGCATCAAGATGCCCATTATTTTATTGACACGAACTTGTTTTGCTCGGTATGTTTTTCAGTTTGATTGCTAACAGATTAAACATTGAATTTTATAGATATACACGTGCATATATGTTATTTGCGAATGTATATGTCCTCATGACATCGTCTGCCTTCTGTTCGAATTCTTCTGTAAATATATTTTATAGATTCTACTATCATAATTTCCATGCATTAATTAATACATACCATGATGTTATGTTATATTGTATAACTTTTTCGTTGTATACAGTACAACCTGGCATGTTTATTATCGTGTTATAATCTCTTCCAACCAACAAGAAATATGTAAAAGAAGCCTTAAGACACTTAATGCTGCATTCTGTTATACATTGTTAATCCATGTATTCTCAGTATATGCATTTCTACAGCAATTATTCAACTCTTATTATAAAAGTTAAAGCTAAAATACTGTTGTGGACTATCATCTTAGCAGATGTTTATACTGAAGACGATAGTTAACAACACTATACATACTGTCGTTTTGAGTTAAAATATGTAAGTGCTCTATTGAGTTTGTTGCCTATTGCTACACGCCGTTTGATATCCCTCTTAACTATTCCATCATTTGAGAAATAATAACAATTAAAGGACAATTTATTTAGTACCGTTTATAGAGCGAACTCTCCTCAAGGACTACCTAATCATAAAAATACTACTCAAATAGCAGAATTCCTAAACTTGCTCCAATCTTTCATTATTTGCCTATGTGTCGCATTTAATTTAGCTTTTATTTTTTTATTACAATACAATATTAATAATCAAATATAATTTTAATACAAAGATGGACTGAAGTGTACGTGTAAAATTTACATAAATGCATAAACCCACAACTTTATGGATATACGGAACCACTTCACTGAATAAAACCTGTGATGAAGTAGTTATAGTATATTATTTAATTGTAAATTTTATTGATATACGGAACCACTTCACTGTGTAAAACCTGTGATGAAGTAGTTACATTCTTTAATTGCAAATTTTATTGATATACGGAACCACTTAAATGTAAAACCTGTGATGAAGTAGTTACATTCTTTAATTGTAAATTTTATTGATACACGGAACCACTTCACTGTGTAAAACCCGCGATGAAGTAGTTACGGGACAGAATCAAACGTGTTAAATGGGACTGTATCAAAATCTGTAAAGATAATGATAGTCCTCAATAGTTTTGTTATATAGGAGTGAAACGTAGACCCGGAAAAAGACTGAGAGGAGCCGAATAAATGCAGTAGAATGAATGCTTTGAGACGAATAAATGAAGTGACAATATTTGACAGTTCGGAATGGAGGGATTAGGGGTGAATGGGAACATAAGGATGATGTGTCAAATTAAATGAAGAAGAGCACGCTGAGATGGTTTGGGTATGTGGAACGAATGAATGAAGAAAGACTAACAAAACAGATATATTGTGCAAATATGTATGAGTGGAAGGCATGCTAGAAGAAGATCAAAGAAAGTATAATTGGATTAAGTGAATTATATTCTGAATGAAGGAAACGTAGCAAGTCAGAGAAATTGCACAAGTTATAAGAGAGTGTATGGATGTGGAAGAAGCTAAGGATGTGTGTTGAGATAGGAAAACCTGGTTTTCTGTCACCCATGTCTGCCCCAACAGAGAGGCGGCGTGACGATATGTATATGTTGTGAATATTAAAACAAAAAAATCATAATGAAATAAAAATTCTGTGACACCACAAAGAAAAGCCGTTTCTTTAATGGTACGAGTATACGGGACATAATGTGATTTTTTTCCGTACACATTTTTCTCTTACATCCATCAGTATTTAAAATATCCCTTACTGTGTGCAGAGAAAAACATATTTTGGCAAGGTGTACATTATCATTTTGGTAGTCAGTCAGGTGGTTGGTGACAATATTAAATCCAGTGTAAATTTATATGTGCTACATGCATCCCAATCTGATGAGTTATCCATTCTGTTAGTTTACACGTTAGCTTAAAATTTTAACAACTGGCATGTCACACACCATCAAGGAATAAAATTAGTTTTTATTTATTTTACTACTTTCAACGTTCTTCTTTCTTTTAAGTAAGACTTATGTTCAGTTATCATCAAGACTGTCTCTCCTGAGATGTTGACTCTCAGCAATGCTTCCATCGTTTTAAAAGTCTTCCTAGGAATAACTTCCAGGCAGTATTTCACATACTGCCACTTAAGGAACTCTTTTGTCTTATCTATCCTTTCCACGTGGTCTCGACAGTTTCTTCTCCGGTTTCCACCCCGTCTTACAATATATTTCACTTCACATATTTCTCAGATACGGTAGATTATATTATAGCTTTTTCTCTAGGAATTGTCATTTAATTTGTTCTGTGTATACGTTTCGTTTTTGGTATATCTATTTTAAATTCTATGCAATAAGTTGTAACAGACCTCACACATTTTTTGTAAATTTTTACTTTATTGTCTATTCTCATGTACTCGTATTTGTTGTTCTAGACCACATATTTAAGGTATCCAGAGACAGAAGAGGCTTTCACAAAAATAAGAGACGAAGTAAAAAAAACACATAAGTTTATTGACGATAATTTAAGTTAATTAAAACTTTATTGGCGATAATGTAAGTTAATTATAACTTTATTGACGATAATGTAAGTTAATTATAACTTTATTGACGGTAATGAAATGTCGGTAACTGATGACAAAAAAACCTTCAGTACATTTACTAGTATATAAAGAAAATCATCAATCCATCTCACATACTCGTACATCAATCCATCTCACATACACTTTGGGCATAGCTCGAAGACATGTGAGAAAAAAACAGTTTATCATTTGTCAACTTTCCAATTCCACATTTGCATCACTATTACGGCATTGATATAGTTAGATCTTTGAATAAATGTCCATTACTATATGTAATAAAAGAGTTTTTGTTGCTCTAGAATGTCGTTTCTATCAACAATGGTCTTTACCTTTGATATCGTCGGTTTCTCATTCACTCCCCTGAAGATGAGGTGAAAGCCTTGAAACCGGTAGGGTTATACCGTCACAAAAAAAGTGGAATAAACAGTGTTTGTTAAAAATAAATTACAATGTCTTTAAACCTCCACAACGTTAATGCCTTAACTATAAACAACAAATTATAACTTTATTGACGATAATGTAAGTAATTTATAACTTTATTGACGGTAATGAAATGTCGTTAACTGATGACAAAAAAACCTTCAGTACATATACTAGTATATAAAGAAAATCATCAATCCATCTCACATACTCGTACATCAATCCATCTCACATACACTTTGGACATAGCTCGAATACATGTGAGAAAAAAACAGTTTAACATTTGTCAACTTTCCAATTCCACATTTGCATCACTATTACGGCATTGATATCGTTAGATCTTTGAATAAATGTCCATTACTATATGTAATAAAAGAGTTTTTGTTGCTCTAGAATGTCGTTTCTATCAACAATGGTCTTTACCTTTGATATCGTCGGTTTCTCATTCACAACATATGCCAAACAAACTGGTTATTTGTTCAACTTATTTATTTCCATTTCATTTTTAATATTCTACGTGCCGTGTCAAGAAAGATTTATCAAATGGCGAGTCATTTTTCAATCCGTTGTAGGTATGTCAAAAACCTAGCAACTGTTTTATTTTTTTTATTTCGAGATCAAACAATCAGAAATGTATCAACTGCTACTTGGCACGAGTACTTCAAATATCTTTCGGCCATTCGTATTTTAAAATATTTTGAAATCAATGCGTTTGTTTAGCCATAAAATCAATTTTTAACTAAATTTCTTCACGATTTACATATTATCTATCCATCTGCAGTTGACAATGTAGTATATTTGTTATAAACTGATACTCCGATATATTCAAGTATCTTGCATCTTTAAAATATGTGATATGAAAAACCTCCTGCCGTCTAAACTAAGAAAAAAACATATCACATGGTTTAATATATCCACTGACAATATATTTTGGCTTCTTCACGAATGATATTGTACAATAACTATAATTGATATGTTTCAAAAACTCATTATTTCAAATCTCACGTTATGAATTTCATTCCTTTTTTGCTTTATCTCTATAATATCTCTTCTACAATCGATTGATGATATATCACGTTTATTATTTTTATAAACAAATTTTGTACAAAATAATAATAATTTGAAAATGTTTTGCGACCATGTAACTTTCTGTATTCACATATGTCTGATTGATTTTAAAAGATTGCCGCTATACAATAAATCCGGCAGATTGTTATGCAGTGAAGTATCTACTCGTATAAATGAATAATTTCATCTCAATGAATTGTTGTAATTTTTATGAAGATAATCTTAATCACAATTATCAGTTGTTTTGCTTTTAATTTGAATTTAAAAAATGTTTAAAAGTGTTTTAGTTTACGAACAATGACTTGGTATTTTCGATATATTTATTTGGATATTTATTTACGAGTATGTATCGTAAGTTTCTTTTAAAACAACTTAGCACCTGTGACAATATTTCGTCATATGAAATTTAAAAAAATGTAAAGACCAAGAAAAAAGGCAGTGCTACGGAAAACCTTTAAATGAAATAACGTAACTTAAAATATTTTATATTTGATTTTAAAACATTTAATATTTATTAATGTATAAATATATGCCTGTGGATGATCAATATTAAAGAAGACGAAATATTGGTTTTCAAATTGAATTAATTGTTTAAAAACATTTCGTGCTTGTTTGAAGTGAGTGAGCTGTTGTACACCAGCAAACTTATCAGCAACACCGATGTACTGGAGCCGATAGACCATCGGAGCACTGATGAACCAATGATGAGGCAAAAAAAATAAGTAGCACAAAGAGGTTGGTTGAAACACCTTAATAGTCAGATGATTGAGGATGGGGAATAAACGTAAAGGAAAGAGAAGGAAAATATTAAACGAGTCCTTCCTCCTTTAGTCGGGCTTGCGACCAGTGCCGTAATTTAATTAAATACTATATGTGCATCTGGACACGGAGATGAAGTTAATATATACGATATCTTATGCCTTTCATCTCCTCCCAGTTCTATTTAACACCAGTTTATGGATGTTATATAGTAATAGTTTCACCATTATATAAAAATAACAATTATTGATTCTGAAATACTGTAATCAAAATTTTACAATCAATTCATTTAGCTGAAAACATGGGTTTTCCTTTGTTTCTTGAATTATTCTAAATTACGAAACTTAAATTCTTTGTAATTTTGTTGCTTTTGTTTATGAAAATTTTACAAAAATTTACTTATGTTGTTTATAGTTATTTTCTTACTTCAAAGGAAGTCAATGTGAATTTTTAATGATCGACTTAATTTATTTTTTACCCCTGAAAAATATCAATTCAAACAAACAACAACTGTCAAACCATCACAGAGCCACTCTATCACTCCGTTTGAAAACTCTTTTGATTGAAGTTAATCAACTGGAAACTGGACGATATCCTAACGATGTCAAAATCTTTGCAAGTGTCTTGAAAGAAGAGTGTACAAAAATGATCAATTAATCTTATATAAATCATAGACCACGCTTATTCTTTAAAAAAGACTGAAGTATTACACCCATTTCGATTTTGATTGATATCCCCGTCAAAATCTATATAAATTTATTTAAAAAAATATATACATGGATTTTTTGCACTGAGTATCAAATATTGGAAAGTCGAAAGTTATTGTAAACTAAAAATTACATAAATATCAAAGTGAGTTCGTTTAATTTTAGACGTGAATATATTTATCAATTACAGTCTTTTTCATTCTTCAATTTTGAAAAAATTATATTTCTTATACGTGAAAATACTTATAACCTTGAAATATCAACCACCAATTATTTCGTGTTTCTTAGTTTGTCTCGTAAAAGAACTTAGAAGCATACAAAATATCCATATACAAATTGAATATTACTTTTTATTATAATATTTCGAGAAAGCCTGGAAATTAATTTCAATACTGCCAACAAAACAAGCAATATATGTTAGATATGTTTATTGAATTTCGTATTGGTATTTACAAAATAATTTCAAGATCTACTTTTGAAATTAAAAATGTCCACTTTTTTAAAGTTTATAATCCTTCAGGAATGCTTGGTTTAAAAAGAAAAATATTGAAAGCATTGAATACTTTATAAATATTGAAGATTTTCTATATATATATATATATATATATGTATTTGTTCTCTATGTCTTTTGCATAGCATTATCTCAATATATCTAAGCCATCCCGACACTTCTTTTTTTCATTCTACATATACCATCCATCTCTTACAAACAGATATCTATTAGCCAATCATTATTTTTTTAAGGTGGGCTGTTTAATATTGCTGTGTTTTGACTCGTCACATAAAATGCATTCATATTAAATGTTGTTTATTGGCTGATAATTCTTGATGGAAATCCATTATATTACAATAATTCTGATAAATAAAACAAAAAATGATCCTGATCCACTCACATTTGGCTAATTAACCGGTTTCACTCTACTTAGAGAATCCTCAGAATAATAGTTGGACAAATGTGGTGTTATTATTTACATACATTCAAATACCGTGGGTTGATAACATTTTTTTAATATATAATGAAAATGTCTTGTGTTATCTACGCAATGTGGAAGTAGGGATGAGAAGAATTTATGGGTTTTCAAAAACTTTATCAATGGCTTTCTTTTATATTATATTCTATATACATTAAAAGACCATATATCCTTTGCAAGACAAATATTTTTATATCAATTTCTGGGTTTCGCTTTCATACATCAAAATGTTTCTGAAGATTTTGCAATCGCTTTATTGACAAAAAAACTCATGTATCATTCATTGACTTTGACTCCTGTTGTAAAACACCTTTTAATATATTTTTCTGTCTAGCCGTTGTTCGATTTTATATAAATTTTATATCACATAAAATCTGATTAAAACCTAAACTTAATTTGGACGATTATAAAAATCTATCAATATAAAAGTATTTACCGTTCTTTCCTCAACTCAAAAGAATGTCATGTAATATCGAAGAAATGCACACAAACAATGCAATAACGAAAAGTTTATTACTTTCATTTTCACAAAAGCTTTGAATAGACTTCCTTTATTTCCATCAGGTACTTTCCTCAAATAAAGATCGACGGAAATGTGGACTTTTGTTATTTTTCAGCGAGGGAACCAGACAACTGGACGTATACTCAACGTTCCTTCATAAGTTACGACACTATTATCTTAAATTAGACAGTATAACGAGTGAAAGTAAAAGTCTATATATTTTTGGAATCCACTTTTACTACTTCCATATCTCTGTCTACGACTTATATATCTTTATATTGATTCCAGTCACTTAAAAAGTTTTCCTGGTCATATCGTAAAATGTAAGAAATGAGAAACAGTTATTGTGAGAGTACATAAGTTAATTTATATAAAAAGAAAATAAACCGATTCTTGTATTTGAAAATATTCAGAGCTCTTTTCTCAGATTATCTTAATTTTTTTTTCTTTTATCTCAATAAATCTATTCGATGTTCATTGTTTGTTACAATTATAAATTACTTTCTAAATAAAATAAAAGCCTATTTAAGTGATTAACTTATTTGTTATCGTATTTTTAGGAGTGAGCAAGAAAATCAAAATACGAAATGAGTTTGTGAGAGTTACACTGAAAGTTGTTCCGATCTCACTATAATTAAGAGAGGCTTTAGTTAGGCTTGTATAGGTTAGGCTTCCGTCGTATGGATATATACAAAGAACATCAGCTAAATATGTGGGAAACCAGACACTCGGAATGGAAGTCTCTGGAAATAGTGGAAAAGGTTGTCCAAATAAACAATGGAAGGACAGCATAAATCAAGGCATGAGTGATCTGTCCTGTTTCTGGAGATGTCATTGGACAGAAAATGACTTAAAGAGAAGTAGCTCGTCACATAGACCCCAAATAAATGGAAAAATTCGAGGATGGTGATATACTACTCCAGCAGAATAATTATTTTATTGAGATTCATAATGTTGGCTCGGATTCATTTGACTTGGAGAGGAGTTAACACCGTCAGTAGACTTGTTCTGATTAGCAGTGACGATGGAAGAAGAAAAATGGAGAAATCCCCATCGTGTTGGATCGATCAAGTCAAAACTACGAGTTTGTTTCTTTCGTATAATATTGTTGAACATACCCGAATTGGTTATTCGAATATATTGAAGAGTGTGATCGGATATCATATTGTCCTCTACAACCCCAATAATTGAGCCTTCGGGTTAAGAACCATTGGAGTAGGTATGGAACTCACGATTCATCATTGTACTACCGCACGTACACTACTATGGTTCGTCATTGCACAACAGCAATTGAAGAGATGACAACACTCGCATACGTACAAGTATTAATACCTGGTGAACTCTTTTACCAGACTTTGTCTATCTTTTTTTTCGGGTAACATTGGAAACGAACCCGAAACCTCCGAGTTGAAGACGAATATCTTACCAACTATGCCATAAAGGTCGTCAGCACTCCTTGTTTGAGTCAACTGGATGAGAGTCGTGAACTGAGTTGCTGCAGTTAATGGATATAGTAAGCCTCAGCTATGAGATAACGTCTAAGAGTGTTAGCAAATTTGGCAAAATCAATTGACTAAATTGAAGTCAAATTTTACTTGTGACATATGATGGGAAGAATTAAAAATAAAATGGTTCAAGTTTTTTTATTTCGAACGTTTTGCATCTGGATTTTATTTTGGAATTGCGTGGGAAAAAATCTACTTAACTAAATGCTGCTAAACATGATTGAAAAATCG
>OX463851.1:6966300-7106845 GCA_949825065.1 Odontocerum albicorne
AAAATTTCAAATAAACCAAAAAAAACTTTTTATAGGTTAGGTCTTTTCTATATCTTTATACCCACATAGTGTATTTCCAAAAGTGTTTGCTTAAAAACTCTGTCGGAAGTTTTTATGCAATAAATATATCGTGAGATAATTAGACATGTGTTTTTTGCAAATGTTGTGCCGGATCTGGATAAAAATGTATACCAAAATCCGATCGCTGGACATCATCAGCTCTCGCACCATGATCTAGTTCATTCCTCGCTCATGAATGATTTAAGATACGTGTGTTGTTTGAACTAGCTTTGGATTGGTTCGCGTCCGGAAAGGTTTTATATAATCAACATCTGTTTATTGGTTTTCGATCGTTAATATATATTTTTTCGTTAATAATCTGTTAATTATTTCGTTGATTTAAAGATAGTCTTGCAATGGATAGATTTATTGTTAATAACCATAAAATATGTTATGTTACGTTTTCGCTTACTCATTGGCCTTTTTAGCAAAAGTATTCATCTGGGTTGTTTATAATTAAAGCGCAATTTCAATTGAAAAATAAAAATGTTTTCGTTTGTCGGTTTTTTTCTGTGTATCTTGAAAACTTGAAGTTTGCTGACTGTGTGAATTTTCAGTGCCCACGCTTCACTATTGTAAATACAATAATATCAAAACAAGTATTTTAATCAAAAAAGAAATACGTGTTTTAGCCCATTTGGTGTTTAAAAGATAATTTAAAGATATGTTAAAAATAGTTAATTATCATATAAATGGTGACTTGGCGAACTTTACCATATAAATTGATAAAATATCGATGTTAATGGTTTCATTAAAAATATGCTTGTCTTATATCTAGGCGTTTCAGGTTCGATTCCTTATGGAAATACAATAGGTTAAAGAGTATGTTTTCTTATAATACCTACTATATATATGAACACATATTTCCAACACGTACAACGAGTAACTGAGTTATGTAATGTGTCTAGTATAGTGGTCCTGAACCCAAATACTTGATCAGGGTTAAATAAAGTTTTGTTTCCTAGCCTCGGTCTACAACATCTCCGTATTACTCTTTATAATTTAGATTTGTCGAGGATTACATGTACATTTATAATTGCATGAATTAATTTTTATGACATAAATAGGTGATCAAATATCATTCTACGTTTCAATGTTATGTCTCTCAGATAGTGTGACACTTTAAAACTCAAGTGACATCAGTGTTGTACGTCTTCAGTAATGAATTAATGGAAATTGAATAGAAATTGTAACACGTAAAACCAACAAAATTATAGGTATGCCAATTTAAAACAATTGTAACGAAGACGGGATTTAACTAAATAAAGGTTGTTTTCGATAATTCATTTGTATTTCTTTTTCCAGTGTCAGGGTTTATGTTATTTTTTAAATATTGAGTCCAAATACTTTGAATGTTAAATCCTTTGTTTTACTAGAAAAAAGAAGTTAACATGACAATAAATAGAAACGGTGTTTCTTTTTTATAACAGTTGGTTGTAAGATGAAGTATCGTACAACGAATTTATACAAGACGATCAAATTTATAAATTATAATAAATCATAAAAATATTAGTATAAGTCAATAAAATAACGTAAAAATAATAAATTATCTTGAATATTACTTGGTTGATTATACAGTAGATTCACGATATCTCTTTAATCAAAATCTATGCTTATATCTATGCTTAATCTATGCTTTAATCAAAATCTATGCTTATATCTATGCTTAATCTATGCTTTAATCAAAATCTATGCTTATATATTGGTGGAATAAAACTCTTAAAAAGAAAACGAAAATTAAATAAATTAGGCGAAGAAAAATTCTAAAAAAGCAAAGTTTTATTTATATTGAGTTTCAGTAGTTTTTCATTAATTATGCTTCTTGTTGTCAACAGGAAAGTTAGAGAAAACAATAAAATTGGATTTTCACAATAATCCGATGCAACAAAAACGATAAAAGGAAGTTGTAAACTTTTATCCTTTGCAAGAGGGGGACATCAGATTTATGGTGCCATATTTAGGAAGGACCCCTGTAGACTGAGGATTATGGCAGTTCATGCTTACATTTGGTTTGTATCACGTTTCGATCGTTTCTGCATTTTTACCCAGCTGGATATTTGATCTTAGTAAAATGCAACAATATCTTTTTATACTATTTTGACTTACTAGATTCTAATCCTGACTTACTAGATTCTAATCTCAACGTTTCGATGAATTTATTGGTTTAAAATTATCGGGTAAGAATACATAATTAGTGATTTTTCCCGCTCTTTTTTACCTGAAAACCCGTTAATGAAGTGGAAAAGGTATAATTTTTTTTTCTCCTCGTTTTTTAATCAAAAGCTTTAAAGGATAAAGACATATTTTATAAAAGCTAGACGACAGAGCAAGATACGATAAAGAGATAAATCGTATGAATATGTCCAAAGATATTAATAATTTGCTTTAAAATATTTTGTTATTCCACTAATAACATTAATCCACGCGACACATGTTTGAACCTCCTATTAAGAGGTTTTTTTCAGGCGGAATGGTAGGTGATATTTATAAATCAAGGATATTATTAAGACAGTCAACGTGTGACTCCTGCAATATTTAGAACATGTTCCGCGACTTCCAGAGAAGAATAACATCCTATACTTTATCATACAGGTGCAAATAGAAAGAAGACGAAGACCTAGCAGGCGGAGAATTACATAGCTCAACAACATACGTCTTTAGAGTAGCTTTAAATAATGTAATGATAGTAAACATGGTCATCAACGTCCGTTCTACTGATATGGTATAAAAAGAGAGAAAAAGAAATTTCTTAGAAACATTAAATATATATGGGATTTTATCAAGAATTCCTAAAAGACTCTTAGATTTATTTTTATTTGATTCTCAATTCAATTTGGAGTATATTCCACTATGTTCAGTCTGACACGTACATTTGATTATCAAAGAATTAAAAAAAATACCCTTCAAAGGCAACAACCTTCGTCGACTTATTGATAAGGGTTAATAATTTGATTCGCGTTGGTACTCAGATTTTTTTAAAACGGGTTCTTGTCTGGTTTTCCCTTAAGTCATATGTCTGGTTAGGAAAAGAGTGATTGTCACATCGTAAAATCTCGTCAAGTTGTACCATATACAACGAAAGTTTAAAATAATACAACCAAGTCCAAAGGTCCTGTTACTAAAATATAAAAGTTTAATTATTATACAAGGTCTAATATGTTCATCTACTGTATGGTATTTGATCAAGTTTAAAATAATACAACCAAGCCCAAAGGTCCTGTTACTAAAATATCAAAGTTTAATTACTATACAAGGTCTATGTTCATCAACTGTATGGTATTTGATAAAGTTTAAAATAATACAACCAAGTCCAAAGGTCCTGTTACTAAAATATCAAAGTTTATTTATTATACAAGGTCTAATATGTTCATCTACTGTATGGTATTTGATCAAGTTTAAAATAATACAACCAAGTCCAAAGGTCCTGTTACTAAAATATAAAAGTTTAATTATTATACAAGGTCTAATATGTTCATCTACTGTATGGTATTTGATCAAGTTTAAAATAATACAACCAAGTCCAAAGGTCCTGTTACTAAAATATCAAAGTTTAATTATTATACAAGGTCTAATATGTTCATCTACTGTATGGTATTTGATCAAGTTTAAAATAATACAACCAAGTCCAAAGGTCCTGTTACTAAAATATCAAAGTTTAATTCTTATACAAGGTCTAATATGTTCATCTACTGTATGGTATTTGATCAAGTTTAAAATAATACAACCAAATCCAAAGGTCCTGTTACTAAAATATCAAAGTTTAATTATTATACAAGGTCTAATATGTTCATCTACTGTATGGTATTTGATCAAGTTTAAAATAATACAACCAAGTCCAAAGGTCCTGTTACTAAAATATCAAAGTTTAATTCTTATACAAGGTCTAATATGTTCATCTACTGTATGGTATTTGATCAAGTTTAAAATAATACAACCAAATCCAAAGGTCCTGTTACTAAAATATCAAAGTTTAATTATTATACAAGGTCTAATATGTTCATCTACTGTATGGTATTTGATCAAGTTTAAAATAATACAACCAAGTCCAAAGGTCCTGTTACTAAAATATCAAAGTTTAATTATTATACAAGGTCTAATATGTTCATCTACTGTATGGTATTTGATCAAGTTTAAAATAATACAACCAAGTCCAAAGGTCCTGTTACTAAAATATCAAAGTTTAATTCTTATACAAGGTCTAATATGTTCATCTACTGTATGGTATTTGATCAAGTTTAAAATAATACAACCAAATCCAAAGGTCCTGTTACTAAAATATCAAAGTTTAATTATTATACAAGGTCTAATATGTTCATCTACTGTATGGTATTTGATCAAGTTTAAAATAATACAACCAAGTCCAAAGGTCCTGTTACTAAAATATCAAAGTTTAATTCTTATACAAGGTCTAATATGTTCATCTACTGTATGGTATTTGATCAAGTTTAAAATAATACAACCAAATCCAAAGGTCCTGTTACTAAAATATCAAAGTTTAATTATTATACAAGGTCTAATATGTTCATCTACTGTATGGTATTTGATCAAGTTTAAAATAATACAACCAAGTCCAAAGGTCCTGTTACTAAAATATCAAAGTTTAAATATTATACAAGGTCTAATATGTTCATCTACTGTATGGTATTTGATAAATTTTTGAAAAGTAGATAAATATATTCAAATAGAACTTTGTTTTTGTTTCCGTTATAATTTAATTATTTTCGTCAAGTTATATTAATTAATTATAAATAAATATTACAGACTGTTTCAATTTTTAGCATTTTTAATTAAATACGATATATGTTTTACAAAGTTATAAGTGGGGGTTTACATCATTGATGTAGATGAAAAAAGCAAGAAAATAAAAAAATGAAATTGTACAATGTCATCTAAACCCAGGACGAGAAACGGCAGATTGGAAATAAGGATGATAAAAAATCAGGAAAAACATTCTATGTCAATGAAGTGAGATGTAATGTAAATTGATTCCATTTTATTTTACATATTTAAAAAACTTACAAAAAACCACGTATAAACATATGCACATAGAAAACGTATGCGCAAGGCAATGTTTTAAATGTTGTAACCTAAAAAAATGAGAATTGTTATTGCAAATAATAATGGTCAAATAATTTTACGCAACTGCGCAGATTTTTTAATCATCAAGATTTCGGAATGATATTATTTTTTGAAACTTATTATACATACAGCCTCATTTTTAAAGTGTTTGTTTTAAAAATAGAGTTGGCCAAAGTTTATTTGTTCAGTGAATTTGAATACTGAGCTGTTTATCGGAGATACTCGGTTTGCAATTTGTTTGGATAGTCTCTCGGAGTAGCGTTTACTAAAATATATACTGAGCAAATTTGTTCGCTATTTGTTTGTTTGTAATATTTGAATATCTTCTGGTTTATGGGTTTAAAATTTTGCAATTTTTTTTAGCTTTAGATTTACTTCAATGTTCAGCGTATATTTGCGTTTAAAAGAAGCAAATATAAGCGTTTTAAAAATAATATAATTTTCTTATTTTTAGAAAACACGGTTTTAAGAAGCTTCTTTGAAATTAATTTTTTTGTTTAATATATCTCTTAACGAAAACAAATGAATGAATAAAGATTGACAAAAAACAACAATGTGAATTTCAGTAGGAATGAAATTTTCGATAAATTAACGCAAATCAAAACAAGTATGGATGCAAATATATCTACGAGTATTCTACAATACAAAATTTTGTCACTCTATCCTTTTGCTCCTCTTGAGAGCAGGAATGTACTCGTATGTGCAATACTAATGTCATTCCACTATTAAATTTTTTTACCAAAGGCAATTGCTCCTATATGATATATGCGTTCTCTAAAATTTGTATTTCGCAAAAAGAAAATTTTGGAGAGGGGTCAAGTTGTATTCAATTTTTTTTTTATTAAGGGTAAAGAAGATAGATGGCTTAGAATAAAAGTCATGTCATTGGTGAGTGCAGCTTGAATACTGAAAGGGGACCAGTATTTATATTTATACGTTGACAAAAGAGTTCAAGGCATTGTTCAACACACGAGATGATAATATTAACACAGTGAAAAAATAGATACTTGGATTTAAAATAAGCTTCAAATCAGTCAAAAAAGAGATACCCTTTTTGTTAGAGCATATGTAATTTCAGTTAAAATGATAAATAAAAAATATAAACACGGGACTTGTACAAAATTATTTCGTAAGAATAATTCCCTACACTTTGTTTTTTTCAAAAAACGTTTAGGAAATTAGATAGACCAGAAAAAAATAAACGCTGACTTTTAATTCATAAATAAATTGATTTTCCTTTATTCTTCAGTATCCCTTCCTTTTCTTTTGATTAACGTAATCTTACTTTTATTGTAATTTATATTCATGAACTTTGAACAAACGAATGATTTTTGCCACCATTTAACTTCCGTTATTTACTTTTTTTTATTGGATGGAAGACATTGCCACCTGAATAGTCAGCCTGCCATCATGAATAGTCATCCTGAATAGTCAGCCTGCTATCATAAATAGTCAGCCTACCACCACGCATGCCAGATTATTATTAAATAAAATGTTAAATAAATAAAATGCTCTTCGTTTATTTTTTTAAAAGAGTGTATTATTATTGTGATTAATATACTCGTATATTAAAAAAAAGCAATTACACTTAATTATTTAATAAATCACTTTGAATCAATGAAATAAATCTCAAATGTCATGGAATTATCGCTTTAACTGGTAAACCT
Organism: Odontocerum albicorne; assembly: GCA_949825065.1. Classification (NCBI taxonomy): domain Eukaryota; kingdom Metazoa; phylum Arthropoda; class Insecta; order Trichoptera; family Odontoceridae; genus Odontocerum; species Odontocerum albicorne. The sequence goes on from OX463851.1 coordinate 6,973,107, forward strand.
CATGAAACGGAACGATCGATATAGCATCGATATATTCCTATTTTATCTATATTTATCGCAAATTAGGCGTTGTCGTCAGGAGGAGTAAGTAAGCTTTTAAGCGCGGATTTCCTTTTCCGTGGGGGCTATAAATACCGCATAATTTGCCAATACACCCCAGAATCACAAATTACCTCGAACACAAACAGTGGCGGAACTAACATAAAGATATTTTTTTTACATTTTGATTTTCACTAATGTCTCCGGATACCAAAAATATGTGGTCTAGAATAAGAAATATATGAGTTGAATAAAAATTTGAAAAGCATTTTTGAGACTACTTATGTTATAGATTCTAAAGCAGATAAAACAAAAATATTTTTAGAATTAAGGAAATGAAAACCCTTAGAGCTTTTGCTAGCAAAATGCTTAGAGATAGAGTTAGGAAGTCTAATATCCGAAAAATATATGCATTAGACGATATTGTGACATATGGTAGAAACCACACAATACACAGGCGTAGCAATATGAAAATGATGGATATCACAAAGGTTACCTACGTAGCAATGCATGAAATATCAACTAGCATTGTTACCCACGAATGCCTCGAAAAAAATGGAACGAAAACTGAGAGACAATATCTCAAGAGTCCTGACGATGAAAATATGATTTTCACTGACTTGTAAAACTACAAGTTCAGGATAGAGTAAATTACACTTTAATCAATGTGTAGTTTAAAGTATATATGTATACATGTTGGGTTATCTTTATATAGAAAATTACAAAACAGTTTGAACATGTTTAAAAAAATAGATTAAGAATGTAAATACTAACAGAAATAACAATTTGTGATTTTTCAACTAAACGTACGTTTTTCAAAGTTTCTTCAAACTGTACAGTACATCAGTATAGAATACAAAAAAAGGTTAAATATCAAAGCTTTGCTTTAAACAATTTTAAATTATGAAAATTAGTAATTATAAAATAATCCGAATACAGTGGAAATACGTTCACGTAGAAAAACACTTTATGTGTAGATGTACGAAAGAAAAAGAAATGTAATAATTTAGATTAAATAGGAACAACATACCGATATAAAGTAGGATGAAAACGAAATCTTTGAAGGGGGCTGGACTGAGAAATGCGTGCACTAAGAAGAATCCATGGGGTGACGATGGATGACAAAATACGATATAAAGGGAACATTTAATTTATAAACATAAAACGTAATTCGAAAATAATTTAAGAATTTATTAATGAATAACCACTTTGAAAGGGTATTTATTCTCAAAAATATATAGTGTTAGGCCACTGGAAGAATTTATTTTTGGAAATTTTATCAATATGTTATCGCTTCTAGTTCATAATGTATGTCATTTTTCGGAATTGGTGCCCTCGTATACGCTCTAATAAAATCAACAATTACGTTTATTTTACACAACATATTTGATATGAAAAGTAAGTAAGTTAAATGTAGAAATGAACGGATAATTTTTAACATATTTATAAAGGCATTAAGATCTCCGTGGTCTACTTGGTAAGACACCTCTCTTTCCGTCTGAGGATTTCGGGTTCGAATCCCGTTGGTATTTATTTTTTTCATAAAAGTGTTCAGGACTTTTTCCTTAAAAACCTATTTATTTATTTTTTATTAATTAGAAGAGATTGCCACATTGCAATAAATCTGTCAGGTTACATTATTTTCAACATAAGTGTAATATATTATAATATAAAAAGCAATTTTTAAAATTGGTACTTTAAGAATTTTTATAAATACTCTAATTTAAATTATAATAACAGAATGATAACTTTAATGGTGTATGCGATAAAAATTATTTAAATTGTAATTCGGAACTATAAATAACTAACTTTTTGGGAGAAATATGACATGAAGTCATATGAACAAAGATTTAAAAGAGACACTAGCTCTAGAGCAGACAACGCTCTCAAAATACGCCTTTCAGCAGACCGCTTATATAAAAAAGGAAGTATTGTTGAATAATAGAGATCGACACACAAAGATCCTAATTTTATATAGAAATGTACACACATAAATCTTTACGACCTCCATTGCCTAATTAGTAAGATGATTGACTTCCATCAAGTGGTTTTGGGTTCGATTCCCGTTGGTTCTCATAAAAAAAGGCTCTCAGTCTGGTGAAAAAAATCGTCTTATATAAATACTAACATTATTTATACAAATTCAACATAACGTTGAACTTATATGACTGTTGTTGCCATTTCATGAGTGGAGTAGTATTGCCTATACTTGCGACGAAGTGTCGCGGTTTCCTTTTCTTCTTAAGTTGTTTTGAGTATTAGACCGAACGCCCGATACATGGGGTCGAAAGTAATGTTATATTCCAGCCACGCTGTTTAAAATGTCCGTATCACCAATTCAGATATCTTGAAGGGTACCGTACGAATAAATTAGTAAAAAGTTTATGGAGAAAATATATGTAGGCATACGCGTCTAAAGAAATGAAAGAAATTTGATAATCGAACTGAAATAATGATAGAGAAACTAAAAGATCGTATAGTTTGATGATCTAAGAATTAATACGTTCTGAGATATGGAAAAGCATTGAGGTAGGCGTCCCTGATCTGATGGTTTGCATGCTGGCTAAGCGTTCTGGGATCTCGAGTTCTATTCTGGATTGGTTTCGTTTTTTGTTACTTATGGTGCTACCTAAATTGGTCAATATTTTGAATTGTTTTTCCTTATCAAGATACAAAAAATGAAATATGATCCATTAACGCTAATCCGTTTGAAAAAAATGTCGTGACATTATATGTAAGACGCCTGCCTTCCAGCCATGATGTTTTGGCTTCGATTAATGTTGTAACTTAGATTTAAAAAAATAACTTTTCAGTCTGCTGTTTACTTAAGGCTTTTTTAACATATTTCTGGTTGATTGAAATAAATTACTACATGGCAATACGCCCACCCCTATGTATTATACTAAATGAAATTGTAATATAAAACAATACAATATATCATAAATATGTATTAAAGGTATAGGAGTAAGAACAACTGCCACAAATTATACTGTAAAGCAGGGCCACTCTGAGGCAGGTGCATAGGGTGCAGTTGCACCTAGCCACACGCTTAGCGAGGCTTCGCACCTATGATAGATAGTTAAGAAAAAAAATGGGTTTTAGCATTTTTTTTCGGTCGCATTCTATTTTGATTAGGTGGCCTCTAATTATTGTTCTTTATATATTTTAAAATACTTTATGTTTTTTGAGTATTATTAAACTGTGATTCGTGATAGACTCGGAAAGAAAAGGAGTTCGTTCATTTTAAATATTTATCACCAATCTATTGCATATTCATGACAATATTTTCATGATATTATAGTAATAAAAAAACATTTTTCAAAGAGTATTTTATGCTAGAACATACTCGGGCTATATTTGGCCAGTTTTCACCCTTAAATAGATGCAGGTATAAATAAATAAATACGAAGGGCCCACGTCCAAACTTTGCTCTCAGTCCCAAAATTTTCTAGACCGGCCCTGGTGTAAAGCATTTTCCAATTAATGTGAAGTAGTTACTTGAACAAGGTTTGTGCAAAACCACAATCCAATTAAGGTGTTCATGTCACTATGCACATAAAATAGAGACAGCGCCCATTCCATTTAGAGGAAATAAACAAAATGTGGAAAGAACAATATATGGTAGTAATTGCTATTTTCGGTTTAGTTAAATGAATGGAATCGAACTATGAATTGAGGTAATATTTAAATTTTAACCTTTACTTACAGTATTTTTTCAGACGATGAAAGAGTTAAAAAGGATGTCGAACGGCGTGTAGTGGTAGGAAAGGAAGCCAATAGGACACAACTCATATAAAATATACCTATATATTAAAATTGGACAACATCAAAATCTGCTACGATGAAAGTTCACAGTAGTATTTTAGTACCAACTTTAATGCATGGGAATGAAACGTAGACGTGGAACCAGTCTGAAAGGAACCGAATAAATGCTATATAAATGCGTTCACTGAGGAGAATACATAACGTGACAATGTATGATAGAATTCGGAAATAAGTGATTCAGAATAAATTTAAACTGATGTATTGAGCAAAATGAAGAACAATACTCTGTGATGGTGTGGACATGTGGAATGAATAGATAATGAAAGAGTAACAAAACAAATATATCGTGGAAATGCAAGTAGATGTGGGGTAGAGGAAAACCAAGGAAAGTATGGTTGAATCAAGTGAATAGTATTGTGATAGCAGGAAACTTAGAAAGTCAGAGAAATCGTAGGAGATGTATAAGAATGTGTATAGGTGTAGAAGAGGCAAAGGATGTGTGTCGAGCCTGAAAAATAGAGTATTCTGTTCTTTCTGTCTTACCCTACAGGGAAATGGCGAGATGGGTGTAAGTATTTAAATTACTTGTCGCTAACGCTTTACAATGGCTTCCAAAAATTAACCAAATACCGTCAAAATAATGTCCTTTTAATATAAATATCCACCAAAAAATCGTAGGCAGTCTTCTCAGTACCAGTTTTCTAGTGAATAACTTTTAGGTATCCCAGCTTTAAATTTACGTTTAGAAATCAATGAATTTGAATATATTTAGTATAGTTTATAAGCAATAGTAGTACAAAAATAAATAAAAAAACAATATGATTTCATATGAACAAAGATTTACTTTGAAAATTAAACTGGCTCTAGACTTAACAAAGATTCAAAATACGCCTCTATGAATACCTCTGGCACCACAAAAGTATTCCTGTTTGAAATTATATGGAAATATGCTTATTGATACAGAAAATACATTTCCCTTAAAAAAACTGAACGTTTTTGTCGTGAAATTTTACTACAGAGAAGCGCTTTACATAGTATCTGTTTAGTATTATTATTTAAGTAGTGTCACATTTTGTGAAAACTGTCCTATTATTCGTAAAAAGGAAGACGATTCATTTAGATCCCACAACCACCTACCCTGTTATGGGAGACAAAATAAGTCCCCATCCAGCGCGATCTTCACTAGAAGAACGAAATCTTCTTTATTTTTTATGTCCGCAATGTCATGTAGTGACGACGAAGGTACTGCTCAAATGGACTCCTCCGGTGGCGACACATCTGAGTGTGAAAATAATAGTAGTGACGACGGACTTAAGGTCCGACATCACGGGAGAAGGAAATTTACTCAAAGCGCCATAATTTTTTTTCTTATAAAGTGGCTTAAGGCCTGGAGTTCAAATAGCCCACCAAGCTGTCAGTACTTGACAAAAAATTTCAAATGCTACAAAACTATCCTTCGACGCCACTAGATCAAAGTAGCCAATCGGTTCGAAGATGAATCGATGTAGGGCTAAGTGGAGTTCCCTTTGGAAATTACTGACTCGATTATTATCGCAGTGCCACGGAATATGCTTTGCGGATTGATGACTGCAAAAATTGCGAGAGACAAGATTGAAGCTAAAGAGTTTACCATTAAAGCTCTCATGGCAAGAGACATTGGGAAGATCAAAAGGCGCGCCCTGATGCAAGGAAATAATTTAAATGTCTGTCTTCCCACAGAGGAGAACGACAAACGATATTGCCAAGCCAACAACTGAGCCTCTGAGCCTGACAGGCAGAAAAAATCGTGTGAAGGGCCACCCCTGGCAAGGGGTGAAGATGGACGTCACTTATCATATACTCGCGGGCTGACTCTTACCGAGAAGGATAATCGCGGAGCGACACTGGACCTCCAGATCCAAATTCAACAGAGCGAGCCCCGTTAAGATTGAGAGTGCTTCCACCGAGCATGGCTTATAAGCCTTTTATATTTTAATGGATATTTAGATATAAAAAGGAAGACCGTCATTGAAAAAATGGTCTGCAAAAGACTGATACTAAAACAAAGCTTGAACAATAGCTGCAAATATAAGAAAGGTTAAGAGGTACGCTAACCGATACACTAACTCGGATAAAGGAAAGCTGTCGAGCACATACCATAAATATGATTAAATATTGAAACATGGTATATAAAATGATCTTGTTTGACAAAGAGTAAACACTTTAGAGAATTCTACTGCAGTAAATCTGCAAAATATTTGTAAATAGTAGACAGCTCAACTTTTATTAGATATTTTTATTGCTTCTAATCGATGAACTTGGTTTTAATTTTTTCGTATGGTACCCCTTGACTTATTCGAATTGATGATTCAAACAAATTAAAGAACGTTGCTGGGAGACAACATGTCTTACACATAAACATACCACCATATAATTCTCTTGTCACGTAAGGTAAAGAGGATAGGGCACCAAAATTTCCATCTCGACGAACATCCTTAGCCTCCTCTACACCCATCCACCTTCTCATAAATTTCTATGATTTATTTGAATTTTTGAGTTACCTTCTTTCAAAATATCATTCACTTGATTCACTCATAACTATTATTGGTATGGTTGGATCAAATGAATAACGTTAATATATTGGTATGGTTGGATCAAATGAATAACGTTAATATATTGGTATGGTTGGATCAAATGAATAACGTTAATATATTGGTATGGTTGGATCAAATGAATAACGTTAATATATTGGTATGGTTGGATCAAATGAATAACGTTAATATATTGAAAACGGATACGTTAGGCTTTGGCGTTTTATGAAGATATTTTATTACAAAAAATAAGTTTTTGTTACTTATGGGTAGTGTTGATAGCATGAAGGTTTATACTTTTTCATTTTGAAAACAGTTTATTGAATTTTTTACATTGTAAAAAATTCCTTTTTATTCACGCGATTTTTACTAAAATGTTAAAAACTATACCATGAACATGTTACGAGCTTGTATTATTTCACGAATTACTTTTTAAAACTACGTGAAATACTTTTTTTAAGTAAAACAGGTCTAATGCTAACTCTTAGTTGAGTGTGTATTTTTTTCATTTTGGTGAAATTAATTTAGTAAAATAAACATTTCTTTATGATAATTAAGATGGCTGTCCTTTGCACATTGCGTGTTATTTCTATGATAATTTATCTGCGAACTGGTGAGTAATTATAAAGCAGTAAGGAACATGAGGCAAACGAAGCGGAATATGTGTTGTGACGGGTCCTCTGCTTTATGAAGAATGGGGGATGAACAATAATTTGCGATCCCCAGCATGTTTTTTATTATATATTTGAATCTCCATGGTACATTACACAACTGCACAGTGCATTCATAATGATTTTTTTTATCTTTATTTACAAATTCACCTAATATAATAAATATATGACTTGTAAGGGGACGGTTTTGTTATATAATAATAACACCTTATAAGCACTGTGCTTTAGTTTTTTATGAATCATCCGCATAAGTAATGGTGCTTCTGATGTTTGGATAAGTATCAAGATTTTCCCTATTAAATAATGATTCGAGATGATAGTCGGCATCGTCGTTGCTGGGCTTCGTAGGCGAGGATCCCTTTGCCATTTCAACGTCAATTCAGCTGTAAAACTAAAGTGTGCCATTGAGCTTGTTTCATTCTTCCATTCCCCTCTTTCAGTGAGTTGCACCATTGCACATCAGCAAACTAAGCATCCACACCGCTGTATAGGATTCGATGGCACACTGAAGTGAGATGATCAATACACACTCGCAGTTTTTTCCATTTTTTTGTAGGCATCCCCATACTCCCGAGCTGAAAAAAATACATGTGTCATTCAAAGGAAGTAGCACAGCATGGGGTTCGAATCGGTGACCTTCCGCACGGAAGTTCAGTCCTTTACCGCGCGGCTATGCACCTCGAATATTCGAGATGATAGATAGGTATATACTTCTTTTAAGTGAACAAAACTTACATTATACATTTTTGAAAGCTGGAATTTGAAAATTTATCGATCAAACTGTACTAACATTTACATCAATTTTATTATCAAAAAGTATATTAAGATTTTGAGCTTGTAAATTAAAAATGTATACGAGTATATCAAACTGAACTGATCCATGAGTGTTTTGTGGTCAAAACTAATGTGATAAGATTTTAAAAGGAAATTGAAAATTTATCGATCGAAAATTGACATTCAGTAAATTTTATCATATACGAGTATCATACCTTGATTTGGGGGTAAAACTCAGCACAATTATTTCGACATTTTTACATTTTAAAATTTAAAGGATGTTTTATTTATGGCTCCGTTATGAATGAATATAAAAGAGAGGAAGTTAAAGGAATGCACGAATTGCGCATTTAAAATGTCTTTCAAGTTGACGCGTTTATTTTTGAGTCACCAGTCGCAAGGAAATGCATTCCCCCGCGAGATGCACATTTGATGCAGCACAAATATGATCATGTACGACGCTGAAAAGTTTAATAGCTGAATAATTCGTCAGATGTTAACCCGTTAATGTCGTTGAAGTTTTTTTAATGATTTTCCGAACATTGGCTAACTCGGCGAATAAAAATATTGATTGTAATGGATTTCGTTAAAAGTCACATTTGCAAATATCGTATACGCTAATACGCTACTTTACTGTTGGGGTAGGCAGAGAGGACATTTTTCCAGGGTTTCCTATCTCAACATACATATTTCGCCTCTTCCACATCCAAACACCTTTTCATACAGCTCCTACGATATATCTTATTATGGACTTTTCCTTCTTTCAAAATACCTTTCACTTAATCCAATCATATCTTCTTGGGTCTTTCTCTACCACGCCTTCCTTTTGACTGTATAATTGTTTTGTAACTATTTCTTCATTCATTCATTTGACGTGCCTACATCATCTCAGAGTCATCTTTTTCATTCTACTCAACAGATCACCTTTATATCTTATTACTTCATTCCGTTTTCTGTCATACATCGCCCCCCCGTGTATTCTTCTAAATTTATTCGTTTTTTTCAGTATTTTTCCATTCTATGTTTCCCTCCCATACATCAAAGTTGGTACTTAAATACTCTTGTGAACTATCATCTTAGCAGGTTTTGATACTGTATTTTTCGAGCATTCATGTTTAGTGCCCGTTGACTATTTTGCTATCGCTACACGCCGTTACATATTCTTTGTAAATCTTCCATCATCTAAGAAAACATTACTTAAATAATAAAAATCTTCAGCTTGCTCTAATCTTTCATTACTCACCCATATGTCGCACTTATTTTTCTTTCATACTATTCTATCACCAACACTTTGAATTTAGTGACATTCATTCTTAGATCTTTTTCCTAACATCTCTCATACAATAAATTAATTAGACTTTGTAGTACATTTTATTTCCCACTGACTCTACCATATCTTCAACATACAGCAATCTACACACATTCCCATTCGACATGTGTATGCCACCCATTGACCTGTGTACTTCCTTCACACATGAATCGATGTCAAAATTAAACAAACAAGAAATTCTAGTTCAAAATGTTTTTTGGAGTTTTTCCGTGCTGAATTGGCTCGTCGCAACGACATTTTCAAAGATGGTTGACGTTGCGAGTGTTAGTGCCTAGGTGGGTGATTCTAACTATGTACATTCGGTAAGGTTTTTCGACATTTCCTTGAGTATACTTTAAGTGCAACGCCTTCGAAACGTCGGTCCTAATTTAAGATAACTTAATACGGTAATAACTTCAAAAAATATTTTTACGTAGTGAAAAATATGCGTGAAAATAATCGAAGGAATCCTTAATTCTTTCATCTTAAAATGTTTATAAAGTAAATCTTTTTTCAATAGAAAATCTACAATTAACTCTGCAACATAAAATATGACTATGGAAAAATATATCATCAAACGTTTTGTATACATACAATATTTAATGAGTTGTAAATGCTAGGTCGATTTTAAAATTATATAAATTGAATGAAAAAGATTTAACTGGGTTAAAAATTATTTTTAAATTAAAAAGAACATTCTCCAGATGACTGCAGATACTGCTAATGAGCCGACTGAGAAAAATGCACCGGAAAAATGAAATTGCAACGATTTGCAAGGCGTTTCATCGCGGCATTAACAAGAATTTCCCCTGTAACGGTCAAGACATTTATATAAAAGTCAAACATTTCAAAACTTGTTGAAAGCTATTCGAAAATAACTTTTAATTTACACTCGTAGGTTTAAAAGCAGTGGTCGCTAAACATTTTTGGTAAAGGGTCAAATAATACATATTTAAGAGGCAAACTCGTGGATATTTATTTGCCTACTTAAATAACAAAAAAGTTAAGTTTTCATAAATTCATTGAACAAAATGTAACGTAATAATAAGTAGACTAAAATATACTGTAATTATTTGAAATACGGTTCTATTAATAAGAAAAATGGAATTGTTTTTTGAGATAACATTTCATCCAATTTGGGGTTCAGCGAAGCACTGGAAACGCTGTCGAATTATAGTTGCGGGGCGTCACAGCAGAGCCTACCGAATACAAGGCTATAGGAGCGCTACAAACAGTCGAAACTCGCAACTCTTCAACTCGACGATTGTTCGTTCCGCTATAGGGTGTACTTTTGAAATTTTAGTTCGTTCTGCTATAGGGCGTACATTCTTAGCTCGCGGGCTATACAAAAAGTGGCAGCGGGCCATATTTGGCCCACGGGTCGTAGTTTGCCGAACCCCGTTTTAAAATATTGAAGGAACGAAATACTTGAAAATAAAACTCATCATTATTTTAATTTATTTTTAAAGTACTCAAAATTATTTCGGTCGAGAAATTCAAGTGGAAAAAAAATCACCCAAAACGTTATCTTGACCAAATTAATATTTAATGTGTTATTTATATGCAGCTGCTTACTTTTTTTAAAGATCGTACACACATACATACTATCACACCATTTCCCTGTTGATCTAGAAGGAATAGAGCGCCCAACTTTCATATCCCGACATGATTAGTTCAAATCCTTCACATCCATTTACCTTCACATATAGCTTCTTCTTTTTCTTATATTCCTTAACTTTCCTACTTTCAAAATTTCATTCATTTTGTCCAACCATATTTTTATCGGTCGTTATCTACCACGACTCCCGTTTATGCTTGCACAATAAATTTGGTAAGTATTTGTTTTGTATTAATCATTAAACATGTTCACACCACTGTGTGCTTTTTCAAATTTTGGTTACCTTTAATTTTTATTCTGTCATATATAGTATCCATAAACCACATATTTTCTCATTGCAAACATTTAAAATCCTGATACGTTTATTTTTTATTAACATTTTATTCCTATGAATATGTAAAACATTTGATTAATTGAGTATTCCTTAAGGATTGCATTGTATTTTAAAACAGGGTGCAAAAGTTTAATTATACGAGTATACAAAAAAAATATAAATGAACAGATATGTATTCTGTACAGCAGAGTTTTCCAAACATAAAACCTACTCGTATTACCCTTTAAAGGACAGAGTTAACCGGTGTATCCCACTTTTGACAAAAATATTATACGAGTAATTTGGGATATGGGTAATTTTTTCGCAACTGTATCATAATACGACGTTTAATGTGGGCTGAATTTTTAAATAAAGATAAATAAGTTTTTTTTTAAATTTATATGTATTTTATTTTTATGAAAATGAAAAAAATATATTCATGTAAAATATAAATTAAAACAAGCACTTCATTCGGTTTCCTTTGAAAAAGACATAAACCAATATTTTTTATGAAAAAAAAATTAACCGCGTATCACTTCAAATCTTTTGCGTAACACCAGGGATATGTGTGCCACAGTTCGGGAAAAACTACTTTACAAGAAACTTCCATTAGAAAATAAAACCGTTTGTGTTTCATTTAACATCATATAGAACCAAATTGACACAATTTTTTAATACGTTTGAATCAATCAATTCATGTTCAACGTTACAAACATAAATGAAGTACAATTGATAAACTTACCTCTGACTGAAAAATCGAAGTGAATGGAATAATCTGCTTACCTGCAATCAAAACAAAAAAAAAACTGTTATTAAACATCTGTGTCGCATCATTTTATAATTGGACATATATACGCAAAAAGGAACCAATCCACTAAACACATTCTCTGGTTTAATTAAAATATCGAAAGCATAGATTAGTCTTGTATCTGTACAATTATTAAGCCAGTTAGTTATTGGGTATTTTATGGCTAAATTGTATCGAACAGTTTTTTCGTTTCATACGAGCTATACAACAATGATATATTTCCTCAATTATCTCAGAACGGGAAAGATTTGGGGTTGTTTCTTTTGCATACTTTACGTCCAATTATTATTTGGAAAAACAAAACGCTAATGTGATTTTGTTATATCATACATTGTAAAGGTTTTAATTCGCTGATAATTTTATTTATACATTTTTTACTGATGCGAATGTTGAGTATGTGATAAGGAGTTGTTGGATATTATTTTAATCCAAGTAATTTTTGACTCCCTCCTTTCAAATAATATACATTTATTTTATTTAACAAATTAAAAACACAACATAGATTAAATTTGGGAATCTGTTAAATATTTAGTTTGAATGCCATTTATTGTTTCAAAAAAAGAAAACAAATTATGATATTTTTGGTAGACCTCATTCCAAAATTCTGTCGGTCACTATTACGATGATGGAATTAACTTCCTCAATTCAAGTTAAACAAAGCTTGAAACGTTAATATGTGAATCAAATGGAACTGCCCATAATGTGAAATATTATATAATGCAAAGAAAACAACGTTCATGATAGAGTGTAATAAAAGTCTATGTCATATACCTGAGCTGTATCTGGGTAGAGAAAAATCGATCAGTCATCAAATGTCAGATATCTCGAACATTTTTTAATAGATGACCTAATGGATATGTGGATACTGAAGGGCAAAGGAAAAGATTGACTGTCGTTAAGGGAAGAATGCTACCTCGAAGATTCAGTGGATGCTCCGACTATATAAATAGATTAACATATTGTTCAACTGTTCCATTTATACATTAGAAATATGAAGTTATACTCGTATTGTAGGATGATCTAATCGACGAAGATGCGAATTGGATACAATAATGCCATTCGTCTGCTTTTCTGTAGTGCGAGCGAGATGTTGAACATAGAAAATATTAATTTAAGCCTTAAAGCGACACCGTAACGTAACATTTTGGTCACGTATGATTGAATCCAAAAAATGTAACTTTTAAAACTTTATCTAACTGGGCCTCATTGCCAATTTTTAGGTGTTTGCATAAAAAGCTACTGCTATAAATATAAAGGCAGAAAATAAGAGGAAACTAATATTTTACCTCTTTGTCATACATATTTGATAACTTTTTCTTTTTTTCAAAATATGATTTTTTCGTACACGTATATTATAATTAATGTTTTTTTTCATATGTACTTTATATATTTCTATGTAATCCATTATTTATTATATTTAGGCATTTTTTTTAGCCAAAATTATGGTTTTTGTTTTATTGCACCATTCTACACACTGGTTAGAACGAAATTATTATAATTATTAAAATAATACAATCGTAATATTTTTGAATTACTTAAACATGAGTGAGCCCAAAGTGTAGAATGAAATGTACTATCATTGTTTGTTTATTAAAATTTGTACAAAATTAGGTAACACGGATGATATAAAAATGTATTAAATATCTTTTGTCGGAGTATAATGCTTTTATAAAAAGATGCCTGCTTTTGACAAGGGGCTCAGATTGATGGATGGGAAGAATACATTACTTTCACACATTATTCTGAGATTTATCAACAAAGATCAGCCAGTTTTGCGTGGTTCAAAACAGGGTAATCATTGCATCTTTGTTTCACTACCTTTCATCTAGATTTATTTTGTATCACGTATTATAGACGTATTCCAACCTTTTTGTTAAAAATATACCGTGAGCAGACTGCACCCGTAATTCCCCGTTGACCCCGATAAGATACGGATGGTATACAGTAATATATGCTTTATTATTTTTGTTCTCCTAGTTTGAGACACATAACATATACTCGTACCGATAATCATTGATTGCGAATAAATGCTGGTTTATTGAAACACATTGTTTAAAACCAATCAATATTCCTTATGTATTGGTACATGAAAATGTAAATAAATAAATTCGGGGTTTTATATTATGAAATAGTTAAGGGGTCCAGTGCGTTGGTTTACTTTGTTGTCGATTAATTGGTAATACGCTTGATTTCCTCCCGGAGATATCGGGTTCGATTTTCTACGGTACCCAAAATCTGATTCCACCCTGATTTAACAGTTTGTCTGCTAATACGTTACGAGCGCTAGACGTGTGCGAGTGTTATTGTCTGTCCATGAGCAGTAGTTTTTCAAACACGTACGATAGCAAACTGTGTGTTATGTGCCTATTCTAGTGGTTCTTAACCCGTAGGCTCGATTATTGGAGCTGAAGATAATATTGTTTCCCGGTCACGCTCATCAACATACCATTGATTATAACAAACATTATAAAAGTAAATATGGTTGTGTATGATTGCAATTATCCATAACGTGTGTACATACGAGTATGCGCATGTTTTTTAAAAATCTAAAAAATGAGCACGTAGTAAAGTTCATCATCCCCATCACGCCATGTTCCTATTGGAGTAGATATAATGAAAAGATTTTCACTTCATTCTATCCTGACACACATATTTCGCTTCTATCACTTCAATACACTTCGCCATACATACTGTCCTATTATACAATATTTTCACTCTCCCTCTTTCAGAGTTTGATTGACGTCTTTCTAAGTTTTTCCAAGCTTCTCGTAAATTTATAATACTTATATTAATATTTTTGTAAATCTTTCATAATTATTTTTTCTGCGTGGTGGAACTATCTCAATGTTCTCTTCATCTTGAGCACTGTATCTTGTATTAATCCTTATTCTTTCCTAATATCCTCGTTCATTATTCTGTAGTTCATTGCATAAAGCGTGCAAGGTATTACAATTCGTCCGTTTAAAACAAAAAAAGTTATGTACGAAGACGAACAATCTAACGCCTTTTTACGTGTTGAGAACTTCACCATCTTTCAATCCGCTTTCTTTCATATTGTCTTCATCCCTTATTTTGTTAAACATTGTTTTGCAATACGTTTCCATTAATCTAACTTTCTTAGCCACGTTCCTGTTTCGTTTTCCTATTATTTTCTTTATTTCGTGTTTAACAGTTTTATTTATCAAATAATTTTATAATTTTGGGGTATTGAGAATTGTGATGACCCTATTGATAAGAAGTGAGTATGTGTAATAAGATATGTGTGTAAAGTCCATTTTTATTCAGAATCCTCGGCCATGCTGAGTGATGGGAACAGCAGTGGCCTCTCATTAATACTCGTATGTGCCCGAACACTAAAATGCTATCACTGTTGAGCGTAATCTCTGAGGGGATATTTTTGAAAGATGAAAAGTTGAGATCTTTTTGTTATGCAGTTTTTTATATCATATATTGATAGAATTAATATTTTCGATTCCATATCAAATACGAGATTTTTTAAAACTTTCTATTCACTTTTATTTTAAAACTAAGTGTTGTTGGTTCGGTTTGAAAGTAATTGTTTTATTTGACTAAGTGTACCAGTAAATATTATAAAAAAAGTACATACAAGCGTAAATCTTGTTATAAATAATATTTTCGAACGTGGAATATACGAATGAACGAACGAACATGGAACGTGGATGGAACGAATGAAGAGATACAGTGCAAATGCGTGTGGAGGAAGACCAAGCAGAGTATGATTGGATTAAGTGAATAATATTTTGAAAGGAAAAAAATGTAAAAAGTCAGATAAATCGTAGGAGTTGTATGAGAAGGTATGTATACATATAGACGAAGCGAAGAATGTATGTCGAGATAGGAAACTTTGGCACTCTGTTCTCTCTGTCTCCCGCTACAGGGAAATGGCGTGATGGTATTTACGTATGTATGATTTTGTATTAATATTTTTCGAGTGTTTTTTTCTTTTGTTACTCTTTTGAATAACGATTTTTCTAATAATAAGTTTTTTTACAATTTGAAAGAAATTTAAGATGAAAATTGATGTTTATTACTAATTTTCATGTTATGTTAAAAAAACGAGTACGTAATGTGCCATCTATCGTTTAACTATCAAAATAAAACATAGATATCATAGAATTGTGTTAGTTCCACACAGTGCCAACAACCTTTATTGAAGCTTTGACGGAAGCTCTATATAGGAAATGGTTTGTGCCTTCGCTCATAAAATGTTAGCTATGCTATTCAACGTAAGGTGGCCAATATATTTGTTAGCAATACACATTGGAATCTGCACGTAAATATCAACATTTTTTTGTGATATGAAAAATGATTAAATCTCCTAATTTATCTCTAATAAAAATTATTGATGAATTTCATGTTTTAAAAAAAGTTTAAATTTTTTTCCAAATCATAAAAATAGAAGATCTTTCACATCTTTCAACTTTAAATTTCAATTATTACGAAGTTTTATACGATTATACTGGAATTGTTAAAGGTTTAAAAGGTGCAATATCATATTCTTAGTAAATTTAGTAAAAAAAAAATACTTTGCTGAATAGAATAAAAGTCAGATTTCAATAAAAGTATTCTTGACTTTTAACATAATAACAACGAGTATGCACGATTTAGCTTTCCACACAAATATCAATCTATTGAGATCGTTTAAGTAAAACACAATATTGAAATACTCGTATGAACAGCAATGACGCAAATTCAATCACACTAAAAATAGTCTGTAAATACTTGGTTTATATAGTTCGTCTTTTCTTGGTAAGTTTTCAGCGATTTTCATAACAAATATGTACGAGAGGGGATCAAATATAGAGAATTTTGTTTTAGAACACGTAATTTTAAACGGAGCGCGCGGCCGCTTCGAGGAGTGTTGGGTGGGGATATCAGAAGTGGGAAGAGCGGTTGGCTGGCTTCGGCAGAATCCGTCATTAGTATGGCACACGATGTGTGAGAAAGAGGTGCACCCGTTGATTGCGCAACGCATAATAATCAAGTTTCTCGCTCGTGAAGATGTAAAACGAGCCGAAATTCTACGTAGACTGACGACACAGTTGAGAGATCAAACACTGTCAAAGTCCCGTGTGTGCCTGGCATAAGAAGTTCATGAAAGGCCGTGAAGGGGTAGAAAATGAGAACCATGATTGTCGCCCACGGACGAGCATTACCCAACAGAACATTAACACCATTCGTGATTTTTTGGAAAGCGACCGACGTTTGACGGTTTCCGAAATTTGTTCTGAGATAGGAATAAGTTATTGAAGCCCTTAATCCATAATTACAAAAGACTCAGGATTCCGTAAAATGTCTGCTCGATGGGTCCTGCGTCTTTTGACTGTAGAACAAAAGTTGGCACGTTTGCATGTCTGTGAGTGGCTCTTGGCGCGATTTGCACAAGAAACGAACACATTTTTGAGTCGCATCGTTACCTGCGAAAAAAATTGGGTACACCACTACACGCCCGAGTCCAAATAGGCCAGCATGGAGTGGAGAAAGAAGGATGAGGCAGCCCCTGTGAAAGCCAAGACTCGGCTGTCAGCTGGTTAGGTGCTTGCGACCGTTTTTTGGGATCGGCGCGGCATTTTGCACATCGATTTTTTGCACGATCGTCGCACCATCAATGTAACGCACTACTGCGAGCTTTTGCGTAAAGTTAAACTTGCTTATCGATGCAAAAGACGTGACCAACCGATACGAGAAGTGATTCTTCTCCATGACAACGCGAGGCCCCATACTACAGCTGTAACCAGTGAACAATTGAAGGAAATAAGCTGGACACGACTGGAACACCCTCCCTATACCCCTGTGACTTTCATCTTTTTGGACCACTGAAAGAAGCTCTGGGAGGCCAACGATTTAACGATGACGATGGAGTACAGGGGTTTGCGCAATTGGTTGCTGACACAAACCACTTCTTTTTACGATGACGGATTAAAAAACTACCGATCCGCTGGGAAAAATGCATTTCTAAATCAAAAGATTATGTTAAAAAATTATGTGTACTTGATCTTTTTTATTCTGCAAATAAAAAATTAAAACAAAAAAGTCTCGTTAATATTTGATCCACCCTCGTACCTAAATATGGCACAGTCAAATTTGTAAATAAATGCCACAATCGATCATTCCACTACTTACACTCACTAAAAATACGTATACACATATCCTCACGCCGTGTCCCTTGCTGGGTAGGCAAAGGTAACAGATCTTCAATAATTTCTATCCAAGAACACAACTTTCGCCACCTCCACATTAGTTATCTCGTTATCTTCTTTTATTAAAATTTCTGACATAACTTTCTTTCAAAATCTGGTCTATTTAATTCAACCAAGTTTCCTCGGTCTATCTTTACCACGAATATCTTGCACTTTTACTCGCTTAGTTATTATTTTGCCATTCATTCTTTCCACGTATCGAAACCATCTTTAAGCCCCTTTTTTCATGTTTCTTAAGACATCCATTTTACCTATACATTAATTTCTAGTGTCTTCAGTCTACCTTCTTTCATAAATACAATGGTATTTTTTTCTTGGTGTATGTATCTCTACAACATTTATCTTACTTTTATTATTAATCTGCCAACTCCATTATTTCGCTTCCATATGTCAAGATGGGCACTAACACACCAATATGTATTTTCAATTATGCTACCTTTGATATAATGCAATAGTTTTTTTATAACTTAAATTACTTAATTTACCTTGTTCCCTGTCGCTACTCTTCTTTCAACGTCTCTTTCAACTAACATCAACATATAGTACTGCCCAGATAACAGAACTCATCAATCTGCTCCAGTTGTTTTAAGTAAACTAATACTTTTCTGCTTCACTATCTTTTTGTTTCGAGATAAATATTTGACCTCTTCATAATCCTGAGTGTATAATGCCAAAAAATATATTTTACGTATAACTTAGACTTCTGACTTGTACACTCACTTAGTTATTTTATTCATCATTCATTCTCTTGTGAAAATAATTAATAAACTTCCTGCTCGGTATCCCACGGCGGAGCTTTTCAGAGAGTATCAGGTCCTGAACATAGCCAATTTACATCTCAAATCCATTCTCTGGCACTACCATCGAGAGGAGGGGAAGATGCAAACTCAGCAGACACACATGACACGCATGGCAACTAATGAAATGTTCACCATCCCTAGAGTTAAAACCTCTTTTGCCCAAAGGCAATATGCTTATTTGGCTCCCATTACATACAATGGCGTGCCGACTTCAATAAAGGTAAAGGTAGGAAAACCATTTAGACAGTCGATCGGAGCGTGGTTGTTATTGCGACAGGATTTTGAGTACTTGGGCTTTCAGGATGAATGACGAGTGGAAGGGATTTATATGAGATTTGTGATTGTGTGCGGTATAGTGTGGGATGAATATTTTTGGTCTTTCTGGAGTGATGATGTGTGAGGAGTTGAATTTCGCAAGATGTTTCCAGTTGTAGTTGAGTGTCACTGTCAGGTTGATGAGAGCGTGCAACGGGGTTTTGTTTTTGTGTAATCAAAAATCGGAAAGAAGTATCGATTTATTTTTTTCATGCTAAATATCCTCAGTGAGATACAGGCAAAAGCCTAGTTTACTGGGGATACGACAAATGAAAGGCAACAAACCCAGATCCATTAAAATTGTATGTCCAAATCAAATTATCTGTTGTTTTTCTCAAATTGTGTATATTTCTTGTCATGTGTAATAATAATAATAATAAATAATCTTAAAGCTCTTTTGTGCATCTTACTTAAACATCCATTTTATTCATGCATTCATTTCTAATGTCTACAAACATTTTTTTGGTTTATTTATTTAAACATGTTTTACTTTTCTTAATACAAACTTAATTAATAAATTATTTAGCAATTTCAATTCTAAGTTCGACTTTTAATTAACAAGGCTGATATATGTTAGTTGTTAAACACGATCCTAAAATGAAACGAAATTTTCTAAATATTATGAACATTTTAGCATTATTTATTTATATACGAGTAATTCACAGTAGATGCTGCTCTCTAAATAAATCTTATTTGTTTTCATTCAAAAAACCCATGAAGCAGTGAAAAATAAATATTTATACAATAAATCATCATGTCTACTGTGAACTTATTTAGTTGATCGTTATTGAGGTGAGGTCACTTACTAAAAACATTTGTATTCGATTCATTTTTAACCTAAGGAAGTATGACCACGCGTCCGAGTTTCAATACAAACTTGGATGGCTTAAATTAAGCAGCGAATAAATCGTCACGTTCTGTCGATATTATTTTGTGTATTTAAAAATTTTCCCTTCTTTCTGAATACGGACATTCTCTTCGATTTGGCGATAACAGACTCCTTTGCTTACCCCCACACCTCATTTTACACATATTTATTTGCAGACCCACTTGGTGCGACTGTAGAATGAACTTCCAAGAGTTATCAGATGTGTACTCTCCTTATTTACGTTTAAGAGATAATTGAAAAAAAAAACATTATTCAGGATATCCTTTCCTCCTTATTTTCCTTTGTTCACTGTCTTCTTTTTGAACAAATTTCTATCTTAAACTTCTACCATTCTTGTTCAGAGATTGGTCATTTATCTATTTTGTTACATACTTGAATTTCAACGTATATTTATTTTGAAAACTTTCAAGTATCCAAGATACGCTAATTGGTGGAGAGAAATCGATGTATAGCAATAAGTCTGCAAGATGTACACAAATTAAATGAAAAATAAAAATGGAACTGTATAAATTATCTTATAATCGTGTAATATTAAAATTTTGCGCGAGTTTCAGTGTTCACTGAGCCATTCGATTTCGCAGATATTTTTTTCTTCAGTTTTCATGGATATTTACTATTTCATAAAACACAAACTTTCTTCGAAAGAATATCTTTCTCAAAGTTAAACATATATTTTTTCTATTATGTACATTATGAGAAACTTTGTGGCCTAGTTTGTAAGCCGCCTGTCTCCCAGCCCGGAGGTTGCGGCTTCGAATTTCGCCGGAACCCAGTTTTTTAAAAAAATGATTCCAGTCTGGTTTTCACTTAAGACCGCGTTAACAACTTTCTGGTCGGTTGGAAGAGATTGCCACATGGCAATAACTCCGCTTGGTGGTTCTCGTAACAACAAAAGTGCAATACAATACAATTATATAGTTATGCGTTATGAATGCCCTCTGTGAAACAGAAAGAAATTCTACATTAATTTTTCGATACAAGGGATTCTATTGACTGGCCGTCGGATTCATCGAATAGATTTTCAGTTCAATCAAGTTCGATCGCACCACCACAAATGTTGTTATGGGGACAAAATAAGTCCCCATCAAGCGCGATCTACACTAGAAAATGAAATAAAGTGGCTTAAGGCGAAGAGTCCAAACGGTGAAGCGAGTTGCCAGTACTTTTACAGAAAACTTTGAATGCAGCAAAACTATTCTTTGACACCACCAGATCGGAGAAGTCAATAAGTCCGAAGATGAACCTATGTAAGACTAAATGGTGATCACTTCGGAAATTATTGAATCGATTATCATCGCAGTAACACAAAATGTGATATGCGAATTTATTAAAATGGTCGCAACTGAATCGACTTTCTATAGCGTTAAGACAAACTGGTTGCATAGAGGCATTCCAGAGTATTGTTTACAAACGGAGCGATCTTTGGTCATTAAATGGAGCCAGAAAAAAATGTACATTTAATGTCAATAAGCGCTGTGAAATATCTTTAAGAGATCGTTTGGGCATGAATGACGAATTAATAGAAAAATACTCGCACAAGTAAATGCGAGGAAAATATGTGGTAGAAAAAGACCAATAGTAAAAAAAAACTGTATGGTCTGTAAGTGAAGGAAAATGGATATGGAAATATGTGTGTCACGTTAGAAAAGTCTGGTGCTCTGTCCTCTCAGCCAACCCTGACAAGGAAATAGTATGATGGCATTGATGTATGTTTTTATGCAATTAACCATTCAATTATGCAATAAATCCTGTTTTTTTTTTTCAAAACGGTGGCAACATTGAAACCAATATTTTTTTCAAATCATATAACACGATAGGTAATCATCCCTCGTGATCGAGTATGATTATCAGCCATCTTGTGGATGAATTATGTATGTATGTGTATTAGTTTATTGTGTGCAAGCTGTAGCACTTAATTAAGCTCACATTCTAGACAGTTACGGTGGTAAAGTGATTACATTACCAAGACGATCGCCGGGTTTAATTAGCTGCAATCTTTAGTTAGGTAGAGTTTTATACAGCTCTATTAGTGTGTTGCTTTAAAGTGATATAAGAATTTATCATAATCAGCATATTAACTATAGAAAACCATAAATTTAGATGTTAAATTGTCATAGAGTAAGCCCAGTTCAGAAGTAAATCCGCCACGAATCGAACCTGGGGCGCCCGATCGCCTAACGTGAATGCTAACTAACTGTCAGACGACGGCCGCAGATCTTATTAAAATCATATTGAAAAAGTGATAAATCATTATTAAACATATACGTTTTGTTGATTTAATGGTTGGAACGTTTATATTAGGGATAATGCGTTCTCCGAAATGTCTTCTAAAAAAACAATTTTTTTTCATCACCATATTTCTTCGACAAATTGCTCCGGGGGTAGTTTAGATCATAAATCTGTCATCGCTGACGTATAAATCTGCATAATGGGCTTGAAATGATACATGAAAAGGGAGTTCTCAACAGATTGTTGAGAGAGTTATCGGATAGGCACAAAGGCTGCCTACATTATAGTGGATGAAAGGCCTCGTCTTTGTCTTTTAATGAGTTCCTTTACGGATTCATAGTGGAGGTGACAATTGATTGAGTTGATTGTTTGTTTGATATAAATGAATTTTGGAAGAGTGTTTTGAATAGTTTTGAATTGATGTTCAAAGCAAAATTATCGTTTGATTTGAAAATTAATATTTTGTAACTGAAAAATCTTAGGAGCATTGGAAGCCATCCAATAATCGCTTGCAATTATATAGATATAATTAATGGCAATTGACTATATTGACTCATTCCCTCGGCGATCGATGGACCTCTTTTACTCGCAAGCATTTCATTTCGTACGCTCACTAGATCCACAAGACATCACAATCCTTTTTATAGCGAAAATTGAACGCTAATTATAAAATTAACTCCTTAATTCGTATGCAGGCATGGAAATGAGTTTTGCAATAATTTAAATATTTTTAATGTAATGATATATGGTATTCACCAGAATATAACAAAAATAATTAGAAATAGTTATTTACTATGTGCTTTCCTTTACCAATATAATATAATAACCTAATATAAACAAAATACATAAGTGCAAACAAAACATACTTTGCCTCTGGAGTTGAGTAACCCTGCATCGATATGTGGAAGGTTTCGATTCTGCAAAGCAACTTTCATCTCGTGCTACAAATGAGCCCAAGTGTTTGTTAAATTTAAAGATCTATCTATAAAATTCTGGAAAATTCTAATTCTTCTTGTTCTATGTAAGCGTTGTTCCACTAATACCAAATCTAAGTTCTTGACCACGATTAAATATGTGTTCCACAATTACGTAAGTCTTCTTGGCCAAAATTGGTAATGTTTTGTAATATATAATAATGAATTATATTCAGTATTATATTAATACATATTAATATTGAATAATTTTAAATAATGACTTTATAATTACTTGGTTGTTATAAATACAGCTTTTTTGTATCTACCTACATGTTAGTTTAAGATAAAGTTTTGTATTTTTGTTAATAATTTAAAGTTTATGTATAAACTTTTCATATGCGCATTTGTTTGGAAAATACACTGTTGTGTCGTAAATTAAATAAATAAATAATAAAATTATCGAGTGAGTCCTATAATATAAATATCTAGGATGCTGGCTAAACGATCAATGGGACAAGTCTCAAGAGATCAACATAAAAGCGGAGTTGGCACGAAGCTGTTTCTTTAAAATACAGGATCTTTTGTGCAACAAGGATTTCAATCACGACTTATTATCCTTCCTTCATTATGGTGTTGAAAAATGAGCACTTACTCAGGCCACCACAAAAAAAACTAGAAGTTTTTGAAATGTGGTGCTATCGAAGAATGCTGAGAGTCTTATGGGTGGACAAAGATACCAATTTTCGAAGAGAGAATGAACTTTAAAAAAGAAGGATTGACTAGGTTTTATATTATTTAAGAATATGCTCTGCTATGATACCATTTTTGTAGA
This sequence comes from Odontocerum albicorne, assembly GCA_949825065.1. Classification (NCBI taxonomy): domain Eukaryota; kingdom Metazoa; phylum Arthropoda; class Insecta; order Trichoptera; family Odontoceridae; genus Odontocerum; species Odontocerum albicorne. Next base: position 6,997,174 of record OX463851.1, read on the forward strand.
TAATCAATCGATGAAATTGAAGCTGTCAAAAATGTAACAGACGATTGATTCAAACGCACAAATGGTAAGTGAAATAAATAAAGCAGTAAAGCTCCTTAAAGTCTATTGTTTTCATCGTTCTTCCGTTCACGTTTTCGCTTTCTCGAGTCATGAATTTTGAGTTTGATATATCACGTAGGTTTTCGAGATAATCATCTGATTCTATATTATTTTTTTGTTTTTTATAAAATTTATGGATCGCACCAATTTTTCTTTCAGTTAATTGTTTATTGAAATTTATTTCAAATAGCTGCCGAATTTAAAACTCTTGCAATTTAGTGATGTTCTATTTATACTCGTAGGTATCCATTCTCAGTAATGTAATATATATATTTTTTTAATTCTTTATTTAATAAGTAACATTTTTTTCTTCATACGATGGTTTTACATAAATACATAAAATCCCGTCAAACCCTGCTGAGATAGGTAGAGAGGGCAGAGCGCCAGACTTTCCTATCTCAACACATATATTTCCCTTCCTCCATATTCTCAAACAGCTCCTACAATTTCTCTTATTTCTTACTTCTTTCAAAGTATCATTTACTAGATCTAATCATCACTTTCTTGGTCTCCCTCGACCACGCTTTCCTCCCGCAGTTGCACTGTGTATTTATTTGGTTAGTTTTTCTTCATTCATCCATTTAATGTGCTTAAACTATCTCAGAATGATCTACATCATCCTATGCAACATATCACCCTTATGATCACATTTATCCCTTTTCATTTTATTCCGTATTCTGTCATGCATTGTCACACCATGTATTCTTCTAAGTACACGCATTTCTACAGCATCTATGTCGTCAAACTGAAAAAGCTTGTAACCAAAACAAATTGAGTTTAAGAAATATAAATTGTTGATGCCTTCAACTTCTTGGAGTATTTTAAGAGTGCATTCATTCATTCGTAGGTTGCTCTCGACTTGTTCAAATTGATGGTTCAGATACATGGAAGAACGTAGCCGAAAGACAACATTGTTTTCGGCCCTATTAATTAAACCTTCGGGTTTATGTTCAGTGTAATTGGAACGGAACTCGTAGTTCGTAATCGAACATGTTAGCAATACTACGCAAATTAAAATACAATGACACTCGCATACGTTTAGTGTGAGTATTGTGACCAGATGGATTCTACCAGATTGAGCCTCTTTTTTTATGCCATCTCGAAACACCCGGTCGAGAGTCAAGCGCCTTACCGACTAGATAACTGAGGTCGTCAGCGTTCTGTATCACAAGTTGTACACGTTTTTACATGGCGCGAACATTTTCGAAATAAAGTTTGATTATATTGTCCATCACAAATCGGCGTATGGAGTATATCAAAATAATTCATTGATGTAGGCAAATGGTCCGCAAACTATGGTACGTGTACTACACTAGCGGTACCCGAGTCCCAGTTTTATGGTACGCGTGCAAGCAAGCGTCAAAATACTGAAGTTCCATTTAAGTTCAACATAATTTACAACATTTTAAGGCCGGCTTGTACCAACGATATTAATCGATGTAATTTAGGGTTTCTCAATTGAAAGAATAAAACTCATTGCATTTGAGTAGTGCCTATATAAAGAATTATTTCTTTAGATTTTAAGAAAGAGTAATTTCTTTAGATTTTATCCTTAAATTATGCAAATAATGTATATTGAAGCCACGAGATATCACTTCCTATAATATTTGTTGCATACATAAACTTTCTGAACTAACCTTCTAAGGTATTGTATATAAATTACATAATGAGCAAAGAGGGGATTTAGGTAACTATATAATGAAATTTAGCTTATAAAGGGGCAGGGGTCGTAGAAGGGGGCCGAGAGGAATACTAGTGGTACGCCATTATTTGTAACTTTCATTAGGTGGTACAATTCGAAGAAAGTTTGCGAAACTTTTACATACCATACATGCCAGTACATGTATAAAATTACATATTTTTGGTAATAAAAAAATATTAACGTTCAATTCTATTGTTTGTTTATTAAAATTATAGTAGTTTCGCCATATAATAGTAACGTTTAATAAAAAATTTAAATGACCAAGAAGCTGTATATTCTACAATAATAAATAGGCCAATTGACGAATGGTTGATGCGAATGTAGGGCGTGTAATAAGGAAGATTATTTGACATGATATGAATTTGGTTGTTGAGATTAAGATGCGGTAGGAAAAGTATGTATTTTAGCTTGAAATTTAAGTGTGTGTAAGGATGTGAAGGCAGAGTGTCAATGTTTCACCTGTGTTTTTTAGTATTATATTTATGATAATTATTTGAAATGAGTGACTAAGAAATAAGACCACTTCGTCATAGGCCTTCCCCAATGGAGTGGTTCTCTATGATCACTAACATAGGCCTTGCGCATTGGAGCGGTTCTCTATGATCACTAATATAGGCCTTGTCCAGTGGAGTGGTTCTCTATGATCACTAACATAGGCCTTGTCCGTGGAGTGGTTCTCTATGATCACTAACAGAGGCCTTGTCCAGTGGAGTGGTTCTCTATGATCATTAACATAGGTCATGTCCAGTGGAGTGGTTATCTATGATCACTAACATAGGTCTTGTCCAGTGGAGTGGTTCTCTTTGATCACTAACATAGGCCTTGTCCAGTGAAGTGGTTCTATATGATCACTAACTTAGGCCTGGTCCAGAGGAGTGGTTTTCTATGACCGCTAAACAGACATTTTTTGCTATGTTATGTATTTATACTCGGTGTTCTCTTTTCTACTAAAACGACGAAAATTGTAAATGTATTGTAGACAGTAAAAAAAATATCTATGGAAATTTGTTAAATTAAAAAAATGTATCCAAAATAAAAAAAACTGTCATAAAGTATATTTTTACATGTTTTATTACTTGTGATGTAAAATCTGATTAAAATTTTTATACTTCTAATCTTACTTCAATTTATTTTTTCAACGTACATACATGGAAAAAATGATATTAGTCATTTTTATTACGCAAACCGTTGAAAATATCTATGGTTTTATTGTTTCTGCTTTTATGTTCAAATTTTATGATCTCCTTTACTATGGATCGCTTAACTTGAAACCAAAGGTGAAGAACGTATGTAAAAATACATATTTTTGTTAACCCTTTCTGTTATCAATAAAAAATATAACAAGACTTATTTTACGCAATAATTTGATTTGATGATAATTTAAGGCAAAGTAAATATGATTTATGCAACTTCTTTGATGATGAAAGAGTTACGAGGGATATCGAATTGCGTGTAGCGATATGAAATAGTCAATGAGGCACTTAAATATACATACTCGAACTGACAGTATCAAATCTGCTTAGATAATAGTCTAAAATAGTTTTATAATACCAACTTTGATGAATGGGATTGAAATATACGTAGATCTAGAAAAATACTCAAAAGAGTCGAATAAATGTAAAAATGCGGGGACCAAGTCATGGTCATAGAAAAAGTATGGTACCCGGCGGTAAGTAATACACATCGTTTCTGTCATCCATACACGTGTTCTGTCGCGATTTGTCAGTCTTTCTACCTAACAGCTCTTTCTAGATACCGGACTGTTAGCGCATCGTCAGCGCAAAGAGCTGTTAGGTAGAAAGACTGACAAATCGCGACGGAACACGTGTATGAATGACAGAGACAATGTGTATTACTTACCGCCGGGTACTTGTAAATACGATGTCTGGAGGAGTTATGAAAGATTAGAGCAAGTTGAAGGATTCTGTTATTTAGATATATTTTTTTCAAACGACGGAAGAGTTACAAGAGATATACAACGGAGTGTAGCGATAGGAAAATAGTCAATAGGGCACAAAAACACATAAATTCCAACCGGACAGTATCAAAATCTGCTAAGATGATTGTTCACAACGTATTTTAGTACCAGCCTTGATGAACGGGAATGAAAGGTGGACTTGGAAAAATACTGAAAAGTGCCGAATAAAAACTGTAAAAAATGCGTGCACTTAGAAGAATATTTGGGGATAGAATATGGAATGAAGTAATTAGAGATGAATATGAACTTAAGACTGATGCACATGTTAAGATGAAAAAAACACTTAGATGGTTTGGGCATATATAACCAACGAATAAATAAATACTTACAAAACAAATATGCAGTGCAAATGTGAATACTATAGAAGACTTGGTAGAGAAGACCAAAGATAGTATGATTAGATGAACGACTTCAAAATCCGTTTCAACTAATTGAAATTGAAGTGTTTAAAATACTCAATAAGAGATGAAACATTTTGTCAATTGTAAGACGATCTCACTTGGACCTAGTTCGTAAGACGCTTGCCTTCCAGCCCGGGGGTTGCGGCTTCGATTCTCGTTGGTATCTAGATTGTTTAAAATGGGTTCCAGTCTGACTTTCACTTGAGATTTGTTGAAACACATTTTTGCTTGGTTAGAAGAGAATGCTATATTCCAATACACCCACCAGGTTGTAGAGGAATTCAATTAAACTGTAATGTAAAACAATACAACAGTAATGCAAAACAATACAACTGTACTTTGTGAAAATCGTATTGTTTATTTTTTTATAAATAAACTTTTCCCGATTGCAATATCTGACGTGCTCGAAAATCGTATTGTTTATTCTTATAAAGAAACTTTTCCCGATTGCAATGTCTGACGTGCTCGAAAGTCGTATTGTTTATTCTTTTATAAAGAAACTTTTCCCGATTGCAATATCTGATGTGCTCGAAAAGAATATTTTGTTTTCAATGAAAAGATAATTATATCTACGTAGATAGAAACAATCCAACCTTTCCCCTTCGAAATAGGCTGAGTACAGAGCGCCAAATTTTTCGATCGTGACATACATCTTTCATTTGTCTTCCATCCATACCTCTTTTTCACAACAGTTTCTCTGATTTTAAGTCTTTCAAAATTTCATTAACTTGTTTCGACCATACTATTCCTGGTTTTCCTTCCTAACGTTTCCCAATCACGTTCGCGTTATTGGTTTGTTTGTCAGTTTTTCATTATTCATTATAACTACATGCTCAAACCACTTGTATAACATATTTTTCATTCTGCGTATTACATCTACAACTAATAATCCACATGCATCCTGAATGATGTTATTCTGAATTCTCTTATAAAATAATCCTACAATATGCTGAAATCCTTAATTTGGTGGAAAAAAAAACGAAATAATAAGTACAAAACATAACTTTCAAAATGAAATAAATAATGATCAAGTTGAAACATTTATTAAATAAAAAATAATCTTATTCAGAGCCACCCATCAAGTTGCCCGCGGGTTTGCGGTTACTCTTTAGCAAGATATGAGGCATGAGGCATTCACTTAATGAAACAATTCTGACCAACAGTGTTATGTTATGAAACCGCGATATTTGTGTCGTATTGGTGGAGCTTTTGAGTTGAACTTAAAATCAAATGTTCGATTTTCAATGGAGGTGCATGGCTGCGCGGTAACGGTCTAGATTTTCGTGCAGAAGGTCGTCGGTTCGAACCCCGCGCTGTGTTACTCTCCTCGAACGACACAGGCACTGTTTCTGCCTAGTGTTCGAGGGTATAAGGATACCTATGACTTCTGTCAGATCTATTAATTTATTAAAAAAAAAAAAAATGATGACCAAATAAAAATATTACAGTTGGTATTTCCTCCATATAATTTGTCAAACGCCTGTATTCAAACCCATGGGTAACGGGTTAGGTTCCCGTTGGAGCTTTTTTAGGATTTTAGCCTGGTTTTCACTTTGGCCTCTTTAACACCATTTTGGTTGGTTGAAAGAGATTATCACATGGCAACATGCCTGTCAGGTTGTACTGTATACTATATGACAATAAGTTTGCCAGGCTGTACAGTTCGATCCCACCATTACCCTCGCCGTTATGAAGACAAACAAGTCTCCATCCAGCGCAATCTACATTACAAGATCGAAATCTTCTTTATGACAAAGAAACAACTACGCAAAGGTAATTTTCCTCCGGTGGTGGTACACCTAAGTGTGAAAAAATAGTAGGGACGACGGACTTAAGGTTACACGTCACGGGAGAAGAAAAATAACTCGCTGCGAAGTAAATATATTTATAAAGTGGTCTAAGGCCTGGTGTTCTACCAGTTCAGCAAGTTACCAGTTCTTCCTTTCACGGAGAATTCGTACTGTATATCATACACCAAAAGTGTAACAAAGTATAATACAATATTTGTATGCTACTGTTTTACATTCGAGTATGTGTATGGATGGCTGGAGGGGGAGTGTCGGGCTATGGACCAACCAGGATGAAGACGTTTTATGGAATCCCTGTCTTCGTTATTAAACGTATATGACGACAAAGTTCGGTTAGCATTTTTTTATTTGTTCACTTAATTTTATAGAACTAACAAAAGTATATTTAGAATGTTTTTTCAAATTTGACTACGGAATGGCTGGGTGTTTTCTAAGTCTTTGTCTAGCCTATAAGTGTTACCACGAATCTGTAATTGTTAACTTATTGTATACATTTTTAGAAAATGTATTATTGTTGCTTTCATTTTATCTATATAAAAAAAACGTTCCTTTGGTTTGAAGGGTTTATGTTTAGGGCTTTGTCCTCGGTCAGTCGTCCCGCCAATCCTGTGCCAATAATAACCAATCTATAAAGTAAGTAGAGTGAAAATGTCGAATCCTACTTTTATTGAGTGCTCTCTTTTCCTTTATTCTGCATTGCTGGCTCGGGAAATTAATAATAAAATTTAATCAAAGATATTTCTTTTTTCTTCTTCTTTAAAATCAGAAAATTAGTTTTACTTTTTTTCTTTCAAAAACAACAGTATTTTTATTCTAGATCTTGTAATCGTGTCATTTAATTTAAATGCTAAAAAAAATATTTTTTACATGCTGAGGCTAGACGGAATTAAAATATATATAGGATCACTGTGTACTGGTTTTGATGTACTCGTATTATATTCTATAACATTTTCGCTATAACAATACCACCGCTTCTCTCTCAACTCTTTCAACTTATCTGAAATACTCGTATGTTGTGCTAAAGACGTCTTATGTAAAACTCAGATAGGAACCTTTTTCTCAATTTGGGTTTCAACGGGAATCGAACTTGCAAAACCCGGCTGAAAGAATTGTTTTACTAATATGTGGGATGTATTTTAATGTTGTTTAGACATATCGAAGGAATAAGTGATGAAAGTGAATTGAAAGCGCGATATAAAAAAATTAAAAAACGTGCATTTGGAGTAATGTAATGTAATTTTTATGAAGGAAAGGTAATTAAGAAGATAAATCGACAAATATTGTGCTGTCTTCTTCACTCTGACAGGGAATTGGCGTGATGACATAAATTACATACATTACTGACAAGAAAACAGGTTTTTGTGTAATAAAATTGATAAAAAAGGAAATATTTCAAAGTAGAATATATTTTTTCATTAATCAATAATATATACTTTCAAACATAAAGGGATGACTTTCACATTATATGAAAATTATTACACTATAGCGATCAACTTTTGGTTAAGTCAGATCGGAAACCGAACCCAAAATATCTGCGTGGAAGAAAAGCGAATAATTTGCTTCATTAAAGCTACAGAATACGACGTGGATTATTTATTTGACACTAAATACTCTCGGAGGCTTTATTAACCTGTGGCAATATCCTCGAACCAACTAGAAAGGAGTTACACGTGTTGAGCTAATTGCTGATTGAGATGCTACAAATATTTTAATTTGAAGATAAAAATGAAGTGAACAAAACAAAACGTGCAAAAGAAACTATAAATTATTAAATATAAATGTTAAAAAGAAAGCTTACAAAATATTATACTAATAACTTGGAGACGGGGGGGATAGAGAAAAAAAATAGAACGAGGAATACTAGAAACTACGCTATGTTAATGAAAATAGAGAAAATGATTTTTATTTCATTTTTGAAGGAGAGTGCAAGTCCTACAACAGCTGGTAGTTGAATGCAAAGGCTGTTGAATTCAGCAAGGACAGTAAACGACAACGTTAAGAAGGAATAGCGATGAAGTGGAGCGATGATTTCTGCTTGAGCGGAACGTTAGTTCATGATCGGAGAGATGTACATTTTTGGCGAGATATGTTGAGGCAGCGGAACAGTTAAGTATGTGTTGTATAACCAAAGTGAAAATGCAGCAGATGTTAAAAAAATGGTCCCTACTAAATTTTACAAGAACAGAACCGAATTGCTCCCTCAAGACATTCTGAATAGGGTGTCGAATGTGGGTGAATATATTTTTTTAACATTTCAGAATATAACGAAACAACACATCTTATATTGGCTCTAGTTGATATACTACTTTGGGTAGAGATATTAAATGTTAACTGTAACATCACCTCTCCATGCAGTAGACTAACCGGTGTGGTATCTGTTTATACACGCTATAATTTGTTCAGGCGGGAAACTTTTAGACCTCAGTGGTATATAAAGTTTGTTAATTGTATAATATAAATTTAATAAATCTTTTTTGATTCTGTTACCTCAAAGCAAGAAAAGTGAAATAAAACCAAGAATTTGTTATTTTTATATTTCCTTTCTATTATATTTCCACACACCAAGCCGATTCTGACCACATTGTGGAACCAACTGTTATCTTAGCCCCTGGTCATAATTTCATTATAAGTTTCATCTCTCGTTGCTTTTTCTACATCTCTGATTAAGCCACGTTGACTTCAAATTTATTTCTGTCACGTTTTATCGACATGGATTTGCCATTTGTTATTTTTGAAACACATTGCGGAGAATTTTTTATTTCGTGTTTGAATCAAATGTCATCTGATATATTGAAATTGTTTTGTGTTTCGCAAATAGCGGATCATAAATAGATTTTGGTTTGGTTTGATTTAAATATTTAATGTCAGTGGTTATACATGTAAAGTAGGTCGTTCATAAGAGCTTAAAACTGCACTTAGCGATGTTGCGTTCTGTCAGTTTGTAGAAAGAATAAAAAAAAATGTAATGCAACTAATGTATTTAGGGGAAATTTGCAACTATTGCATCGTCTTGTGAAGTGCAAAATATACTATCTAGCTACTTTCAGACTAACTTTTTTAAGAGTTTTTTTTGTATATTTAAATGACGCATTTATAAAATATAAATGTATTGAAACTTTTTTTTTCTTGAAACATATATTTTGGTCACTTCAAGTCTTTTTGAAAGATTGAACAATTTGAACAGTTTCCAGCATCAATGTGAAATATTTTATGGACTGAAAAGTTTAGTATGGACTGAAAAGTTTAGATATGTTATGGAGACATTTGGAAGAGCAGTTGTCAAGGAGATACTAGGACTGATCTGGGTAAGGACGGAAGAGGTAGTCAGACACTAATATTAGTCGAGATCTGCACTGGCGAGACTACAACCCCGACCATAAGGGAAAGGAGTAGAAACGTGGTAAAGATTATTTTTTAATATAATACCATTCGTAGGTTTTACAAAAAATATAACAATATCTATAAATTTTTGCGTATACGATGGTGAATCAAATATAAACGAGACTTTTGTTTTAGAGTGCGTAATTTTAAACGGAGCGCGCGGCCGCCTCGAGGAGTGTTGGGTGGGGATATCAGAAGTAGGGATAGCGGTCGGCCGGCTCTGCAGATACCGTCATTAGTATGGCACACGATGTCTGAGAAAGAGGTGCACCCGTCGATTGCGCAACACATAATTATCAAGTTTCTCGCTCGTGAGGACGTAAAACCAGCCGAAATTTGGCGGAGACTGATGGCACAGTGCAATTGGCTGCTGACACGACCCACTTAATTTTACGATGACGGGATAAAAGAACTACCGAGTCACTTGGAAAAAATGCATTTCTAAAACAAGAGATCATGTAGAAAAAATGATGTGGTATTTTTCTTTCTGTAATTAAAAAAAATAAAACAAAAAATCTAGGTTATATTTGATCCACCTGCGTATGTATACATACTATTTTCGGGTTGGTTTTCTTATTTGTTAAACAAAAGACATTATTAAGAAAATTTGGTATATTTAACTCTTTCCCCCTCTCGTTGTACCGTTTAGTTATTTTGAAGCTGAAAACTCAGGGTTCTTGTTTGTCATATAGAAATTTACATTTGGTATAATATTAAATCTTGTGAAATTTCAAGAACTTTTTTTGAAGTCTTCATAATAGAATCCAGAATTCATTTTCCTTTTATTTTTTAATTTTTTATAGCTTATACGAGTATATACGTGCTAAATCCAATGACATATACAGCTTTTAAATAAGTAAACACTTGCTAAAAGCTGAGCTTTGATTGGATTCGTTGTTTTAGGTGTGTTTGTGGGCAGAGTTTGCGTTGAAATATTTGTCTTCTTGTGTTGTGGAATTATTTGTTTATATTGATTGGATTGTTTTTCATGATGTTAGTTTCGATAAAGTTCATCGAGGCATGCTGGAGGATGGATTCATTTCCCTGTTTTGTGTAGGTTTTTGGATCGATGTATGTTATGTGTGTTCAATCTTATATCTTGTGTAAAGGGAGGTTCTACTGTTCGTAGTTAATTTTAAGGACTCTCGCTAAGTCCTCCGTTTATTGAACGATTCCAGAACGAACTGATAACATACGGAACGGAAATAATCAAGATTACCCGCGGTAATAGCAGCGTTCTCGTAACGTGTCGTATTTAAAGTGATTTTTTTGGTAAAAAATGAGAATGGCAAGCTTTAAAAAATAATTGAGTTGTACAGATTTTCATCAACACTTATTATAAATTGTCATTTTTTACTGGTTTTATGTATTGTTGAAACTTTGATAGAAAAAAGTGTCATTACATTTTTCACGAACTTAAGTAATAATAAAATAAAAGTAATAATTATAAAAACTAATTTTAAAAGCGTCATTTAGAGCAGTGCTTCCCGAATTGGGGACCGCGGGATTTCTCGTGGGGGTCGCGAAAATATTCAGTACAAAGTACAAATATTCATGTGAGTATTAAATTGTTTCATGTGAGTATAGTTTTTATTTAAAAAAAAAGTTTTTAAGCAAGTTCCTATAATTTTGTGTTGAATATAAATATGTGTATTTTAATTGTTATAATTATTGCCAAAGAAATCTTCAACTATAAAAAAAATGTTTTTTTGGGGGGGGGGGGGGGGGGGGGGGGAATGAATTACTTCCGATTTAGGGGGCCGTTACATGAAAGTAATTGGGAAGCACTGATTTAGAGAGTAGATTCTTTTCAAGGGTATTAATACTATTTATTTGTATGTTACGTTTTTTGTCTTAATTGTGTAAATACATTTAATCAACCATGAATAATTTTTTCCGTAAATTGCCTTGCCCGTTGTCATCACAACCTGTGAAATTGTTATTCAATTTTTTTTAAAGTTTGAAACAAGAATTCGCATTGTTTGAGTATGTTTGTTGCTTAGAAAACGTTTTGTACATCTGCGTAAAATGCTGTTTATATGTGTGTAAAAATAAATATACTTGTAGTTTTAGAGAAAAAGGGACACGAAAAAGTGGGGCAAATTTGTATTTAAGTGGGAAAATATAAGGTTTTCGCTCGTCAATCATTGTAAAACAATTAAAACAGAAATATTTTTTTAATTCGAATCAACTCTCATTGCAAATAAATCTCAAAACGTTTTCTTTAAACAAATCTGAAACGTTGAAGATGTCAATATCCGAGACCCAAATAAAAAAAGACAAAGGTATAAAGGAAAAGCACTTGGCCAGTTAGTTCTTCTTATTGTTAGTCTAAACAGATCAATATTTATGTATCTCCAATAATTATCAGGTACAAAAGACCATATGTTTTCCAACAAAGTTCGATTAATTTATAGATATAAGAACATACCTCTTCATGCTTTAAATACGAGTATAGTATCCCGACATTGCCTAGAAGAAATTTTGTTGGATGGATCCACGGGTAGAAACCTCACTCCCGCAAAGAATAATGTATTATACTATGCGTATCCAGAAAGTAAGTGTACTGAGGCTCTCACGACCGGATGGATTTTATTTTCGACATATTGGCTACACTTCCGTGTATCCTGACCCTTCCCCTCCGCAACGAGACCGGTTCGAGGTCAGTACGTTGAGAAGTGTCGACGCGACAACACGTTTCGTGAAGAATGTCAATCCAATCTCCCGCCAAGTGCGAAATACGCGGCGTCATCCGTTATCTCGTTTGGAAGGGAAAACCTCCGGTTGAGGTTTATAATGAGGTGAAAACTGCATATGGTGATAAAGCTATGAATCGTACGAGTGTGTACAAGTGGTGTCGCGAGTTTAAAAACGGTCACGTCACACCTCTTCCCCCTCCGCCAAAAAGTTCAAAACCACAATTTCAGCCAAGAAAATCATGGCATCCGTGTTTTGGGACTGTCAAGGCATAATTTTAATTGAATATATGCCTCAAGGGGAGATCATCAGCTCTGCAAGATACTGTGAGACAGAACAAGAGGAGAGGCATGCTGATAAAGGGAGTCTGCCTGCTGCACGACAATGCCAGACCACACACGGCCAACGCCACGAAGGAACTGCTCGCCTCGTTTAAATGGGATGTCCTGAACCATCCCGCGCATTCCCCTGACCTAGCACCTTCAGATTACTATTTCTTTACCTCCCTGAAGCTGCACATGGGTGGAAAAAGGTTTTCAACCGACGAGGAGGTAAAGGAGGAGGTGGAGAAGTGGACGGAGGGGTTGGCGGGAAACTACTTTGAGGAAGGCATCAAAAAGTTGATACCCCGCTTCACCACCTGCATTGAGAGGAATGGCGACTATGTCGAAAAATAGCTTACATATGTACTACGGTAACTACGTAATTTTTTTGTTTAAATAAAAAAAATTGTAACCTACAAAAATTCAGTACACTTACATTCTGGATATGCCTCGTATAATAAGAGACAACGAACTACTGAGTCGGTTCTTGGTAAGGTGAGATTTCAGATCATAATAAAATAGTTGAGAAATTAATTACACATAAATAATCTGCTTGATCTTCTTTTTCAGCAGACGCTACAATTTAAAATTTATTTTTAACAGCAAAATTTATTTTTAAAATTTAAAAAAGTCTTTCAACCTTTACTACTTTTTGATCATTTGTATAGTTCCCCTCAACATATCCAAATGATGATGGTCAAATAATGGTGCCGGGAGACAATATACATTTTTGCCCTTACCTTTCGAGCTTAGATCCACTGGAAATAATACGCCATGTCGATAAGTAACATTGCTTAGTAGTATAGTCACCAGACAAATCTTGGCCAGACTGGCAGACCTTTTTTAATGGTAGCATCGGGAACCGTACCCGAAACTACGGGGTGGAGTCAAGTGTTTTTTTAATTTTTTTTTTAATACGTACCACTGAAGTGATATACATCGTTATACCCCCAAATATTAGGTGGAATAATGCCTCTGCCATTCTAGAGAGTGACACAGTGTGAGGCTCAAACCGACAACCTTCCGAACGGAAGGTTTGACTAAACTAGGCCACCGAGATTGCATTTTTAAGATATGGAGGAAGCATTTTATGAATTTCCGAAAAATAACATTTTTTTATTCTAAATCTTGATATTTCAATACGCTTTTTTTACGAATTTTGCCAATTGCTTACTTCGCTAAAACTTTAGAGCGTAATATTGAAAACAAAAATAAGTTTTAAAATAAAATAATTTTTCACTGTATAGCAAAAACCTTTAGTAAACTGTTTATCATTTATTTATTTTATTGTTTCAATGTAAAAAGTATTTTTTTTCCAAAAAAAGGCTTCATAACATATTGACATGCAGCGCTGATTTCTGGTATTTTATTAGTTTTGTATTTTTTTCACTTATTTATAATAGTTGCAATTATTTCCCCATATGCTTTATGCAATTCAAAAAGCATCGTATAACGAAACAATTGTAATTAAAAAAATAAATAGCAAAAACATATATAGAATGGTTTGATATTTCAAAAGGGGTAAAGCAAGAATGCGTTGTGCCCCCTTGTTGTTTGATATTTACATAGATTCGTGTGTAAAGGAACTAAATATGTCAATGTGTACACAAATGTTGAATGGGAATGTATGCGGATTGCTGTTTGCTGATGACATGGTAGTGTAAGCAAAGAATGATGATGGATAATGGAGTTTGATAAGTAAACCGTATGAGAGATGCGAAATGAAAGATCTGAGAATGGATAGTGTATTGAAAAGTGTGAAAGTAAATGAGATTTATGGATTAACAATGAAAGATTGGCGTACATTGAGGAATTGTATTATTTGAGTAGTATTTTCTCAGATGATGAAAAAGTCAAGAGGGATATCTAACGGTGTGTAGTAGTAGGAAACAAAGTGAATGAGACACTAACATATAAACACGATTTAGAGTATTAGAATCTGTTAAGATGATAGTCCATAACAGTATTTAAGAACGAACATTGATCTATGGGAGTGAAACGTAATAAAGGCTGATGAGCTGAATAAATGCTGTTGAAATCCGTGCATTGAGAAAAATGCATATGGTCACAATGTGTGATAAAATATGAAATGAAGTGATTAGGGATGAATGTGAAATTAGTCTGATATGTTGAGATAGATGAAGAAGAGCATTTTGAAATGGTTTGGGCATATAGAGCAAATAAATGAATAAAGATTAAAAAACAAATGTATAATGTAAATGTGAGTACAAGGCGTAGTTGAGGAAGAGCAACGAAAGTGTGTTTAGATTAAGTGAATGATATTTTGAAAGAAAGAAACGTAGAAAGTTAGAGAAATCGTAAGAGTTGTGTGAGAAGGTGTATAAATGTGGACGAGGCGAAGGATATGTGATGAGATAGGAAAATCTGGCGCTCTATCGCATGTATATTTTTATGTAAAAAATCTCCTGAAGGGCTCTAAGAATGAGTGACTTATAAACAATTTAATGAACGGTATTCCTCATTAATTTATTCCGAGGGTAATGATTCATATTAAAATATAATAGGTGTACTCGTATTCTTGTAGCACTCAGCACGGTTTTTTAATAAAAATTTTAGAATATACAACTCGTGTCGTTTATTTTTTTGTTCAATTTCATAGTTACATAAAAATATGCAAATATCACCCAGCAGTAAACCTGTTTGAGGTGTAACCTAAAAAAAAGTAAAGATCCAGATAATATTTACGTCGGATTGCTCAAAAGAGACTTTTTTGCTGTAAATACTCTTAGAATCCTCTAATCTAAATATGTTCGTTGAGGATACTCCAAATAGATCAGCTATTGGACCAGTTTAAGAGATCAGAATGATAACTTCAATCAGCATTCCATTGCAGTCATGGGACGCAAGACAGGTGTAAAATAGAAGAAAAAATAAACTGGTTGCTTAAGTTTATGCAAATAATTGTGTATTTATAGTCTTTGTCGTATAAATTCTCGTGGGACTGTTATTTTCTTACTTTATAAGCTCTACACTTCTATTGCATTCTATAGTATCACGCTCTTGGTACATACAGCATAACCTGGCGGGTTTATTGCCATATGATAATATTTTAAATTAAAAATAATTTATTCTTAATTTTTTCAATAGGGTTCAATATTCAGAGCGAATGCATTACCATATAAAAGAAAAACAGTTATTTAAAAGGAAAACACATTATGAAGCAAACAGTTTTTTCCCATTATTTTAATGGAAAGGTGTATAGTCGATTGCAAGTATACAACAATGTTAAAATCCCTTAGTTTTGTGGACATAGATAACCACTTTACTAAGCAAGGCGTATGACGAAATGATTTCATTATTTAACCAAAAATTTCATATATTTGTTAAAAATACTAAAACATTTAGTTGAAACATTCATACTTTCAGTTACACAAGGCACTCACACTCTCACATACACATGAATCCCAAGCTATCACACACACAATTTCCACAGCATCATAAACTCAACGAACACATCAAAATCATATCCAACAAATTTTCATCATACACTCTACATTCGTATAAGTTTTTCATTACATGCCTGAATACACTTATTCTATTTAATAAATATTTTGTACATTTAACAAAGGAAAAGAGAAAATGATTAAAAATAATTTTAAGCAAAAATATACAAACAAATTGAACCAAGGCCAATACAAACATATTTAATTTTCCTGTGTTTATGTTTAAATTTATTTTGGGGCTGATATTATTTATTTATTTTAAAGGCATAAAGCAGAAACTATACCATGCTAACATTTCATTTAAAGACATAAAGAATAAACTATACCATGCTAACATTTCATTTAAAAGCATAAAACAGAAACTATACCATGCTAATATTTAATTTAAAGGCATAAATCAGAAACTATACCATGCTAACATTTCATTTGCATTTGAGTAGTACAAATAATAATTTACTCTAAACAAAGAAAGTCTTCTTTTTTGGTTTTAAGAACGGGTTTTGCATCTTGACGACTCACATATGATATAAATAATATTTCGACCAGAATGAATACCCGTATTTTTTAAATGACTTTATATTAAATAAAATATACTTAATACCGTATTCGTATTCATTTGACAAACGGATTTCAACGTCTGATACCGTAAGACATGACATATTCAATTAATATAAAATACTTTTAACGACAATGCTATCATCAATGTAAACGATGGAAACTGCCGATTTCTACCGTTCGCAATGGAATGCTGAACTGATTAATTTGATTTTCCATCGTAAATAAAGATTAAATAGTATTATAAGTCGGCTGAGCTTTTAAGATCGGACTCAGTAGCTATTGCTAGCAAGAAAAACGCAAAAGTTAATTATTCATCGAGTCCGGTGATATATGATTATTGCGTTTTCTACGATGGTGAACGAGTTCGTTTATATCTGTTTTAATTAGGTGATTCATCATTCTGGAGTACAATGATCTGGGTCGGAAGTCGATTGAGTAGGAGTAATAGCCAAGTTGGATAACTTGATTTCTTATTATGTACATTGCGAGGAAAATTATTTTTATTTAGATTTTTTTAGTACAAAGTTTGAAAAGGTTCATCTTTATTGCGTGCTTAATGCTGAGCATCGTGGTCCTCTGCTATATCTGGAATCAGGTGTTTTATCTGTCTTCGTCCTTCTCGGTCCTGGCCGTGTTGATATAGAAGAAGCGAAGGATGTGTGGCGAGATAGGAAATACTGTGTCTGTATCTTATCTGCCCTAACCCGAGAGGGAAATGGCATGATGTCCATATGTGTGTACATATAAAATAAATTATTAACAACTAGCAATATTTGACTAACAGACGCAGTTACAAGTTTTCATGTAAACATGTCAAATTTAACCCTACATACTGCGTAGTGAAATGAAATGGGACACAAATAATAGTTCTCATAATCCTTTGAAGTTATATCTGCGCTTAGGCACTGAGATTATCGGCTTACAATGTTGTGACAAGACTGGAGTACTTAACCAAGTTTGAAATCGTGCTGGGCAGACTAAAAATATATCAGAATGCGCAGGACTGTTTTAAGATGAGGACATGGCAAGTGAAACGTTTAAAGGTTAATCATTTAAAAAAACATATTAATTAATTTAAGCTTCAGTAAAAAAAAGTTTTCCAGTTTGTCAGATGCATCGCTCCTCTTTCTTAACGTCGTCATTTATTGTCCATATCGCACCACTTTGGAACAAGTTATTATATATCGTAAGACTTTCACCCTTCTTGCATTACTTCATACAGCGAAAAAAAAAACACATCTCTATATTCAATGACAGATGGGTGTGTCTCCATAACTGCGATTATCTTGTGCTTTTCTCACTCCTCTTTTCCCAATATTTGGTGACGTTTAAACGTATTTTGTTTTGCTATTTTTTATGATTTAAATATGATAAAGTTTTATAAAACTATAATCTGCTAAGCTTAATTTTTACCGAGGCAAGAAAGTCTGACACGATTCTTTCTATCTACCCCAGCAGCGTAACGGCCTGGTGGTGGTATAATACATATACCATATATGTATGTTATCTGTGATCATTTTGTCTGCTTGGTACGAAAAGATTACCGCTCAGAAATAAAGTCAGCTTTTGCGCGTTAGACATGCGCAAGCATTGAGTCTCTTCAATCCAAATCGTGATGATCTAAGTAGCATAATTGACGTGCGCAAGCATTGAGTCTCCTCAATCCAACTCGTGATGATCTAAGTAGCATAATTGACGTGCGCAAGCATTGAGTCCCCTCAATCCAACTCGTGATGATCTAAGTAGCATAATTGACGTGCGCAAGCATTGAGTCTCCTCAATCCAACTCGTGATGATCTAAGTAGCATAATTGACGTGCGCAAGCATTGAGTCTCCTCAATCCAACTCGTGATGATCTAAGTAGCATAATTGACGTGCGCAAGCATTGAGTCTCCTCAATCCAACTCGTGATGATCTAAGTAGCATAATTGACGTGCGCAAGCATTGAGTCTCCTCAATCCAACTCGTGATGATCTAAGTAGCATAATTGACGTGCGCAAGCATTGAGTCTCCTCAATCCAACTCGTGATGATCTAAGTAGCATAATTGACGTGCGCAAGCATTGAGTCTCCTCAATCCAACTCGTGATGATCTAAGTAGCATAATTGACGTGCGCAAGCATTGAGTCTCCTCAATCCAACTCGTGATGATCTAAGTAGCATAATTGACGTGCGCAAGCATTGAGTCTCCTCAATCCAACTCGTGATGATCTAAGTAGCATAATTGACGTGCGCAAGCATTGAGTCTCCTCAATCCAACTCGTGATGATCTAAGTAGCATAATTGACGTGCGCAAGCATTGAGTCTCCTCAATCCAACTCGTGATGATCTAAGTAGCATAATTGACGTGCGCAAGCATTGAGTCTCCTCAATCCAACTCGTGATGATCTAAGTAGCATAATTGACGTGCGCAAGCATTGAGTCTCCTCAATCCAACTCGTGATGATCTAAGTAGCATAATTGACGTGCGCAAGCATTGAGTCTCCTCAATCCAACTCGTGATGATCTAAGTAGCATAATTGACGTGCGCAAGCATTGAGTCTCCTCAATCCAACTCGTGATGATCTAAGTAGCATAATTGACGTGCGCAAGCATTGAGTCTCCTCAATCCAACTCGTGATGATCTAAGTAGCATAATTGACGTGCGCAAGCATTGAGTCTCCTCAATCCAACTCGTGATGATCTAAGTAGCATAATTGACGTGCGCAAGCATTGAGTCTCCTCAATCCAAATCGTGATGATCTAAGTAGCATAATTGACGTGCGCAAGCATTGAGTCTCCTCAATCCAACTCGTGATGATCTAAGTAGCATAATTGACGTGCGCAAGCATTGAGTCTCCTCAATCCAACTCGTGATGATCTAAGTAGCATAATTGACGTCAATTTCGGAAGTTGTGGATTCGATTAACATTAGTACATAGTATTGAAGCTTTGTGGTAGCTGTCGGTAATTAAAAGAGAATCTGTTATTTAAGCTGAAAGCTGAAAAGTAGATATCAGCCGAGTGCTTCCAAGGTAAGAAAGATGCTCAAAAGTATGTTCAACAAACATGAATGTGGTTCATTAATTCATAATCGTCAGTTCATCATCGAAGGTGTTTATTATAGTTTTTTTGTATAGAGTATATAACCTGGCAGATTTATTTCCATGCGGTAACTTCTTCGAATCAACAAGAATGATGTCAAAGAAGTCTTCACTAAAAACCTGGCAAACTTTTATTTTTTATTTGGTTATACATATAAGGAATCGAGCTCGCAGACCACGGAATGGATCACTCACAGAATATCTTGTTGAATGACTTTTCTGATATCAATATTTTTGATATCTTCGCGAATATACTGGGGATTGAACTCCTTAATAAAGTTTGTAGGCATAGCTAAAATACTTTGCAGGAATGCATGAATGTTCCTATTGTTATTATATATATTTTTATAAGTTTGTCAAAATCCCCTTTCTCCTAAACCGGCCCCAAAGAGAGTTAGAAACATGTGTTTGAATATATAATAGTTTCAATTGAAACCCATCTGTTTCGTGTTGTTTTCGAATTCGATCACACTTTCAAAACTCGTGATATTTATGTGGCCGATTTCGTCTTTGTCAGTTATGCCTAATGTATATGTGTTATTTCAATAAATTCAATGCCCAATAATTATTTGTAAAATAAAGGATCACGTAAAACATTACTACAAATTTAGAGATTTTTCTCTTTTTGAAACATGCCAATTATGGAGCTAGTCCATATTTAGTTGGATACTACAATAGTTCCAGATTCTCACTGCTTAGACAGAAAAGGATGACTTAATAAAAAGTACAGCGGAAAACTGGAAAACCCTAAAAACAATATCTGCTTGAGTGTAATATAAGTAAAAATGTCAACATGAAAAATATTTAACTGATAAATATGACATATGCAATATTTCACTGATACATATGACATATGCAATATTTATTTTTAGTTCATTTAAAAAAAAAGAAGGTTTTCTTTTTGAATAATTAGATACAATGAAATGAACATCAGATTTCTTTTCTATTCATGAGAATATATCAATCAAATAAAACGAAATTCAGTATTTTTTCAAATGCTGAATTTCGAACTTGATTGATTGTATTATATTTGATGTTTTTTCCTTATGATGTTGTAAATTGGTGATCTTATGTACTACACGTATTCTCGTATGTGATCTAAATTGTACTGATTAATTTTATTCTATCATTAATTTAGAAAATGTAGCTATGGATAGTAAATGACACTTGATTGTCATATATTTCTTACTGAATAACTGCAAATAAATTAACGACTTCCGTGACCTAAATGGTAAGATGCCGTGGGTTATTGGTTTAATTTCTGTAAATATTCAATTTGGTCACAAGGGGCCTGGTCAGTTTTCACTTTAGGCCTCTAACATATTTATGGTTGGTCGAAAGAGATATAGCTATAAATCCACCAGGTTATGCTTAAGTTGATAACCTCCGTTGCCTTATTAGTAGGACGCCTGTTTTCCAGCCCGGGGATTGCGGGTACGATTCCCTATAATACCCATATTGAAAAAAATGTTTGAGACTGGTTTTCACTAAAGGCGTCGTATACAAATTTTTGGTTGGTTTAAAGAGATTGCCACATAGCAATAAATCCGCCAGATTGTAATTTAGTTGACAGCATCCATATCTTAATTGATAAGATGATTGTTTCCCAACCCAGGGTTACGGGTTTGATTCCCGTTTATACCTAAAAAAGGAATGACATTCCATTTATAGTCAGGTTAACAACTTTCTGGACCGTAAGTAAAGATGGCATGACAAAACTTACCAGATTGTACTGTATACAACGAAAGTATAAAACAATGCAACGAAGTATACAACTAAAAGAATATAAAAAGGAATATAAGCAGTAGTATCTTGTTTGTTACAAATTAGAATATTGTATTTTTTTACTAAATGTATTGAAAATATTAAAAAAAATTGTCGTTGCTAGTTAAAAGTTTGAACATTTTCAACAGAAAATATGAAAATTACTTTTAGTACAATTTTCCTTTTGTTTTGAAAAAGCTGCCTCAAACAAGTAAAAATAAAGGTTTTTAAGAAAAATGGTTTTATACCCTGCCCAGAAACAAAAAGTGTTCCGAGTCATAGACAAAAAAGTCGTCAGCCTTTTGGGGGTTGAATAATTTTATTTCTATGCTCACTCAACTTTATTTTTTATGGAAAGAAATTCATTTTTCACAGGGCACGCCAAAAAGGTGAGTTATGTTATGAAAATGGATGGTTCGTTTGAAAAAAATTAAGACAAAAGATAAATGGACTTCAGAATTGAAGAAAGCAAAAGGCTGTATGCCAGCAAAGCATCCCTCAATCCTATAAAAAGTGAAGAGAGGGTCATTTTAAGTGAAGGATTGACGATTTGTTAGGGATATAGAAATTTTATTTTTTGGTATGATGGAAAAGGCATCAGAAGTATTGTTAAAAAAATACGAATCATCTAAAACTTAACACTATTCAAACCATTACTGTGCGATATATTTTGTAAAACTGCATTTATTTTAATAAGATTATATCTTAAACTTTTGACAAAACATGTGTTTTGATGCCTGTTTTTTTTTTCAAAGTGAATTCCATTTATATTTTTATTTGTTAGTACTTTGCACAGTACAGGTTTCATTACAGTAAATAAATATATTAGTACAAAAAATGCACATTTTAAAGATATTTGACAAATACTATGCGTATCCAGAAAGTAAGTGTACTGAGGCTCTCACGACCGGACGGATTTTATTTTCGACATATTGGCTACACTTCCGTGAAGCCTGACCCTTCCCCTCTGCAACGAGACCGGTTTGAGGTCAGTACGTTGAGAAGTGTCGACGCGACAACACGTTTAGTGATAAATGTCAACCCAATCTCTCACCAAGTGCGAAATTTTGTAGAAAGGCAAGAGTTTTTGAGGGGCTGCAAACTCCATGGAGATGAATTTCTCCGCTCCATCGTTACTGGAGATGAAACTTGGGTTGCACACCACACGCCTGAAACCAAAAGGCAGTCTCAACAGTGGCGTCACACCTCTTCACCCTCCGACAAAAAGTTAAAAACCACAATTTCAGCCAAGAAAATCATGGCATCCGTGTTTTGGCACTGTCAAGGCATAATTTTAATTGAATATATGCCTCAAGGGGAGACCATCAACTCTACAAGATACTGTGAGACCCTAAAAAAATTGCGGAGGGCGATTAAGAACAAGAGGAGAGGCATGCTGACAAAGGGAGTCTGCCTGCTGCATGACAATGCCAGACCATACACGGCCAACGCCACGAAGGAACTGCTAGCCTCGTTTAAGTGGGATGTCCTGAACCATCCCGCGCATTCCCCTGACCTAGCACCTTCAGATTACTATCTCTTTACCTCCCTGAAGCTATACATGGGTGGAAAAAGGTTTTCAACCGACGAGGAGCTAAAGGAGGAGGTGAAGAAGTGGACGGAGGGGTTGGCGGGAAACTACTTTGAGGAAGGCATCATAAAGTTGATACTCCGCTTCACCACCTGCATTGAGAGGAATGGCGACTATGTCGAAAAATAGCTTACATATGTACTACGGTAACCACGTAATTTTTTTGTTTAAATAAAAAAAATTGTAACCTACAAAAAATGCGGCCTGCGGCCTGCTGTCCTGCTGTAACTGCGAGGGTGCTCATCCGGCCAACTATGGTGGTTGCCCCCGCCGCCAACAATACATATCCAGCCTACATAAAAGACGCAGCGTACCGGCTCCCCGGATGGACCATCGCTCGTGGAGCCAGGTAGCCAGCGGTACTCCAGCCTCACCACCTCACCTACCAGCCTCTCCTATAGCCCCCCTTTCTACTCAAACCCTCCACCCTCCTCGTGCTCAACCCCTGCCCCCGCCCCCGATTAACACGTTCACAAACGGAGAGAGCGAGTTACTCGCCATCATGCGCCTTGTCATCGGAGCCCGGAGCAGGCTCGCTTCTTGCACCACTAAGCTCGAGAAGACTATGATCTACCTCGAGATCATTGAGCAGCTCGTAGGATAAGCGTGATGACGAGTTTCTCAGGAATGAAAGTGCTCTGCTGGAATGCTTACAGCATGCAGCAGAAGATCGAGGAGCTGATGCTGTTGGTGAACAATTCAGGTATAGATATTGTGCTTATAACGGAAACTTGGTTAAAACCTGTATCTCGTGTGAGAGGCACCGGTGGCTTCACCATCTATAGATCGGATCGCGTTTCCGGTAGAGGTGGAGGCACCGCGATCCTCATCCGAGACAATATCCATCATACCCAACTCCTCACGCCCGCCCTGACAAACTAGGAGGCTACTGCCATCAGCCTCAAGGTTGACAGGGAGACAGTCACAATTGTGGCAGCATATTGTACCGGCTATCGTTCACTTCTGGAAAAGGACATCGAGGCAGTGCTGGCCTTGGGGCCCAAGGTCATCATGGCCGGGGACTTCAATGCCAAGCACCGTTACTGGAACTGCTTGAGAGCTAACCCGAACGGAACGACGCTGTACAATTATATGGAAAACCACAACTGTCAAATACTCTATCCAAATCAACATACCTGTTTCACCAACCCCCGTAGCCCTTCTACACTGGACTAGTTAATGGCTATTTTCCGAGTATTTGGAAAGTAGCCAATATTGTTCCTATCCACAAGCCAAATAAACCTACCGAAAATCCAACTAGCTACAGGCCCATCAGCCTTCTTCCAGGTCTTGGCAAGATCCTTGAGAGAGTGGTTGCCTCAAGGCTAGTGTTCCATCACGAATCCAATAATACATTCCCTCATGAGCAATTTGGATTTAGAACAAGACACAACACGGTCCAGCAACTTACCCGTGTCGTGGAAGACGTGTCGATGGGCTTCAATAGGAACAGAAGTACTGGCATGGTACTGCTGGACCTCGAGAAGGCTTTTGATACTGTCTGGCATGATGGCCTTCTTCACAAACTTCTCCTCACTGGCACTCCACTCTACCTCGTGAAACTACTTCAATCCTACCTTTCCAATAGAAGTTTCACAGTCACCACTCATCATTCTACGTCATCCGCCAGGCCCATCCCTATGGGTGTCCCCCAAGGCAGTATACTTGGACCATGTCTATTTAACATTTACACACACGACATTCCTACTCCCCCAAACTGTAAACTCGCACTCTTTGCTGACGATGCGGCATGCTACGCATCGTCACTCAAGGTGGATCGAGCTGGTCGCCGTCTTCAGATTGCTCTTGAGATCCTTGAGAAATACTACCAGGACTGGAGGCTCAAAATCAATGACGCCAAAACTGAGGCCATCATGTTCTCCCGAAAAATCAAGGAAAGAGTGCCGTCGATGCCCTTATTCATCGGTGGTTGTCTGGTTGAGTGGCAGGACGTGGTTAAATACCTCGGCCTGCACCTTGACCGGCGACTGACGTGGAAAACCCATTTGAATACCATCAGACAGAAGGGTCACAAGGGCATAGGGGCTATCAGTTCGATATTTCATCGACGCAGCTTCCTTTCACCCAAAAATAAGCTCCTCCTCTATAAAACCCTTATTCGTCCTATCTTGACCTATGCTGCACCCGTTTGGGGTAGTGTGAGCAACACGGATCACCTGAAACTCCAGAGAGTGCAGAACAAGGCATTCAAGATATCTTTTAACACCCATCCCAGAACAAATCTTACCCGACTTCACGCTGAACAGCGAGAAGAAACCCTACAACACCACATTCTCGCTTGGACCGTGAAGTTCTATAAAAGCCAATAAAATCACAGAAATCCCTTAGTCGCTGCCCTGGGGGCTTACGAGAGTAAATCCGACCTACCCTTCCGTTATAAGCACAAGCTCCCGAAGCATTATCTGTTGCCTGACTAGTCCACCTACAGTATTAGCTGGGACGACCAAGGTCTGAGTGAATGTGATGGAATACAAGTAGCCTGAACGAGTGGACTTGTTTTTGCTGAATAATTAGTGTAAGAATTGTTATCTAGTTATAAGTAGTATGTAGGTGTTAATTATTTCTAAGATCTCATATATTAAGATTGAATAAATAAAATAAAATGATATGTAGGAAAATAAGATTAAATAAGTTCATAAATTATAACATATAATTAAGATTAGTTAAGTAATAAATTTGTATATAGGTATAGCCTTGACAAATGTTTGTATAATAATTTACTTGTTTAATAAAAAAAAATAAAAAAAACTTCAAAAAATTGCAAAGTGTAATTGCTCTATCTACCGGCATTTCCAAATCTAGGCTGGTGCGACATATAGGTTGATATAATAATCTCTGAGTGCGTCATCCTAGATAATTATCCAGAACATACAAACCAAGATCGTTCAGGATGTATGGGTTAACTAGATTACTCCTAAACAAACACAAAAAGTGGACATCTAATCAAAGAACTCTTTTATTCTCTAATGACGTATAGCTTAGCATTCACAGTAAGAAGACATTTGGATAAAGCTTGGGATAATATCCATAATCTTTCATGTATAGAGAACTGCTGGTGTCTATATTATATTGTAGAACAATATTTCAAATAACTTGGAACCGTAGTATAATATTCTGAGAACGAAAGTATCTGTGAATAATTTGGTGATCTCCTTTCATCAACCAAATTTATGGTATAGAGGCATTTAGTAAAAACTAAACTGTAATTCTTTAAAAGAAGACAGAATTCTAATGGACAATGAACCAGTAGCCCCCAAGTTAGAAGACAGGCGTCTTACCAACTTAGGTTTCAGAGGTCATCGTGTTCTTTAAAAAGAAAAACTTAAGGGTCTCAGTAACTGCCATGGACTAGTAAGACCATTGCATTGAAATGTGAAAATTAAGTCAGTTCTGTTGTATAACAAATTTACAGAATTGTGGTAGCGAATTCATCCTTCGCTGTTTTAATAATATTGCTCAGAACTTGTAAAACTATTATGATATTCTTCAGAACTTATAAAACTATTATGAATTCTTCATTTTTGTGCATCAAATGTTTTCTTTTTCTTTAAAGTTCCTCTCTTCTACGGAGATTGGCGATTATCATGGCTATCTTGATTTTTGAAGCAGCAGTTTAGAACAACGATTTGGTACCAAAATGTAATTACTCCCGTTAGTTCTTCAACAAGGTGATGTGTCGTCTTCCCGCACTCGATATTTTCCCGGCAATATCAATTTATTTTTCCTCGTAATGTATCTTTAAAGTAATCGAACTTTCTAGTTTTGATGGTGAATTATACTTCTGCGTCATTTAATTAACAATTTTTATTAAATGGTCAGTTATTGGATAACTCAGGAGACTTAAATATGTTTTATATATATATATATATATATATATATATATATATATATATATATATATATATATATATATATATATATATATATATATATATATATATATATATATATATATATATATATATATATATATATATATATATATATATATATATATATATATATATATATATATATATATATATATATATATATAACATATATTTGAGAACCAACTTTCTCAAATAAATTTTCAAAAAATCACGGAATGTTTAGCTTTAGGTACATACTATCTCGCAATGCCCCTTTTGATGATGGTAGAGAGGATAGATCTCCACGCACAGATTTTTCGCCGTATCCATATCCATACAAAATCCCTCTCTCTGTTAAAGTTCCTAAATCGTCTCCTTACACTCATTCCTGGGGCTATCATGTTCTTGTTCTATTCGTTTCCCATTTCCCATTTTCTTGTTCTATTCGTTTACCTTAAGAAAAATTATATTTTATAAAGAAAAAACTGAAAAGCATTGTTTATCTCAAAATTTCCCTCGTCCCTTTTTCATATCCTTATCCATATTTTCTTGAGATCTATAATTTGCTTAGAATTTTGTTACATTATCTCAAATATTGTAGGTTTTTACAAAGTTTAAGACATGCTCACGCACATCGATGATAATTAGGAAACGAAAACAGGTTGATTGGAATAAATGACTTTAATGCAATAAAACCGCCAGATGTTTTTACATAAAAGTGTTAAATAACATAGATAAACAATGTACTCGTACGATTATCCCGTAAAATCTGAGATTTTATCATTTATACTCGTAGTTTTTCTTTTCTTGTAATATTAATATCACTACACCATAAAATCACATTCAAATTATTTTGTAATATTTTTTAATCTATACACCCGAGTATCTGTCAATCTTTTGTACATTCATTTCTTTGTAAGAATCTTTCATCTTAAACATGCATGAATATTTATTTCATAAAATAAATGTGAGTGTTTTTATAATAATATCGTGTTGATATTAAAACTAAATTTATTACAATAACACGAGAAAAGTTCGCAATAAATTCGAGACATCAAAAAACGTGAACGGAAAAATAAGCAAAGTTAAAATAATCGTAAAAATGGCAGTAAATGTAATAGGAGCACATGACGCTTTTTTTTCACATTTTATGCCTTTTCTATAAAGATTTAAAGGTTTTGTGAAAGAAAAGAGTATTAAAATAGGCTCAAAAAATTATTTATAGCTCACGGTATGATATTGAGGAATATCATTTTAATACCAATGTTTTGAATAATATATACACATATGTTATTTTATGGTGAGACGGGAATACTTAGGTACAATTTGCAAATTTAAAGTTTCTTTTGTCGATTCGTAAAATAAACGATAAAAGAAAAAAAGCAGGTAAATTATCCTTAGTTTCTGCAACTTTATATTTATTTTGTGTACACAACTATTAACTACGTATTTTTCTTCTTCTTCTGCGTTTAATCCTCACATGCAGGGTATCTTCACCAAGCAGGTCACAGCGTCTGGTGTTAGCTCTTAGACGCCTCCAAAAAACGCATATAGTGGGCAGCTGTGTACGATGTGGTCCATGGTCGGGATCTTCTCACATTTACAGAAAGGCGACTTTACAAGGCCTCCCTTGTGCACATCACATGCAGTGCGGCCCATTCCACATCTGATCCTAATAAGAAAACACTACTCCTTCAGAAGTAGGGAAATCCAGGGATTTCGAAAATCGGGTCTTTTTTTACATCACACTACATTTAACGGGGCTGCCATTTATCAGCGATCGGACTGTTGTCTGTTTGCTCCAGAGTCTTCCAGATTGGACGACGCGAGGCAAGACGAGGTGATGGTTCTGTTATGTACATATATCAGTAATAACAGACCGGTGGTTGATTTGTGTCAACATATACAAGAATAATTAAATATTTTTTTAAAACCATTCATATATTTTTGTTTTATATTACGTTTATCCAAGGAGTACGAAAACAACTAAAATATTGACTTTTTCTTACATACGTGGTAAAAAATATTAAAATACCAAATATATTGTATTTCATGCAACAATTCAATGGCGTTTTGGTAAAGAGGTACAAGTCATCCATTACTTATTTGTCAGTTTGAGTTTTCGCAACACTTGCATTCCTGAAATACAGACCTCAGGTAAATTTTAAAGGAAAACTTTGAATACATAAATTATTTATGTATTCAAAGTTTACCTTTAAAATTTACCTGAGGTCTGTATTTCAGGAATACAAGTGTTGCAAAACTTCAAACTGACAAATAAGTAATTGATGACTTGTACGTCTTTACCAAAACGCCATTGAATTTTGGTAGAAATTGAATCGGATGCTTCCAGTAATTTTCTCTAATTAATTACACAGTCGTTTAAATTTCTTCGTCAGTTTGTCTTCGAACTCTTCAGATAGCAACATACGAGTATGTGTATAGCTGCCATGGTTAAATATGGTGTAGGTAGACACTCAGATTGAGGATACAAATAATCTGCATTCTTTAATTTATTTGATACATGGAGAGAACATACTTAATCCTTTATGTTCAAATATATCAAGTCGGTAAGCATGTTTTTTCATACTCGAATTCCATCTATTTTTCATTTCATACAAGTCGTTCAACTAATGGCTTATTCCCCCAATATCTCAAAACATGATAAATATTAGTTGGATAATTTTTGGACAGTCATATTAATTAAAAACTTAGATTTTTTATTTAAAAAACATAATATATTTGAAATATATAAATGTGTCTCTAGAAGAAGTTTGTTACATTGTAACAACATTAATTACGTATATTTTCATTCGGTCATGTTTTCGACGAATAGTAATGACATTTTTTTATACATAGTTGATCATAATACGAGTACATCTGGCATTTTAATCCATAACAGATTTTAAAAAAAATCGTTTAAATTTAAGAAAAAAACAAACAATAAATGACACATTTTAATCAATTATGGTAGAACTATGGGAAAATAATTCGTTAACGCATAAAGAAGGGAACTAATTAAATCAGAATGAAAATATATTCAGAGTTATACATATTTTTTATCTGATTCTCTCTTAAAGGTAAATAAAGACTGCACATCTGATAACTCTTGGAATTTCGTTCCAAAGTCGCGCCGTATGCGAAAGAGTCTCTCATCGCCTGATCAAAGAGAATGTCGGTGTCCTAAAAGAAACAGGAAAAATACGTGTCATGGAGAAAA
Source organism: Odontocerum albicorne (assembly GCA_949825065.1). Taxonomy (NCBI): domain Eukaryota; kingdom Metazoa; phylum Arthropoda; class Insecta; order Trichoptera; family Odontoceridae; genus Odontocerum; species Odontocerum albicorne. The sequence continues at coordinate 7,027,114 of OX463851.1, forward strand.
TACATGTTTATTTATACTAATTTCTAGAAATTTGGCTTGTTTTGTATTGCACTGTCCTATTCATTGCTTGAAATAAAAAAAAATTATCCATGTTCTCTCATTCAATCCACGTTATTGATTGATTTTGGATCCAATTAGGAAATTATTCGTTAATATTTGGTTAGCGAATAATTTCTTATTCCCTGCGTTTTCCAAAATAACATAAACTGTTATATTTATTTGCCTATCTATCTGATTATTTTTTATGTGAAAACTGCCATAGTTTAAGATAACTCAACATAGTAACAACTCTGAACTATATTTAAATCTGTTGAAAGGCGTATGGATAGTATCAAAATCTGCTTAACTGATAAAATGAAGATCAATATTTGCGAATCGGACACTATCGAAATCTGTTAGAATGATAGCTCACAACCGTATTTTAGTGAGAGTGAAACGTGGATGTGAAAAAAATACTAAAACATGCCGAATAAATGCTGTAGAAATGCGTGCACTTAGAAGAATACAGAGAGAAGTGAAAAGGGATGATTGTGAACTTAACACTGATGCATTCAGGAAGATGAAGAATATCACTGACACGTGGAACTAATAAATGAAGAAAGAATACGTACCCATAATCACTCTTGTGGACGTGGAACAAATGAATGAAGAAAGGCTAAATAACAAATATAAGCTCAAATGTGAGTGGAAGGTGGGGTAGAGGAAGACTAAGAAATGTATGGCTGAATCTAGTGAATGATATTTTGAAAGAAGAAGATAAGAAAATTTCGTAGGAGCTCTTTTAGAAGGTGTATGTATGGATGTGGCAAAATTTATGTGTCAAAAAAGGAATGTCTGGCGTCCTTTTTGCCTACCTACCCTATCAGGAAAGCGGCGTGATGGTATACATGTAAAATAACTAATAAAAAATACATATTTGCTTTTTTACAGTAACATAATGAAGCGAGGAAAACCATTTTTGTTATTGATTTTTTAAACATATAACGAGATAATTCAGAGGTCAGTGCAAATGAAATGTATTGTTCAAGCAGTAATCCTTATAATTAGTCCGTACCTACGCTGAACGTGGTGGGTAGGAGTGGCAACTGGCGACTGCGATTTATGTAAAGCTATTAACAGGAACTAAATGGTGGGAAGCGCTTACCTTCCCAAGTCTTTAAACTTGATGTATATTTGACATCAATCTGAAAGTTGAGGTAGGGAATTGAGAATAATAGAAATTAGATTTTCAATTATCTTATGGTTATCTGAATATAGCCTTAGATTAAGATTTCAACAAAATCATACATAAAAAATAAGATAAAGCCGTTAGCACTTTTTCGACTTCAATTTTATTTTTGTAAACAAAAAATAATACAAAAGAAAATGACTATGGAGATGGTCCGGTCCGGTTGATGAAATATTTATAAAGAAAGATCAAGAAGTTATACAAGGTCTTTTGAAGTATTTGGTTAAGCGTAAGAGGTCTACGTTTCGAAAATACTACAGTTTTCATTTTCACAGCTTGTTTTTTTTTTTATCAAATGCACCATAATTGCAAGTGCGTCAGATATCGTTTGGTTTATAACGGTGTCTCAACTGAAACGTTAGTGCATGGGTCCTTCCCGGTTCGCTAATGAAAATTCGTGAGTTCATCCCACAACGGGAAAATAGGCGTGCGACTTTAACAAAGGTTGAAGCGATGAAGACACAGTCAATTTTAATTTTGTTAATCGTTTTGATTACATCATCATAAACCAAACCATGCGGTATAATACTCCGAAAAACCTTATACACTGATACGAAGAAACGCAAAAGCCTCAAAATATAAAGGATCAAGAAGTTTGGAAATACTTAGAAAACGTATTGATTACAGCATCAAAAGCCAAACTACGCGATACAACGCTCTGAAAAACCTTATACAACCGATACGAAGAACCGCAAAAGTATCAAAATATAAAGGATCAAGAAGTTTGGAAATACAAAGAGAACGTTAAACCATCAAATGATTTAACCCACAAAGAGAGAACAGTTTAAAGTTTTATAAATAAAAAATGTGTGTTTAGATAAAAGGAAGTGGATATTTTTCTCTCTTTCTACACGAATATGGATATGGCATAATTTTCAATATCCAAAAAAACATCTCATGAATATAATATTGATGTGCTTGTTGAGATTATAATGTGGTTGGACTTGTGAATATGATAGCTTAAGATTTAAATATATGTAACGATATGAATGTTTCAGGAGAGTGTCTCAGTATTTAGGATTAATATATCCAATTTGTGATTAAGGGATGAGATAACTTCTTTTATTGCCTTATTTAGTATCAAAGTTCTATATCCACAAAATAATTGATTTTAACATTGTAATGTAGAACTTGTACTGGACGGTTAATGCTGTTTATAATTTACATAGTTTATTTAAAATCCGTTCACGATATTACGTGTATGGTATGAAAATTACATATCTGTTGTTTAAAGTTAAGGCATTAACGTTGTGGAGGTTTAAAGACATTGTAATTTATTTTTATCAAACACTGTTTATTCCACTTTTTTGTAACGGTATACCTCTAACGGTTTCAAGGCTTTCACCTAATTTTCAGGAGAGCAAGGCTTTCCCCTCATCTTCAGTCTTGTTTGTGCTCCCTTGAAGATGAGGTGAAAGCCTTGAAACCGGTAGGGTTATACCGTTACAAAAAAGTGGAATAAACAGTGTTTGATAAAAATAAATTACAAAGTAACATATCTTGTTAACAATGACTGAATTTATTTCAGTACCACCTGAGGTTAAACATAAAAGATTTTTTGCAAAGGCAACATTATCTTTAAAAAAATAGTTTTTTTTTTCTATTATTACAACTTCCGCTAAGGTAGTACCGATTGCTAGGAAACCGGTTGTTATTTTTTTTGTAATAAAATGAATTTCCCCGAAAAAACTTTTACTATCAGATTGCTATTACGATAATTGAAATTAGATAATCAATATTATCGGATTCGTGTTGATCTGATTTCAATTAAAGTTGGTACTATGTATTTGATATCCTGCTGGGCCTTCATTGGGGTTCATGTTATCGGCAACCTTTTATAACGTAACGAAGAAAATTATTTTAAACGTTCTAGTAGAACGTAATTCAAGGGGAAAATTGTATTAAAAATAACGTAGCTTGTTAACTATTCATATTTTTTTACTGTAATTTTTTTCCCCGTTATAGGCTAATATCTAATATCTTATATCTAACTTGATATAATCCATAACTGAATAGCACTATATAATTTGTAATACGCAGTGTCTAAGCTAAAGAAAACAGGTCCAAGAGTAAAACCAGCCCGGAAGTGATCCACCAGAAATCAAACACAAGACGCCCACTTATTTAATGTGAATGCTAACCAAAAGACCACGGCCGCTAACTTTTATAGCGCTATTAAACGAAATGAAACATTGATACAAAAAACTCTGTCTAAAGGTTGCAGCATATCAAATATGCCGATAATTTTGGAGTTTGATTTGTAAAGTAACATATTTCATATAATAAGCAGCGCACGCATATGTCTTCCCTCCATAGGATGGCTGACAATCATACTAGAGGGTAGAAGATGCCTTCATCACAGATCAAGTTAAAAAACAAGAATTTATTCTCTCTAAATGGGCCTTAATAAATTGTCTTTACATTATTCTAATTATTATTTCTAAAGTGCGTGTAAAATTCAATGGCACTTTGAACTATACCATATACATAACACGTAAAAAGTTAACGATTTATAATAAATATGAATAAAAGTCTATAGAACACAATTGGTTTATAAAGCTTGCTATTCACATATTTCAACTGGGAAAAAACCTCTTTAAATACGACACGTCAGTGGAGCGGAGCAGAGCGCTCCTATCATCGTAAGTAATCTTGATTATTTCCCTTCCGCGCGTTATCATTTAGTTGCTGTATCGTTCAATGAATGGACGACATAGGAAAGGTGCTTAACGTTAAGTGTGAACCGTAGAACCTCCATTTACATAACAAGAGATAAGATAGTATACACATACTCGTACATCCACCCTAAAACCAACACAAACCAGGGAAATTAGCCCATCCTCCAACATGCCTCGACTAATTACATTGACTGAAGAACAAAGCGCAACTGGTGCAGATATGAAGTAGGCAAAAGTCGAAACGGAGAATACGATCTACATCAAAATGACCGTGCTGTTCAATAACAAAGAAAATTATTTTAACACAGCCCCTGCTCACTTCCAAAACAGTGAGTCCAATCAAAGCTCAGATTTTATTAAGTTATTATAAAAATATACAGGTGAAAGAAAAGTATAAAACGAAAAGTAAATACGATATATGGGCTAACAACGAAATATTGGAGCAATTTAAGGAATTTTGATGTTTGAAGGGATATTGAACAGCGTGTAGATATAGGAAACCAAGTCATTGGGGGTACTAAACACATACATTCGAACCGAACAGTATCAAAATCTGCTAAGATGATAGTCCACAACAGTATTTTGGTGTCAAATTTGATGTATGGGAGTGAAAAGTGGAAAATGACTGAAAGGAGCCGAATAAGTTGGGTGACAATGTATGACAGAATACGGAATGAAGTGATAAGGGATGAATGAGAACTTAAGGCTGATGTGTTGAGTAAGATGAAGAAGAGCACTCTAAGATGGTTTGGCTATATAAAACGAATTAATGAAGAAATACAAACAAATATACAGGCTTATGTGAGTGGAAGGCGTGGTAGAGGTACACTGAGGATAGTCTGAGAAATCATAGGCATTGTATGAGAAAGTGTATCGATGTAGACGATTCGAAGGATGTGTATAAAGACACGAAATTCTGGTACTCTGTCCTCTCTGTCTACCCTGTCAAGGGGTAGCGTGATGGTATGTTTATATGTATTATATAAATATTGAAATTAATTATAGATCTTATGAATGTCAATAAATACTTTTAGTATGTTTTATTTTAACTGAAATTATGCGATAAAATTATTGAACCATCCAAGTCGTCAGATATTTATTGAGATATTATAAGATATTAAGTTCACATATAACATAAGTCCATTGTGGCAAACCATTTTGTTATACTTTGTAAATTATAAAACACCAGACAAATGTTCAAGTTAGGATTTTTAATCGTATGATAAATTCATATTCTACCAAATGAATGAAACAAAGTTTGGTAATGCCTGTTACATATAGTCTACCTTGATCAAAAAGTTTTAGGACCGGCCACCGTGTGGCGCTGTCAGTCACCCGAGTGGAATTCTTTTTTTTTGTTAGGTTACCACATCTATCATTGACATTTCCCTCCAAATTTCAGCGTCACCGCTTGACATTTGTAAAAGTTACGCTGTACTGAGTACATCTCCCTTTGTGCGTGTTTTCGATTTTTTACAAGTTAACTGTGCATCAACGAGTTTGCATTAAATGTTGTGTGAAAAACGGATTTAACGGTCCGCAGACCTTGAAAATGTTGGAGAAGTGTTTTTTGGTGGCACGAACGCTTTAGAAGTGGTCGTGAGTCGGTCGAGGATGACGAACGCAGTGGCAGTCGAAAGCCGATGAAAACATCGATAAAATCAAAGAAATGTTGGCCGTAAATCGCAAATTGATATTAGAGCTGGCAGAGGACTTGAACATCGCTTATGGATCCGCTCAAGACATTTTGGTTAGTGATTAGGGCTTCAGACGTGTCGCTGCAAAACTGGTGCCGAAAGACCTCAATTTCATGCAAAAAAAGGACCGCGTTGAAATCGCAAAAGACATGATTTCCATGAGTTTTTGACAAAAAACAACACGACTACTATCCAGTGGCATTTGAATTCACCTGATCTGGCTTCCTGCGACTTTTTCCTGTTCAACTGACTTAAAAAACCGCTTCGCGGAACGCGTTACAGCACCCGAGAGGATGTCATGAAAAAATCGAAGACGGCTCTGATGGACATACCGAAAATTGAGTACCAGTGGTGTTTCGAGGATCGGATCAAGCGCTGGCGTAAGTGCGTTGCAGTCGATGGGGAGTACTTTGAAGGGGACCATATCGATTTTGATGAATAAACTTGTATTTTCGATTTTATGAATAAAGACCTAAAACTTTTTGATCAAGGTAGTATTCTACCGATATCATTGGGTTTGCTTATACATTCGGAAGCTTGAAAATCGAATAGCATCGAAAGAAAATTGTCGATGATATTTGACGAGAGTAGAAAAACATGGATTCCGAACTAATGACCTTTTATATATAAGTACAGTGCGTCAACCATTCGACCATACACCTAATGTCATGTATCTACCACAGCACATGTTAATCTTATCTTCTTATCTCATTCACCCTCAATATATTCAATGTACCACTTATCTAAGAACCTATTTGGCATTATCTGTAACACGGTATAATCACCAAAACCAATGTTATCTTATCCACATTCAAATAAATATTATAAGTTATATTATACCCTTGTCAAGCTTATCGATACTAACCATGTTCTAAATCCTATAAATATTAGCGCTATCATATTAGTGTCAATGTAACTTCAATGCATTATATTTAAGTTATCTTCTCGTCTGCCCAAAATCAATAAAGATTAAATATCACTAAATGGGTAAGCTGCGACGAGATAAATCACAGATATTGACTTGACCTTAAAAGGCAAACATAACATGCCCGACGCATTCTTTCTTAATCTATTGAAGGGTCGTGGTATAATTATCTTTGCTTTAAATAGGAGGTCATATCTGAGGCAGCATCATTATTCTTAAAGCCGCTAAGATATTAACATCATCCTTATTATAATACTGTTAATATTATACTTCAAATGTAATTCAACCTTTATACAAATAAAACTACACGTTGAAATTCTAAAAGTGTTTTCGTTGCAAAAGGCCATAACACTAAATTAAGAATTCTCAAACACATATGAAAAACATTACTCATCATATATACCTTTATGTGTAAAAAAAATAGGTCACTTCGGTTGATCCTTAATATTGTTAATTATTTAAAAAAAAAACTACTTGTCATTCCCAAAAAATCAAGGTCAAGAGGTCATAAAATTTAAGTTTTAAGAGGTTATAAAACTGCAGTATCTGCTTAATTGAGTTAATTTCCTGTTTAAATTTCAACCGACTTCTTAAAATAAATAAATTCCAGAACGGTTTGCATACGTCATTTTCGCAAAATTTCCAATGTAAATATAAAACGAATAATATTTGTATTTGCGAATGATCGTTAATATTCGAGAATTAACATTCCTGAGGTGATCTCGCCCCGCTTTATGGCCCAATAATTTAGATTAAGTACCTCTTTTTTGGACGAGATGTGGACCAAAAGTTTGAAACAATGTTGAGTGTGTCCATAACATAATTTAAATGAATTATGGCATATTTTAAAGAGCTTTTTATGATTTTCGTATGGAAAATATTTTCTGTCTGGTTCAAGTGTTGAAATTTTTCCTAACTGTTAATTATTGGCAGTCGTCGCTGAAATTACCATTAACATTTTAAAAAAAATCGGGCAAATCTATTGCTTTAAAGTAATTTCTTCCAATCGACCAACTTCTGGTTCATTATTATTATTATTATTGATATCATGACCTTATCTTTAACGCAGTGTATGTAAAAAATATTTTAGAAAAAGTGACATAAGTTAAAATAAAATACTGTATACGGGGCAAGACCTGATGAATGCGAATGATATGGCGATCTCTGTTATGTCATACTGGAAAGATGGAGCATCATTAACAATGGATGCTCGGAATAAGGATATGAATGATATGGCGATCTCTGTTATGTCATACTTGAAAGATGGAACATCATAAACAATGGATGCTCGGAATAAGGATATGAATGATATGGTGATCTCCGTTATGTCATACTGGAAAAATGGAGCATCATTTACAATGGATGCTCGGAATACGGATATGAATGAATGATTAAAAAAAGTTTCTTCTTTAACGTAAATTACATTAATTAATTGAAACTTCAGGACTTTGACAAGTTACATTGTTAAGGTAATATTTTTATAATCAGTATTGTTATTTTATTCAATTCGGTGTTACGAAAAAAACATAGTTCATAAACATATTTTCTTAACTTACCTTAAACCAATCATACCACCACTATGCCACGTATGTTATCTATAGACGTAAGTAAAGATAAAATACCTCTACTTCCTTCTCACCTGTCATATATTTCTTGCTTCTACTACGACTATAGAGAATAAAATAAATTAATAGTGGTTTAAATTAGTCGAGTATTTACAAAACATTATCTTTAAATGTGGAATTATATTTGTTATTTTAGGTTGAAACATGGAATCATATAGAGACAGCATTGTTTTAGGATTTAAGCTCGCAGTTCATTATCACAAATGTTGGTTATACGAGTACTTCTGTACGTGAGAGTATTGATACCAGATTGGGACTTTTTTGTATCTACAAAATGGGAAATAGAATAAAATAGTATACCATTTTCTTTTAAAATTGTTGTAAGACTGAAATGTGATAAAAACCTTGACATTTTTTCTGTTTCCTCAAGAAATCTTTTAGTTTCAGAATGATTATTATTTATTTTGGTGAAGGTAGCTTTATCTTTCATAACCCCAGGGATGAAGGCTTCTCAGGGGGTACCTACCGCCGAAAGGTCTCATACGGAAAAACATCCGTTTTTCTGTCACAACACGGATCTCGCGTCCCTGTTTCTTCTTCTCTAGCACAAATAACGTTGAATATTTGGAGTTGTCTTGTTTATCTGGGTGGGCCTAGTGTAACGGGATGCGTTTTTTAAAAAGGACCTCATTAAAAAAGCAAAATATATGTTGATTTTGGCACATCTCTTCTAGTTGCCAAGAAGACTAAATTGACATTGGTTTAAATATATATTTTATGAATATTGAAAAATGATAAACAATTAAAACAAAAGTTCCTTTGAGATCATTTTGACTCTTCATTATTTGGTACTTCATTGATTTACATTACTGATTAATTGCCAACTCCAATATTTGTTTGTTACCTTAATTTTCCAAACACATTTCTTTTTTTCTCTTTGAATCGTCATGCCTTCTGCTGGGAATCAGCGTGATGTTGTGTAAGTATGTATTGAAATATTTAAAAAAAATCAACCAAATAGACAAAAAAAAAATCGATTTTTTTATGATCTGGGTGAGCGATAGTATTAAACTTTTTGAATTCGTAGAAATCGACATATTGACAAAAATATCCACTTTCGAATGTGAATAAGTGAAATATTTGGTACTTCATTGATTTACATTACTGATTAATTGCCAACTCCAATATTTGTTACCTTAATTTTCCAAACACATTTCTTTTTTTCTCTTTGAATCGTCATGCCTTCTGCTGGGAATCAGCGTGATGTTGTGTAAGTATGTATTGAAATATTTAAAAAAAATCAACCAAATCAACAAAAAAAATCGATTTTTTTATGATCTGGGTGAGCGATAGTATTAAACTTTTTGAATTCGTAGAAATCGACACATTGACAAAAATATCCACTTTCGAATGTGAATAAGTGAAATATTTGGTACTTCATTGATTTACATTACTGATTAATTGCCAACTCCAATATTTGTTACCTTAATTTTCCAAACACATTTCTTTTTTTCTCTTTGAATCGTCATGCCTTCTGCTGGGAGTCAGCGTGATGTTGTGTAAGTATGTATTGAAATATTTAAAAAAAATCAACCAAATCAACAAAAAAAATCGATTTTTTTATGATCTGGGTGAGCGATAGTATTAAACTTTTTGAGTTCGTTGAAATCGACACATTGACAAAAATATCCACTTTCGAATGTGAATAAGTGAAATAACAATGAAAAAAATATTTTTTTAGCAATGGTATTCTCTTACAGGAAAACGCCACGTTATCTTTGAGAAAATAATTCTTGCTTGTTAGCGATATGTAAAACGAACAGATTTTGACACTTTCTTGTAGCTTTGCCAAATCCGCAACCCGAACGAAAAGGGCATTACATCCTGTTTGGAAAGAAAGAAGTTATATTATTAATATTGAAAAAAATATTGCGTGGAAAAAAAATACTCATCTTTGATAATATTAATATATATTATACACACGCTAGAACGTAAGTTGTTTTGTTTTATTGAGAAAAATATTGCAGGGGAAAAAATACTCATCTTTGATGATATTAATATATATTATATACACGCTAGAACGTAAGTTGTTTTGTTTTATTGAGAAAAATATTGCAGGGGAAAAAAGACTCATCTTTGATGATATTAATATATATTATATACACGCTAGAACGTAAGTTGTTTTGTTTTATTGAGAAAAATATTGCAGGGGAAAAAATACTCATCTTTGATGATATTAATATATATTATATACACGCTAGAACGTAAGTTGTTTTGTTTTATTGAGAAAAATATTGCAGGGGAAAAAAGACTCATCTTTGATGATATTAATATATATTATATACACGCTAGAACGTAAGTTGCTTTGTTTTATTGAGAAAAATATTGCAGGGGAAAAAATACTCATCTTTGATGATATTAATATATATTATATACACGCTAGAACGTAAGTTGTTTTGTTTTATTGAGAAAAATATTGCAGGGGAAAAAAGACTCATCTTTGATGATATTAATATATATTATATACACGCTAGAACGTAAGTTGTTTTGTTTTATTGAGAAAAATATTGCAGGGGAAAAAATACTCATCTTTGATGATATTAATATATATTATATACACGCTAGAACGTAAGTTGTTTTGTTTTATTGAGAAAAATATTGCAGGGGAAAAAAGACTCATCTTTGATGATATTAATATATATTATATACACGCTAGAACGTAAGTTGTTTTGTTTTATTGAGAAAAATATTGCAGGGGAAAAAATACTCATCTTTGATGATATTAATATATATTATATACACTCTAGAACGTAAGTTGTTTTGTTTTATTGAGAAAAATATTGCAGGGGAAAGAATACTCATCTTTGATGATATTAATATATATTATATACACGCTAGAACGTAAGTTGTTTTGTTTTATTGAGAAAAATATTGCAGGGGAAAAAATACTCATCTTTGATGATATTAATATATATTATATACACGCTAGAACGTAAGTTGTTTTGTTTTATTGAGAAAAATATTGCAGGGGAAAAAAGACTCATCTTTGATGATATTAATATATATTATATACACGCTAGAACGTAAGTTGTTTTGTTTTATTGAGAAAAATATTGCAGGGGAAAAAATACTCATCTTTGATGATATTAATATATATTATATACACGCTAGAACGTAAGTTGTTTTGTTTTATTGAGAAAAATATTGCAGGGGAAAAAAGACTCATCTTTGATGATATTAATATATATTATATACACGCTAGAACGTAAGTTGCTTTGTTTTATTGAGAAAAATGTTGCAGGGGAAAAAATACTCATCTTTGATGATATTAATATGTATTATATACACGCTAGAACGTAAGTTGTTTTGTTTTATTGAGAAAAATATTGCAGGGGAAAAAATACTCATCTTTGATGATATTAATATATATTATATACACGCTAGAACGTAAGTTGTTTTGTTTTATTGAGAAAAATATTGCAGGGGAGAGAATACTCATCTTTGATGATATTAATATATATTATATACACGCTAGAACGTAAGTTGTTTTGTTTTATTGAGAAAAATATTGCAGGGGAAAAAAGACTCATCTTTGATGATATTAATATATATTATATACACGCTAGAACGTAAGTTGCTTTGTTTTATTGAGAAAAATATTGCAGGGGAAAAAATACTCATCTTTGATGATATTAATATGTATTATATACACGCTAGAACGTAAGTTGTTTTGTTTTATTGAGAAAAATATTGCAGGGGAAAAAATACTCATCTTTGATGATATTAATATATATTATATACACGCTAGAACGTAAGTTGTTTTGTTTTATTGAGAAAAATATTGCAGGGGAAAAAATACTCATCTTTGATGATATTAATATATATTATATACACGCTAGAACGTAAGTTGTTTTGTTTTATTGAGAAAAATATTGCAATGAAAAATACTCATCTTTGATGATATTAATATATATTATATACACGCTAGAACGTAAGTTGTTTTGTTTTATTGAGAAAAATATTGCGTGGAAAAAAAAAAACTCATCTTTGATAACATTAATATATTATATACACGCTAGAACGTAAGTTTTGTTTTATTGAGAAAAAATCTTGTAGTAAAAATACAGTGCTAATGGGAGTGGAAGGCATGGAACAAGAAGGCCAAGAAAAGTGTTGTCGGACCAATCGAATGAAAATGTTGATAGCAATAATAAGAATAACAAAAGGACATTTTATAAAGCACCGTTTAGAGAGCAGACCTGCTCAAGGACACTCCAACTCGGGATTTGAACCCATTATTGACAGATTTAATACTTTACAAAAAAAAACTTTAGTGTAGTTTTTCTAAAAGCTTTCTTTACATTTTCCTGGTAGGTTTGAAGAGGTGGCCATATAGCCAAAAAATCACCAGGTTGTGTGTGCTTAACGAAAGCGTATCATGATGTAATAAAAACGTCAGAGAAACTGTTACAGAAAGTTTGTAGATGAGAAGGTTGCGAAAAATATGCGACATGATTACGAATTCTGGCGCTTTATTCTTTATGTCTACCTCAAAAGCAAGAATAAGTTCAAAGCTTTATCAGTAAATAATATTTCATAATATTATGTATTTATTTATTCGTATGATACTCCTCAACATATCCGATTTGGACACACGTGATGATACGTATCCGATATTTTTAAAAACTGAAATTTCTATATAAAAAATACACAATCATTTATAGTATTTGTCATATTGATTTTAAGTAATTTGATTCGAATTAACCGTTAATGCCCCAAGACTATATTAAATATATTTTTATTTTCTGAAAGTTCATAAATAAAACTGGAAGAATTTTTTGCGCTGAAATGTTTGTATAATAAGATTTATTATTTTAATTTCGGTTTTCATCATTGCCCAAAGCTTTTTATGATTATACCCATCACAATCTTTATGAATTATGTTTTAATTTAAATTTCACTAATCTACATATTTAAACTGAAACGTTTAGGATATTAAGTGTAATTTTATTCAAAAGATCGACAACAGAATATGTAATTGCAAATTCGCCACGGTCAATAAAACAATACCGACCTTAAACCGACGTGATGGCGAGCTACGCGCGCGCCTTGTTTTATCTGACGTCATTAAAGATAAAATAAAATTAATTGTTATTATCTGTTTATGTGTTAAATTTAACTAAAATTTCCTTTCAAAGAAAAATGAATTGTTTTGTTTATTGGATGCATTACAAAGTTATTGTATAAAATGGTACAATATAATTTATATACAATAGTATCCTTTAGAAAGCAGACTCTCCTCAAGAGCGCTCTTACTCGGTACTCTGTACTCGGTGTTCCAACTCACTTTCATTAATGTATTGTATTAAAAATATAACAAAATAAATATATATAAGTTGAGTAGGATATGATATGAAGGTGGTTGGGGGTCGCTGTAGTTGAGTAGGATATGATATGAAGGTGGTTGGGGGTCGCTGTAGTTGAGTAGGATATGATATGAAGGTGATTGGGGGTCGCTGCTATTAGATTAAGTACTTCCCCGCATCTGCACATGTTTAGAACAACATAACATATTTAATAAGAAAACTTACCAGTGGATTACGAACTATAAATAAATAGTTATAGATCTTCCGATTTGTTATAGTAGGTTCGGCTTAAGGTGAAGTGTAGTATATGTGTGTAGTGTTTATGAGGTGTATGGTAGCGCGGTAATGCGCAGCTCTTTCGTGAAAGTAGTCGGTTTTAATCCCGCGCTGTGCTACTCATACTCCACTGCGGAGCTTTGCTTTACAACTGAAATTGACCTCGAAGTTCTACTCATATAAAATGTTGTCATACACCGATGTTGTTATTTGTTATTGTCTAGTTCTAATAAAAAAAAAACTACAATTTAACGCTGCACCAATTGTCTGTGTGACTTATAATTGCTAAAGTTGTTATTTATTCTTATTCAGATGTAGCGTGCAACCTGAAACCATTAAGACAATCCAAGGTTCTTGCTTATTACTGCAAAAGGATATGCAAAATATGGTTAAGCATCCTTAAATGTTGACAAGCTCTAAATAGTGTCTTGGTTGCTGCCAATAACTTTAATACCCCCACTCCTCAGTCTACTTTGGTGATTTTAATAACCTACACCTAGCTTGGGTATTTAGCTTAATTGACAAAAATTAAGAGGGATTGAATACGTGGACTCTAATAAGAGTAATTTTCCATATTTACGAGTATACTATATATAATACCAAACACAATAATCCGTTTTTTTTCATCTCCCTTGAAAAATTCACCAAAACCCGACCTTTGTTTTATTTCGAGATAGCAAGAAAGGAACAAGAATGCTTCGACCGTTTTCTGAATAATTCAACATTACTCTGTCATTTCTGAAAAAAATATTCGTAAAAGTGACATACTCGTATCTACACAAACCGAAACGGAATTTAAAGTGTAAACTATCAATAATACTCGTACAAAGGATACTTCGAAACGGTGATAAAAATATATCTCTAAATATTATACCGAAGGGTTAAAAAATTATCACTAAAATATATATTTTACATTCCCCGTGGTAAAGAATATGTATATATACCAAGATAGAATACAAAAAATTCCCAGAAAGCCTTATAAAAGAATATGAGAGAAAACTCAACCCGAAACTGGTGAAGTCTTCTCAAATCTCTACAGTGCAAGTAAACAAAATTGGATGGGACAAATTAAACTTTCAACACTCGAGTCGTAAAGCACGGTCTCTTCTTTAAAAAAGTTTAATGTGGCACGGGGCGCAACCTAGCTACCTTAATAGTGCTGAAATTATTGAAAAATACTGGGATCCGAGTTCAGAAATAGCTTACAATCTTCTTCTCCAGTTGCATTTTAGCCGAGAAAGGACCAAAAAGTTGAAAAAAAGCCAAGGTCTTTATAAAACCAAATAAAAAGGTCATAATATCCAAAGGTCATAATATCCAAAGAGCCATCGTTAAATACGAGTATTCCTGTTCAGCGCAATTTATGAACTTTTTGAGCGTGTTCTACATATTAAAACACCACCCTCTCCGAAATAAATTATTCTGATTAAACAAGCTGGTTTTATCTCTGGTCAAAAGTGTGATGACCAAGTGACACATATTGAGGCTAGTTTCTATAGCGAGTAAAACCACAGCATTTTTTTTCCACCTTCATAAAACCCAAGGTACGGCTAAGATTAAAGTAAAATTGGCATGTCGCCTCATAATTAGAAACCATTCCTTCATATCTTAGTATTTTACACCGGTAATTGGTCACTTACATGTGAAACCTATTTTTAAGTTTTAGGAACAACTGCGACGCACAAAGTAACATATGCGAGTTTCAGTATCGGAATTTACCTTATTACTGATTACTGTTAGATGCCATGCATAACAAGCAAAGATAGCGCGTGCGCGCGTGCCCTTGTAGATTAAAATATTAATAAGACAATGTGTATCATTACAGGTGTTATTAAGCCTATGCCCATGTCATGGCTATCGACAGTGACAAACATTCCACATTTGGACCGGAAGATATTCTCACCATGGAATGAAGAAATATGTCGTTAAACGAACACTTGATTATCGTAATATTAGACATAAAATAGTCAACGCCATCGCTTCATTTTCCGACGGTTAATCTGGAACAATCGGCGACGCAACTAAGAACAGCAGGGGCCAAGTAGTGGTGGTTCCGGTCGATTGAAGGTGGCGTTAAGAACAAACTACTCATAGATCACCTTTTAGACTTTCTCTTGTTCTGTAAATAAAGTAAGGAATGGACTTTCCTAGCTAAATTCCTGGTGGATTTCACTTTTGAGTGAAATTCACTTTATCACTGACATCACTGATCTAGATTTGCGTAGGCATGGATCACAACATTATGAACAGTTGTCCAACGTGCGCATTTTCCCGGAGGATCATATATAGTAAGTGAGACTAATTGACACTCGACGGTATATAATAGTTAAGTAGGATGCATTTGGTATAAGAACTATACGGAGAAGAATAATGTACGTGATAAGAAATGTTGAAATAAAATATTTAAAATATAAAATATATTGAATCATCCATGAATTTACTCAATTTGATGATGATAACACTAAAAAAGACTTAGGTGTGATTTAAATAAGGTATTTCAGATAAGGGTTAATTCAGAGTTTATTTGTAAATCAGATAAGGAACCCAGAAGTATTTTTCAAAACTCTTCACATCTCATAAAAAATTGGTCTTCAAAATATGAACACGTTTCCAAACCTTTGTGTATATGATATAGGCAATCTAAAGTTTGTTTGGTTACACACTTCTTCCTTTAGCAGAGATATATCATCCCTTCTTAGGCCTCCCTTCTAGAATTTGATCACAGAATTTCAGAGGGTATTTATTTGGGGGGACCCCTTCCCCCCGTGAGATTGTTCAAGAGTGACATTTTCAGAATATAAGAAAAAGTTTATTTTAAGGGATGATGAAAAGTTTGGATTATATTAAAAGATTGCGGAATGTTGAGTTTGAAATTTCCAAGTGACTTGCAATAATATTTTTGCTTAATATGATATACGTCAAGATTTTTTGTCAATGTTTTATTTAATCTAATTTTAACTAATTCAAAAGACATTGGGAAGGGATTTTATGTTATCAAATGCAAGGGAAATGATTTACTTGTAAATAATTGTTATATCGAGTCTAAGGGGATGAATAGGTTGGGTCAAATAAATATACCCATAAATGAATATTGTAATGGATTTTTTTTATTTATGTTTTTATATGGACGACGTGGTCACTATAGTAGTTTGTATTCTCGCTTAGCACCAAGACGACCTGGTTATGATTCTAAATGAATTCAATACTTGACTGGTTTTTTCAAACGTTTCTCCACCTGAATTTATTGTACTGACACGTAATATCTACTTAACATACGCTCATGATAATTGACAAAACACAGCATTATATAATTCTTTATTTACATGAAAAACCTGATTTCGCGTACGTTTGCACGCAATGTGTTGCACTTTAGCAAGGTTGTAGTATTAGCTTAGACCTTTGTTTTTGATGGCAAAGATTTCGAGACAAGTTCGATCTTCTAAAGTTTTAAATTTAAATGTCTAGAAGACTTTAAATTTATATGAGACAATTAAAAAACAATTGGAAATGTACTTTCCGGTGAAATAAGATCTTGGAGTGAATTTCACTGAGAAGTGGAATATGGGTAGACCATGAGTTGAATTGGGAAGTATTGTATTACGCTTTCGTTGTTGTGTCAAACTACACATTACATGGTCTTCTAGCACGAGTTCCATTCATGTTTGCATTGTAGATTTGTTTAGTTAGTCATTTAAAAAAAATACCGCAGACTAACATACGGTTTAAAGGTTTCTTTGAATGGGCGATAAACTAATTGTTTTAATCACAGTCGAGATGCTCTAAACCAGGGGTCTCCAAACTATAGACTGCGGGCCAACACCGGCCCGCGAGCACCACCAATCCGGCTCGCGGTAGCGGGCCGGATATGCCCGTATCCGGCTTGCCATAGTTTATTTTGTAACATTTACAATGTAAGTAAATCATATAAAATAGATATCTTACTACCCGGCTAGTCTCAATACGGAAATTTGTGCGAAATTTAAAACTACAGTATGTTGGTATGATGAGCTAGCCAGGTCTTGACCCTTGGGACTCAGTAGAGGAGTCAGTGTGGCCCTTAGGCTAAAAAATTTGGAGACCCCTGCTCTAAACAATCAATTTTGATTAAGAATTAATCTTTATCATACCTTTAAAAATATTTTAAATTAACAATAACTTTTCAATAATGACATAAGTAAAGAAAAAAAATAATATATGATTTGTAAATGTTTTTTTTCTTTAATTTCAAAGTTATTTGATATTTTAATATTCAACAGTTAAGTCATCTTTTCTTGATGAATACATTATTTGATATTGCTGTTTAATGTCTTACTAGCTGAAAAGCCCTTCCAAGGACGTGCAAAAATAGTATCTAAACACTTGTTTATTATTATATTGTTATACTTACGTAGGTAACAATCTGGTTTATTATTATTTAACTTATATAACATATGTAACAATCTGGATTATTACTATTATACTTACATAGGTAACAATCTGGTTTATGATTACTTTACTTACATAGGTAACAATCTGGTTTATTACTATATATGTACTTACATAGGTAACAATCTGGTTTATTACTATTATACATACATCAAAGTAACAATCTGGTTTATTTTTATTATACTTAGATGAGTAACAATCAGGTTTATTATTATTATACTTACATATGTAACAATCTGATTATTATTACACGTACATAGGTAACAATCTGGTTTATTATTATTATACTTACATAGGTAACGATCAAGAATAAAAACATTTGAATATTGCATATTTCTTTATAACAACATTTTTTGGTGGAAATAGAATAGAATAGAAAATAATTCGCCAGTGATTTTTCTTAATTGCGTCCTGGATCAATTTTAACTTTTATGACAGCTTTTCTTCAAACCTTTAAGTAAAGGGCACACAGTTTTTTAATAGGGGGGTCCCTATTGTATATTTTTCAGGTCAGGATAACGTTTTCATTGAAGCTTTAAAACTCCTTTTTTTTTTTCATATTGTGTGCCTGATTTTAGTTTTTGTAGAAGCATCGTTTGTGTCTCATCAGATATCGGAAAGAAATGATATATTGCGATGGGCAAGAATTTTTTAAGTTGTCGTTGAGATATTGTTTTTTCCTGCCAAGAGGGCTCATCGCCATTCTACAGAAAAAAATCGTTGTAGGAGAAAAGGCAAGAAGGATTATATTTCCATGCCATATTTTTTTTTAAATGGAAGTAAAATAAAAAAAAAAACTTTGATTTTTTTCCAATTTTAAGGTTGTTTGATATTCATTTTTAATTGTTCAACAGTAAAGTTTTCTCTTCAAAAATACATTCTTTGCCATTCTTATTTCATGTCTTATAATCATATCAAGAAGTGACAGCTGTCAAATAGTATTGGAAAAATAAAGATATTCTGAAACATTATTTGAATATAGAATTCCTAGCATTACTTACTATCAGTACAATTAAGTATCGTACCAATTATGATATTCAGAAGCTTAAAAGGTCGAAAAATTCAAAATTCAAAACATGTTTCAGATCATCTTTATAGTTCCAGTATGATAGTTGCTACTTCTTTGACATTTGATTATGGTATATGGTTTTTATACTATAACCACTTTAGAAACGGTGAGTATTATTTATGTTGATACACATATTAAGTCACGTCATTTTATTTTATAACAAGAAACATTATGTTAAGTAGGTTTTTACAGTAACGTAGCCGTTGTGTGGGGAGAAGTTGGGGTTTGAAAAAGGCAGAAGAGTAGGTCAGGGATAAGTAGGAAACTGCGCTGGCGATGCTATGCTAAAACTCTGAACAGAATAAGGGAAAGACAATGATGATGACGAAGAAAAAACTCTTTGTTGTTAAACTCGCTCAGTGGTTAGGTACGCTGAAGATATAAAAACACGGTTCGATTACCTTATGCAACACTTCTGACTAGTTCTGTGGCTTAGTTGGCAAGTTGTTTATCTTTCAGCTCTGGGCTGTGGATTCAATTTACGTTGATAACCATTTTTAAGCAAGAGTTCTAGTCTATTTTTCAATTAAGACCTTTTCAACACTTTTTTTTGCCAGAGATGGACACATGGCAATATGCGCGCAATGTTGTATTTTATATAAATATTGTGTAACACACAATACTGCTGAAGTATTTATGGGAACAATAAAAAAAAATATTTTCGTAAGTCAAAAGTTGTATATTTTAAAAATAAACAGGTGTGCGAGACAAGGCATATGGTTGTGATTAAGATTAAGAATTAAAGCCTGAAGATTATTAAATAAACATGTTTTTTCTGCTTTCTACAAAAAAACATCGTGATTTATTCATTCATATGGCAGCACTTCAACATATTCCAATGATTGAATCGGACTTATTAAATAGCGTAGCCAGCAAACAATTACCCCACACGTGAAGAGTCAACAAGATTCGTTAACGAAATAATGGCGATGATCAAATTAATACAGGGTGTCACTAAAAAGATGATTATGTAGCGTGTGCTCAATTCCTCGTAACTTAAAAACATTTGAAAGTTTAAGAAATTTGAAACTTGGATCCATACATTTCCAAGATAAGAGTTTTTTAACATTAATTTTTAACATTATACTCGTATAACCACTATGAAATAAAAATGATACGAAACTTTAGATCAATTTTAAATTCATTGACTTTGAGTTGCCAAAAAATTATTTAAGACCATAGACATTTTTTGTTCACATATAAAAAGAAAAAAAAAGGTAATTTTTATGACACATAATCCTTAAAATTCTTCAACGTTATCGTAATTGGGCATCAAATATGTCATTTTTAGGGTGTTTTATAATATTTTTCTCCGTTATATTCCGTGTAATGGTATCACCCAAAGGAAGAATTTTTGAGGTAGGACCTTACCCTTCTCACAGTAAATCAGATCCTCCAGGACCTCAGTGCTACGCTAAGGGGCTTACAAATTTATTTTTGACGTCTCCTTCAACCCTTTTTATATTAAAATATTTCATGTCAATTCCAAACTAGAATTCTAACGCTCTTTTTTCTCATTTCTGTTTATTATCAACCGTAATAAATATTGTACTTAAGTGAAAAAAAAAATTCAAATAATTTAAATATTTGTTGAGTTTTAACGAGCAAAAAATCTGATTCAAAAATATATTATTTAGATGAACAACGGAAAAAAAGATTGGACACTGCTTCGTGGATATGAAAAAAATCAAATGTCTTTAGTAATGTAAATATTGATTCATATATGTATTTTAGTATTTTATTTAAATGATTGTTCAGCTTTCGTGTTGTATAATCATATTGTTCCATACTTCCGTTTTATGCAGTACAGCCAGGAGGGGAGGGCTTACTGCCATGTGCTAGTGTTTAACAAGTAACCAAAAATGAGTTAAAGGAGCCCTAAGTGAAAATCAGACTAGAACCTTTTTAAAAAAAAATGGGTACTAACGGGAGTTGACTAACAGTCTCTTACAGGATAATCAAAAAAGTTTAACGATGATTTTATTAAAAATTATTTACCGGGTCCTCCTTTTTGCCTGTCAAAAATCTTCGTAAATTGTGTACTCGTAATTAAATTTTATTGATTAATTAAAAAAAACGCCTAAAATTTATTCTAAAATTAATGATTTATGAACAAACCTTGACGATATCTGTGTTTGAAAAATTGATGATTGGAAATAATATGATGTTTAAAAATAATACGATGTTTGAAAAAAATTGTTTTTGAAATATTTAACATACGAGTATAAATGTATTGAATGCATGAAATAGTTAGAGCAGATTATGAGCTTAAAGATTGGACACATTTTTATATTGGTATTTCAGTACATTAAATGGTTGATTCTATTAATATAGTATATAAATCTTACCCGACTTCACGCCGAACAGCGAGAAGAAATCCTACAACACCACATCCTCGCTTGGACCGTGAAGTTCTATGAAAGCCAACAAAATCACAGAAATCCCTTAGTCGCTGCCCTGGGGGCTTACGAGAGTAAATCCGACCTACCCTTCCGTTATAAGCACAAGCTCCCGAAGCATTATCTGTTGCCTGACTAGTCCACCTTCAGTATTAGCTGGGACGACCAAGCCTGAACGAGTGGACTTGTTTTTGCTAAACAATTAGTGTAAGAATTGTTATCTAGTTATAAGTAGTATGTAGGTGTTAATTATAATATTTCTAAGATCTCATATATTAAGATTGAATAAATAAAATAAAATGACATGTAGGAAAATAAGATTAAATAAGTTCATAAATTATAACATATAATTTAAATTAGTTAAGTAATAAATTTGTATATAGGTATAGCCTTGAGAAATGTTTGTATAATAATTTACTTGTTTAATAAAAAAAAATAAAAAAAGTTTATCCTTCAGGGTAACAATTAATTTATAAATTAGAGTAGTGCTTAATGCGAAATATTGAAGGAGGTAAAACAATAAGGTCATATAATCAAATAACTTTTTTTAATACGCAGTAAATCCAAACAGGATGATTTGTGCCAATAAATTCAAGTCATAAAGCAATTATGTGTGTCAATATAATTAAACTTTTTTTTTAGATTAGAATTCTAGACCACTTAAAGTTTTAGCTAAATAAGCTTAAAAAATTTAACAATCTATGTACACATATGTAAAGTGGAAAAGTTCCAACTTCAAAAATAAGTTATAATAAACAGAACCAATAATTAGTCCTTCATAGTAACATGTTCTTCTAAAATTTAATCTAAATTCAGTATTATATTGAATAGTATGTCAAGACCATTTAACGCTGACCCCGTGTCTTCGTTTTATGTATGAATTAGTAAACTTGTGTAATTGCAAATACAATTAAAAACCACGCCATATCCTGGCTTTGTAATAAATTGGCTAAGAAATCATGTGAAAGTTTTTTCACTATTCAGAGGACAATTTATATAATTTAATGAAAGGTTAACTGTAGAATACAAGAACATACCAATGAAAAGCACATTTTTTGGATATAGAGAACTACTTCATTAGGCAAAGCCTGTTACAATTTTATTATAAAGCAATCATTTCTAAATTCGTACCGGATCCCCTGGATCCCCTTTTCATTTATTGACATTTGCATACAAACACGAGAAGTAAGATGTGCTTCGAAAACATATCATAATGGATGGAGTATGCGTATATACGTAAAACTTTTATAATGATGCAGTGTTTTCCTTAACACACAGTTTAATCATAAAACATTCAAAGACTTCTTACCTGATGCTTGCAGAGATGTGACAGCATACTTTCGTTGAGCGGTATGGATCATGACAGCATAGCTCAACTGTAGACCATGGGCCAAGAGTTGCGATAGGGTTGCGACCACCATGATGGTCCATCCCCATCCTCCCTCAGGATAATAATGCCTGCAGAGAAGCCTCCTCGCTATGGCCTGGGCAGTGAGCTGCGCTGCCCCCGGAATTGGAGGTTTGGGGGCCTCTTTTATCTTCTCAATTGGTGGTGGAGTGGAGGAGTTCAGGGAGGCCTGCTGGAGCAGTGGCCACGACTGGGCCCTTGAAAGAGAAGACATGCAATGTCGAGAGCCCTGTGTCTAGGACTTCTTTTTTGACTTGAACATCTTTGAATTTATTCAAAGGAAATAAATACGGAGTCCACCTTAATTTAACTACTTTAACCCTTAGTTCTTGAACACTGGTTTTGAAAAACTTAAAAAGCACATTGAAATTATGGTCATTGTGTATTTTTATAAACTAATAACTGGAGAAGACCATTTTTTGTTGATCAAATGTCAATTGTTTAACAACACTGTAGAACCGAGTAGATTGAGGTTATGATTAAAAATGTTTTAATTGCATTTCGTGTAAATTATTTCTAAGTACATTAATACAATCACAATAATTCAAGAAATATTATTCACATATTTATAAACTCCATGACCTTGTTGGTAAAACGCTATTCATCAATCTAAGGTTTACAAATTGGATTCCTGATGGTATCCGAAAAAAATATTAAAAAGTGTAAAAATATTTACATTCGTAAGTGCGATAATAATACGTGTGCAAGTTTTGTTGTATCTTCACAGGCTGGAATATTATCCACATGTGTGAACTGCGAATTTCATGCTATTCTAGTGGTTCTAAATCCCGAAGACTCGATAAATAGAGCAAAATACAATATTATTTCTCGTTCATGCTCTCCATACCAATTCGGATGTGTTCAGGGGATATCATACGAATGAATGATTAAACATTTTTTAAAGTTGATACTCTGGTGGCTTGTGCCAAAAAAATATAAATAAATATATTAAAAATAAATCGTTATTTCAATCTAACAAATAACTTATGTATTTGCAGGGTAGATAGATATAACAGATCTCCACACTTTTCCTTATAAACACATAACTTTTGCTTCCTCCACATTAAAATAATTTATCTTACACCATTTTATTATAGTTGCTGCACACTTTACTTACTTTCAGAATGAGTTCACTTGATCCATCTATGTTTTCATTGATCTACCATATGCGTGTGTACCGTACACATTTTTGTGTCACACGTACTTGTATATTAATTCAGTAAACTTTATTTTTTTATTTTCTTCACGTGTTCAAACCATCTGAACTCTCTTTTTCCTTCTTACTTAAAATAACACTTCACAAAATTTCTTAAAGGATCTTAAATCTCACAAGTAATTATCATCCTTTTATCCTTCTTCTGTTTATCCTGATTTCCCCCAAAAGATCCTGTTTGCCACCAAGAACCCCAATATGTAATGCAATTTTAGAAACTTTTTATACGGTGTATATTACGTAAAGTGGTACATCAACCTTGTTTTTTTTATCACAACCCCTCTTTTTAATTGATTAACCACACCTAAACATTCTAACAAAAAAGATTGACCTAGAAAAGTCATCATACGTAGTATCGTATATAAAAAGTTATTATATTCAAAATAGACAAAAAACAAGGAAAATAGGATTGAATTAAGTGAAATATATTTTGCAAAAAGGAAAAGCAAAAAAATGTATGGATGTGGAAGAGGCGAACGATGTGTGTTGAGAAAAGAAAGCCTAGCGCTTTGTCTTATCTGCCTACCCTAACAGAGAAACGGCGTGATAATACGTATGAGTGTATATTCGAAATCATGAAGCCGTCATGTCAAAATGCAATTGGTTTTAAGCGACTAGTTACGTTCATGCTTCTATCAGTTTCGTGTTTTATTAAATAAAAGCTTCATGAATATGGATGCAAACTGGTTTCTATGATGAAATCTGCATACCAATCGACTCGATGGCGCAGTTTCGCACGTGGTGCATCCATTGATCTGAATTCTCTAAAGTTTTATATACAACGAAGCTGACTGCTCTGATACAAGTACAATATGAAATTATATTGAGAAATATAATTCTGGTATGAAAATTAATTAGGTATGTCGTTTCTCATATATTTTTTGTTGATTGATTGGCTAAAATATTATAGTTTTAAGGTATTATACACTCGAAATTATGAAGAGGTTAAATATTTATCTCGAAACATAAAAGTAGTGAAGGAGACAAGTATGATATAACTCAAGGAAACTGTAGCAGATTGATTAGTCCTTTTATGTTTATGTGTGTTGAAAGATATATTGAAAGTAGAGTAGCGACAGGGAACAAGGTAAATGAAGTATTTGATGTAATAAAAAAATAACCGCATTATATCAAAGGTAGCATAAATGAAACTACACAATAATGCGTTAGTGCCCATCTTGACGTATGGAAGCGAAATAACGAAGTTGGCAGAATAATGATAAAAGTAAGATAAATGCTGTAGAGATGCGTAAACTAAGAAAAATATGCCATTGTATGAAATAAGGTAGACTGAAGACACTAGAAATTACCCAAACATCAATTAAAATGGATGTTTTAAGAAACACGAAGAAAGGAGCTTTTAGATGCTTTGGACACGCGGAAAGAATGAATGACTAAGTGAATAAACAAGTCAGAAGTGTAAGGTGTTCATGGTAAAGGAAGACTGAGGAAAACATAGCTGGATTATATGGACCGGATTAAAAGAAATGCTAAGGGAGTACTATTAATAATAGAGGATTGTGCATGACGAGATGTATGAATTGGTAATAGGCGAACATTGTACGCTTGGAACGAAATGTTTGGAGATCTGTTCTCTCTGTCTGCCCCGCAAGGGACACGGTGTGATGATATTTATTTATGTGAACCAGAAACTCGAAGACAAATTGGTATATGGAAATTAGCGATGAAAAATTAAAAAAAATATTAAATAATTGTCTTTACTTTTGATATAAACTTTCTTTTTCTTACTGGTGTATCTGTAACGGAGACATGAATGCTAAGAAAAATATTCTGTAAATGTTTCGTATATGGTGTTGGTGTCAAATGCTTAGCATCTCATGGACTGGAAAATACTCGATTGTGTCTACTATATAGAACCTTAAGGTCAAAGAAAGGCAGTCAATGAAAAACAGAAAGAAAATACTGACGTTCTTTGGACATGTTGCAAGAAGAGATGGAAACAGTCTGGAGAGTCTGGTAATCACAAGTGTTGAGGGGCGGCGAGCATGAGAATGATCTTCAATAAAGTTAATGCGTCAAATAAAAAAGATGACAAACTCCTCATTCAGTGCTATATTCATCATGACTCAGGAGCGGGAGTAGTAGAAGAAAATGATGCCCAGGTTTAAGACCATCAGAGAATCGTAGCATTTAGTCATGAGCAACGCGACTTAGAATAAGACAAACTCGAAAAAAAATTGGAGTTTAAAAAAAAAAGTTCACTCACACTTTTTTCTTGTTACATGCTTTACTTGACAGCAAGACTTAACATTTAATTACTTAACACTAAAAAAATTTAATGTAATACCCCTTTTCAAAAATGATTGGTTTTGCAACATTTTTTATTTAATTTTAGGCACACAAAAGGATATTGCCCCGTCTTGTATTTAAAGAACTTGCTTTCTTGAATTATCAATGTTCTTAATTAGCTTCTTAACTATGTTAAAAAAATAACCAAACAAGTTTAATAAAAAAAGCCAGTGATAATAAACACTAATTTGCATAACAAGTGCTTCCTTGATCGTGAAACATACTCCTAGTTTTATCAAGTATTTTTTGTTCAAAATATATATATGATTGACATATGGCGTTGACACTGACAGTTTACATTAAATGTAATTGTGCGTAGATATCAGAGATTTTTCTGATATAATTTATCCAGAGCTGTCTCTTGTGAGTGGGCAGAGTAACCAAAGAGCGGGTTAAGTGTTGAAGCAGTTATTTATCATTCATCAAAATTCGGATATGAATGTATTAACAACATTTACTGTACTCTAGAAATGCTAACCCTGATCTGAGCCAATGTGCATTTCTTATGATTTTTTGTTATAGATTTTGAAATTTCGCAGCAATAGTACTGTGTTATATTTATTTATTAAAAATAATAACGAAGATCATCAAACTTGAAAAAGTTAGAGCTAAGTGTAGCTAAGAAACAATTAAAATTATACTAAAGCGCTATTGAGATATGTTGACTCAGTAAATGGTGCGATAAAATATTTTTTTATTTTTACATATGACATAATACATATATAGTACATTACTTCGTGGCCTAGTTGGTATGACGCGTGTCTCCCAATCCGGGGATTGCGGGCGGGGGATTCCCATTGGAAGTCAGATTATATAAAAAAGATTCCAATCTGGTCTTCGCTTAATGGGCTGATTGCTATATGACAATAAGTCCGCTAACTTGTACTGTATACAAAAAAAGTGTAATATAATACTCAACATTTTTTTCTTGGTGTACATATCTCTACAGAATTAATGTTATTCACATCCTTCATAAACCAAATCCAAATTACTCTTCCATCAAGGTGGACACCAAAACACTATTACGCATTGTCATTCTCGCTACATTTGATATAGCGCGATTGTTGTGTGCTCCGTTTACCTTATCCTTCTTCTGCTGTGCCCAAATTTCCCTTCCATACATCAAGGTGGGCACCAACACAATATCATGTATAATTGTAATTTTTGCGACTTTTGTTAATTTTGTTTCTGTTGATATTGCGCGGTTGTTGAATATAACATTAATTGATCGATTTACTTTGTTACCTCTTGCACCCCTTCTTTAAATGCCCCTTTAAGCTTGACCATCACACGTAAACATACAACCTAGATAACAGAACTCATCAACTTGCTTTAATGTTTTATTATTGTGATAAATCAATTCTATATTAATGTGAATCAATTTAGCAACGCCCTTTCTGTGAGTGTCCTTCCAGGACTTGTGATATGAGGATATATTTAGAGCCTGGGATGTGATTGATATGTATGTGTATAACTTGTACCATGGTGACTACATTATACTTTATTGCGAGACAGAAACGTGCCATTGCATTTAGGTCTGGATATTGTGATCACGGGGTTACACTGATCAAGGTGATAGCATAAGATAAAACATATTCTATTTCACTGGATTGAAAAAGTGTGTTAGACGAATATTTTTTTAAAAGATAACGCATTTTACATTTGTAATATACTTGATCGTGACAAATTGCTTGACATAAAAAATAAAATATGTTATTTACAGCTAATGCATTAAGACTGGAGGTTTAAAGAAAAAATATTTATGAATTTTAAAGTCAAAAGTTTTGAAAATAAGTTTATAAATTTTAAAGTCGCAACATCACGAGTTAGAAATAAAGCGTTCTTATATATCACGTAAAAAATCGTTTTATAAACGGGGATAGATTAATCCTTTTCATTGTTTGATGAATTTGTAACGAGCCAAGTTTCAGAGCCATAAAGTGAAATAGGTAGGATTTAGGTATTACATAGCCAACAATCCATCAATAGAATTTCGGTACATCTTTAGATGCATCAGCAGGCTGTAGTCACTATGATACGCTTGAGGCGATGTATGCGTTTGAGTCACGTAATGAGATTGTAGCTGGCCAAAAGCTGCACTTTTCATCGCATGGAGGATTCGATGAATCGGACGCTTATAGTATTTTGTCAACCGACGTGATGTCAGGAGATTCACAGGCATTACTTAAAGTGGAAAAACGTGGAGTTTTAGGATATATACCGGCTAGTATATATATATTTTGTGGTATTCATGTGCTTACGAGATCTCAAACATTGACTCTTACTACATATATAGAAGCGTTATTGACGAGAATGGCTGTATTGTGCAACACTTGCATTAAACATCATTAAACCATTTTTTCGACCATCCAGTACTTTAATTTAATATCTCAATCTACAGATTTTTTTTATTTAAGATCTAGATCAAGTGAGAGGTTAATAATAATTTAGGCAGTCATTTGGAGTTGTTAGACATATAAGGAATAGGCGCAATGGTGAAGAATATATGCTGATAGGCAATAAGCAAAGATTAATGTGCTATCAGAGATTACCACATAATATCCGCTTAAATTATGATTATAATTATACGAACCAGTCAGAGTGAAGCGTATTACTCGGCCATTTGTTTTTTTTTGACAGAGGCTAACAGTTGTTCTTCCTTTTCCCATGCTCTTAAGATAAAAATTGGACCCCTCACATGTTATATTTCTTAATTTATAATTTTTTTTCTCTTACGATAAGAAAATATATTAGAATAATTAAAGTAATATTTTTAAGAGATAAACTTCAATAATGTAATAAAAATATTTTCCTCTTTTCTATTATATCTATTTTTTACTGTATTGTATTACACTTTGGTTGTTTCTCGTTCAACTTGACGGGCTTTTTACGATGTGGTAATATTTTCTAACTTCCAACTAGAAATATGTTAAAAAGTATTCAGTGTAAATCAGATTCGTTCCTTTTTTTTAAATATACAAACTAAAAATGAACCCGCTACTGCCGGGGTGGGAAAAATATTTTAGCAAATAGGCTTGTGAGGTTGTTTTATGTTTAACTATCATATAATTGCCGCATAATTGTCTAGAAATTTTTGTTTCACGGTATCAGTTATTCACACGTATTATTAATCTCTCGTCAATTAAATAAACATATTTTAGAAAGAAGAAAGATTAACATGTTTTAATTGAAAGAGAATATGTGTATGTGCGATATGTCAAATAACCACCCTAAAATATGTTTATGCTGCATGAAGATTAAGAATTCAGTATTTCATCGTTTCAACTTGCGTATCGTACACTCGAACTAAATAGATAAATCATGCAGTGATGCAAATGCTTTGGAATATATTTGAAGCGTGATCGGTAACTGTTTTAGTTGTATTATTTGTGATTTTTGATATACCCTGCCTACATTTGTGTCTGAAAGCTATATATACGATGTTTGTAACAAACAATACTTGATTTCAATTGTGTCGACATCACATCTATATCATATAAGCTCAGAAAAATGGGACAACAAAGCAGATAGCAAGTAAGTTCTTTCAAAATTATTTAAAAAATATGTATTGTATCAAGAATGAAAGAAGAAATGAATCCGATAAGACCCCAGGAAACAGTTGCATCACGTATACTGGCCAATCCTTTCACCAAGAGTGATACCAAATCACGTAAAGAGAAATGGAACAAAAATCAGCAAAACACAATGAAAATGACCTTTTTCAGAGCCACCTTTTAAAACGATATCAATTGACATTGAGGGATTCACCACGGACAAATTCATTTTGCTTTTTGACATGTGCAATAAGCAAACATTTGATATTTAATTACTTAATTTTTAATATGTTATGTAATACATACTCTCCGCACCATTTCCTTGTTGGGGCAGACAAAGACGACAGTGCGTTAAACTTTCCTATTACGATATACTTCCTTCCACTTGGTGTAAATATATATTTCTTGACTTCCATTCAGCGTGTATTTTTAATTTGTTGCGTCAGTGTTTTGTCACTAATTAGTTCAACATTTCCAAAGCACTTCCAAGCGCTTTTTTCCACCCTATTAAACGCATTAGTTTTTAGCTCATATTTATCATAATTACATATTATATTTTTTATTATATCATACATCGACACACCATACATTTTTCTCAGTGTACTTATTTCCACCACATTTACTCGGCACAAATTAATTACTATATCTTAATGTGGTTCACAAATTAAGGTAAGATCCTCAATAAATATAACAAAATATATTTCTTGGAGACTTGATTTCTTCTCTAGGTGTATAAAGGGCTCGGTTGGATGATTAATTCATGTTCTGAAAGCACTCAAGAATTAAGAAGAACCTTACACTCTTTGCTTGGTCCCATCCATATTCAACATCTCAACTTGTGTTTCGGTCTTTGATTAACACACAAGGATGTGCTTTATTCCCTTTTTAAAGTGCCAGTAAAACACTTGTTATTTGTATAGAGCTATTTCATAATAAAAAACACCTGATAACGTTTCGTTTTTTAACTAAGAAAATTTAGTGGACCGATGTTTTTGTCATCTTACTGCAGTTCTAGCATATTGATCTTTGTTC
This sequence comes from Odontocerum albicorne, assembly GCA_949825065.1. Classification (NCBI taxonomy): domain Eukaryota; kingdom Metazoa; phylum Arthropoda; class Insecta; order Trichoptera; family Odontoceridae; genus Odontocerum; species Odontocerum albicorne. The sequence continues at coordinate 7,058,259 of OX463851.1, forward strand.
ATTTTAGGCTGGTTTCTTTTCTCAGAATTCATGACGCCCAGTTAAGTGTCTCGTATTCGCAATATTCATGTATGGCGCAGACACTTGGACTCTGAGAGCAAGCGAGAGACTGAAATAGATGCATTTTAAATGTGGTGCAAGAGAAGGATGTTACGAATTCAATGGACAGCAAAACGAACCAATGCCTCAATTCTCGAAAGACTGAGAATTAGCGACAGATTGTCGACAATATGCCTTTGACGAGTCCTCCGATTCTTTTGGCACATTAATCGTGGCCTAGGAGACATGTTGGAGAGGTTTGTGGTTACTGGAGGCGTGGAAAGATGACGCACAAGAGGAAGAAGCGCGGTGGACTGACCAAGTGGGAGACGCAACTGGACTTCCCTTAACAACAGCCTTTCGAGACGTGGAGTGCAGGGATAGATGAAGAGGAGTCGTCAGAGGCTATCATAGAAGTCACGATGCTCAGTCATGAGCTATACGACAAGATGGATGGAATCCAAAAATCTCGCATGAAAATCATGTGTTTGATCAGTAAAGTATTATTAACGGTCATTGTCCTATATTCAATTTACGTCAGGCAAGCCAATTTCAGCCTCAATATTTAAAATAACATTTATAAATTTAGAAAAAAAAAGACATTCGCATATTAATATTTCTTCAAAATATTAATATTATCTTAGTTATTGTAAACAAATGCTTTAGTTTCACTAAGTAACTGAAGACATATTCGACTAATCAATGAAAGACATGATATATAAATAACACTGCTAAGCAATGAAATTTTTACAGAAATAAAAGTAGCCATTCTTTATTTATTTTAGGGAGCTAAAAAAAAGGCTAGTATTTGTTGATTGAATCTTGTCTGTTTATTGGTTTTACTGAAGAGGGTAAACGAGGCTTATACTGAGAAAGTCTTGAAAATAAACATATCAAATACAAAGTTTATAATTATCAGTACAAAAAATTACAGACATGGGATTTTCAAATATATAATGGATTTTTTTAATGGGTAGCAATGTACGCATGTGGGATGCTGGCTGAATGATCAACAGGACCAATCTTAATAGATAAAAGTAAGAGGGGAGATGGAATGAACCTGCTCCTTTAAAAATGGCATGGACAAGGATTTTAATTTTAAATAACGTATGTAAATTTTCCTTCTTCGTCATTACGTGACGTCACGCTCATAAAACAAATAAAGAAGAATTCAACCTTCTAGTATAGCTCGTGCTGGATGGGGACTCATTTTGTCTCCCATAAAATCGTGGGTGGTGGTGGAATCAAACTGAACATAACACATAAAGTTCGGTCTCATGAAAGTATTTGAAAAAGCAATGAACAGGGTTAGACCTACATTTAAATACAGAAATATCCAATTTGTCTTGTAAGCCAGAGCTAATCCAAAATTAATTATTTTGGTATTCAGCGCCCCGAAATCTACAAAGTAAACATGTGTTGTAATATTATTGATTAAAATTAAACATTTGTTGTCCGAAAAGAGGTTTCATATTTCTCGGATAGATGTCTTTATGGCAGCATTTTCGTTGCTTACTTCATTTCAAACATGCTGAATTTATATTATTATAAAAGGTAATAGTTTAGCGCATTTTTTCGGTCATTGTTCACTGAAATTGCTTCAGCGGTTTTTAAAAAAATATTTTTATTTGTTTTGCATTTGGTACAGGTTTAACCCAAACAAATCAAATAACAAGGAAAACAAATAATGAATGATAAAATTTTCAATACAGAATATTGAAAACAGAATCAATGTTACTTACTCACTCTTTCCTATGAAGTGACTCAGTTATACCTACAAAGTAACAAATATGCAACAAAATAAGTTGTTTTTTCGGTGCTTGACGCTTTTTCACGTGAATGAAAATTGAAAAAGTGCAACTTTGAAATAAAAATTGCAAAACAAACCAACAAACTATATGTGCAGTATATGGTAACGATGCAGTTAGCGATCGTGTGTGTCAATGTGGTTTAAAAGATCTGTTAGACCCAAAAATACGAAATTACTTTCCGGACAAACCAATGCTTCGTGTTTGTAAAAAACAAAATGTTAAAATTTGTGTATCAGTGTAATATAAGTGAAAGATATTTTTACTCAATAATAACACACATTTTATGTGAATTACGGTTTGAGTCGAAAATATTTTGCTAAAATATAACAAGTCATCGAAAATCACCGGAGGAGATTTATGAAACGGGCCCGTGAGATCACGATTCGCAAATCCATTGGGCTGGGATAGGATAGGATAGGGAAATAATACCACCATTCACTGGGCTGGGATAGGATAGGATAGGGAAATAATGCCACCATTGGGCTGGGATAGGATAGGATAGGGAAATAATGCCACCATTCACTGGGCTGGGATAGGATAGGGAAATAATGCCACCACTGGGCTGGGATAGGATAGGATAGGGAAACAATGCCACCATTCACTCTCCAAAGTTAAAGGAAATAATGAGTCACGCTATTTTAAAGGGGTATAAAATTGACTTATTTTACATTAAGTTTGCTGATAGGGAATTTGAGGGATGGATTTTCAGATATTTGATTTCGAATTTTTTTAAGTTAGATAGTTTCGACAAGGGTCGGAGGACTTTTTGAGTACTAACCAATATATATTTTTAATAAATAATATTATATCCAAACCTAAAAGTAAACAAATACAAGTACTCGTATATTGGTCTTATAATGAAGTGTAAACATCTCTCAAAATCAAGAATAAAAAAAAATCAAAAGCCATGTATGCAGTTATAAAAATGGTTAATATACAAAATTAATAAAAAACATTGAAACATTTAAACGTATTCAAAAGTTATGATTTGGACAAGTCACCTAATCATATAGTTGCAGTTATGGTTCTACTTTTTTAATAATTTTATTTCCATTTTTGTTGAGCTTCCATTATCCCCAAAATTTTAATTCCTACCTTATTTGGGGCAATTACTCTTGGTTCCTTGACCCCCCGTTTAGACACTATCTTCGTAAAACCATATATGAAGACTCGATTTAAGAATACGACAAGAAAACATAATTTAGGTATTTTCGAAGTGGTGGAAAGATTAATTTTTAAGTTGTGCTAACTCATGTCTGATCATTGGTTCTCTAATGAATCTGTATGGTTCACCTCTACTCTTCCCGATCTTGAGCAATGATGAGTATAGCAATCAACGATGAACCAGTTATCTCATTGATTTGATCTATCCAGCTTGCTGGATACCGTTCTCTTGTAAAACAGCTCTGAACACTTATGGTCATTACCAGCTTCTACAAACTGTAACATATATCTTCGTTGTTGACAGCATTTCTGTGATCTGTAGTTTCTGGAGGATGGACACATTGGTTTCTTTTGCAATCCAAGATATGCAAAGTATTTAGACTCCGTAAAGCTATGTAAGAGACCAGAGTTCTCATCAGACGAATTTTGCTGTAGAAAAGTATATACTGGCTTTATATATCATTGAAATACCGATTTATCTGAAACTCTCTGCTTCACAACTCTGCTAGGTAAATAATTTTATCGACCTTTTGACAGTCTAAGTGATGTGCTTCCGGTCAGCTGATTAAATTGTCAGCAATTAGTATTTTAGTCTAACTTTTGTTTATTTCAATACCTAATTGCATGCTTTCTATCTCTACTTGATTCATAAATTTTGCCATTTCATATCTGTAATTGGCGATTAATTTGGACCGCTCTGCGATGGGTCTCAAAGCAAGGTTCCATATACAAACGATATTCTATGATCATTTTATTGAACATGAATCCAAAAACCTTTTTTGAGATTAAGATCCCTCGTGCTATGTTAATTTGGGGAATTTCCCATGAAAATCTAATCAAGTGTATTTTATACGAAACATTAAGGTTTTCTTTAATATTTGCGTAGTCGTATTTACTGAGTTAACATAAAGATAAAATTCCTGCCAAATATTCGCCTCTACCATAAATGGTGAGGACAGCTATAAAAACTTTAGTCCGAAAAAAGTGAATTTGTTTGGAAAATAAAAATAAGTTTATTACCAAGCACTTCAAATTTTACAAATCAAACTGAGTCGAAGAAAATATATGAAATTCAAGGAAACCCGGAAGCCATAAATCAAATTTTACTGTGGGAAATACTCTTTGGTACAAACGTATAGTACGAGTACTTTAAGCCCGGGAAAAAATCATCATGAGTTAAAACTTGAAAAAAAAAATCAGACTTACAGAAATCGTAAGAGGTATTTAACTTTAAACAACATTAAATTGTGAAGTAACTTACAATATATAAAAGTTTACGAAAATTTCAAAAATGCCTTCTTAATTTATTGTCACCATCATCTAATCGCGTAGCTCATGACTGAGCATCGTGACTCCCATGATAGCCTCTTACTACTCCTCTTCATCCATCTCTGTACTTCGCGACTCAAAGCGCAGTTGTTAAGGGTAGTCCAGTTGCGTCTCTCACTTGGTCAGTCCAGCGCATTGGCATTCTCCCTCGTGTGCGTCCTCCTTCCACGCCTCCAGTAATCAAAAACCTCACCAAACTGTCTAATTTTCTAATGTGCCCAAATAATCGGATGACTCGTCGAAAGCATATTATCGACAATCTGTCGGTAATTCTCAGTTTTTTAGAATGGAGGCATTGGTTCTTCTTGCTGTTCATGGAATCCGTAACATCGTTCTCTCGCACCACATTTCAAATGCATCTATTCTACGTATTTCGCTTGCTCTCAGAGTCCAAGTCTTCGCGTCATTCATAAATATTGCGAAGTTGAGAGACTGAACTAGGCGCATTTTCATCTTGACCGTTCGACTCTTCCATGTATTTTCCAACTTTGACATCGCATTATTTGCTATTACGGTTCTTCTTTTCCGGGCAGCCTCGCATCCTCCATTGTCGGTAATATTGGAACCTAAGTAAATAAAGTCAGTAACCATTTCTAGACCATTATTCACATTATTTGGTGGGAGTTTGTTACTGCGGTCTATTATCATTAACTTCGTTTCTGGGTCATTGATTTCCAGGCCCATAAGCTTGCTCTCGTGTTTCATATTTTTAAGAAGCGTGGCCATTTCTTCTTTTAATGTGGCAATTTAGATTTGAAAGCTTTCTTTCACTATTAACAATTCCACCGTCCCAGCCTTCAGGTGCCCTCTTTACAACATATTATTCATATAGGTTAAACAAATCGGAAGAGAGGGCGCACTTTTGCCATATATCCTTTTGAACTTTTCAGAATTCGGACCGTTGTAAACTTTGACTTTTGCAGAACTATGTTGGTACAGTAAAAAAATCACAAGGTGTGCTGGATTTTATTTTAAGTATTTCATAATCATAAATATTTCATAATTCTGTTGTAATACGATAATCTAACAAATAACTTGAAGAAAATGTTCAAGAGAAGATATCAGCCATGTAAACAGCTTCCAGTTAAGACACACACAATTTTAAATGAAGTTTGAAGCTTAAATACGAGTACATTTTTCAATCATAAATTTGTTTGGTATAGAATTATCAAATTTAAAAGATTTTTCGTATGTATTGTCGCGTTCAACTGACTCAAAAAATGCCAAACATTTTGAAGATGTTGCAGTATTCATTTTAAAGACTTTATCTTGATATATTCAATGCATGTTTTCAATGTTTAACCCTCATGGTGATCGAAAAATGTGAAAGAAAAAGCAAACGTGATATATGGGTGAGTAATAAAAGATAAGAACAAGTTGAAGAATTCTGCTATATAAGTCATAGTGCATGTTTTAGTGCCACGTCACACAATGTGAACGTGGCACTAAAACATACTCGTACATACTCGAACTGGACAGCATCAAAATCTCGGCAGATTTTGATACTGTCAACAGTATTTTAGTATTACCTTTGATGTATGGGAGTGAAATGTGGACGTAGAAAATACTTGAAAGGAGCCAAATAAATGCTGTAGAAATGCAAGCACTGAGAATAATATATGGGGTGACAATGTATGACAGAATACGGAATAAAGTGATTATGGAAAAATGTGAACTATAGACTGATGTGCTGATTAATATGAAAAAGAGTACTTTGAGATAGTATGGATATGTAGAACGAATGAATGAAGAAACACTTAAAACATAAACATTCAGTGCAGATGTGAGTAAAAGGCGTGGTAGAGGAAGACCAAAAAATGTATGGTTGAATCAAGTGTACGTTATTTTAAAAGAAGGAAATGTAAAAAGTCATAGGAATTGTAGGAGCTGTATGAGAAGGTGTATGACTGTAGAAGAGGGGAAAGATGCGTGTCGTGATAGGATGTCTGGCACTTTTTCATTTCTGCCTGTTACAATAGAAAGACGGCGTGATGATATGTATGTATGGCGTAACCTTGAAAACAAAGCGTGTAGCATATTCAAAACGTCGATCGTTTTTCAAATCAATCTAACTTTGTTATACATCTCAAAAATGTTTTGAACTTATCAGAAAAAATCAATGATTTAAGCATTTCTCTTTTCAGATACTCGTCATATATTTCTGTTTAATTTTTGATCTTAAAACTTTAAACTAAGGACACTGTAACATACTCGTACATTGCTGCGTGAGGTGTTTTTGAACAAAAATACAGAATTTTTCAACCTCATAAATAAAAAAGGGGTATTAAAATGTTACGACTATAATTCTTTTATTATAATTATTTAAATGTACAATGGTGTTTGACTGCTAAAAACACGACTGACTCACAATGCGGAAAAAATGTTAAAATAATAAATTAAAGAATCTCGATATTAATATTTTATTAAGGTTACATTGAATCACAATGTGGTAGGCTTATACCCCGATAGCAATATTTTATTAATGCTACATTGAATCACAATGTGGTAGGCTTATACCCCGATAGCAATATTTTATTAAGGCTACATTGAATCACAATGTGGTAGGCTTATACCCCGATAGCAATATTTTATTAAGGCTACATTGAATCACAATGTGGTAGGCTTATACCCCGATAGCAATATTTTATTAATGCTACATTGAATCACAATGTGGTAGGCTTATACCCCGATAGCAATTTTTTATTAAGGCTACATTGAATCACAATGTGGTAGGTTTATACCCCGATAGCAATATTTTATTAAGGCTACATTGAATCACAATGTGGCAGGCTTATACCCCGATAGCAATATTTTATTAAGGTTACATTGAATCACCATGTGGCAGGCTTGTACCCTTATATCAATATTTGATTAAGGCTACATTGAATCACAATATGGCAGGCTTATAGGCTACATTGAATCACAACGAATTGCATATACCATATATGATTCTCTGGTAAGAACAATTTTGGGTAACTGTTCGGTAATATGGCCATCCCATTAAAATTTCATTTCTGATAAAACTGAACGCATAGAGTGAAACTTTTTACGTTTTTTAAACTTCAATCTGCAAATCCCAAGGGATAAGTTAAACTACGGATTGTTGTTGAAAGTGATGAGTCTTAGAAATTTGTCAGAAAGAAGAAAAATAATAGATCTTACATTCTTCAATATGCTCAGATTTTAAATTGCCCGGAACTAATTTAACGTTCTTTGTGGGCCTTGTAGGCAAAATATCATATTCCACAATAATGCTGTTATAATAAATAATATGTATAACGCATGTTTGATAAGGCAACATACGAGTATATTGAGCAATCAGTATGGCCATTGTGTATGGACTTCCAAGGGACTTTTAATTCTTACAGGAGTAAAGTAAAGAAGTGATTCTTGCTGGGATTAATTAAATAAATTGTATGAATTTCGTTGTAAACAGTACAACCTGGTGGGCTTATTGCCATGTAGCAATATCTTCCAACCATCCAGGAATATATTAAAGAGGCCTTAAGTGAAAACCAGACTGGAATCAATTAAAAAAAATGGATTCCAACGGGAATCCAACCCGCAACCCCCGAATTGGGAGACAAGCGTCTGACTTAATTGGTCAAGAAGGTCATCTTCTAGGCTCAATACTTTCAGAATTTGTCTTCTTTCTTTCGTATAATTATTGCTTATAAATTAATATTGATTTACAATTGTAATTTTTTAACAAAATTACCATTAAAATATAGAAATAAAACATTCACCCATAAATTAAAAATATTCGTAGAATCACTATTTCAAACTATCACTTGTTTATTATCAAAAACATTTAATCAATCAAACTCGATAAACATGAATAAGTGATTCTTCAGTTTTACTTCGTAAAATATTCATCGATGGATTTTTTCATCCCACATAATACCAGCAAATAACTTATGTTTCATGTCACTTATGTGTTTACTAAGTGATAAGTATACAAATGGCAGTTTATTGCCATGTGGCAGGGTTTTTCTACAAACAACTAAATATTTATGCAGATTCATGCTAATTATTGGATGGAAAGTTTTTACGTTATTTTAAAAAATAAATTAAAAGATTCAAACATACCTAAAGCATTAAAAGTCAAATGAAAAAAAATTAGTACAAAATGTTTTTTGTCACCAAAGATTGGGAATAGACAAAAAAATGTGTGAAATTTATTTATTTATTTATTTTTTCAAAACAGGCTTAGCCCAATTACATTGAAAAATACAAGACATTAAAAAAGAAGAAAAATTACAGGGAAAAAATTTTTTTTTTAAATTATATAAAATAAAAAATAATGCATATGTATACAAACGAGTATTTACACACAAACGTATGTTACATATATATTCAGTCACTTAAGTATGTTGATGAGTGCTTTCTAACGCGCTTAATCTAAGAAGAAAATTTACTTTTGCTTTTGGCAATATGATATGAAATATATCAATATCCGAAGCAGTCCCGTTAAGAAGAGTTAAGGCCCTTCCAACAGGCATAGCGGCTGGAAGACCCGTTCTTGCGTATGTTATTGAGAACAGTTCCTGCCGGCGCAGTCTAGTGTAATTGTTAGGAACATTTAACGCTAATCTTTGTAGTAATGCTGGACAGCTCACAACTCCTCGAACGAGTTTGGAAATGTAGAAACACATTTCCTGATTGAAGATAAATATAATTTTAACCATCCACCTTTTTTGAAAATCGAGTCAAGATTTGTATACAACCTTATATTAAATATTCTGTTCTTCGTCTGTTGAGAACATCCAAGTATAAAATATAAAGAAGAAAGTTATAAATTTACATTTTTTGCATGGAACCTTTCCAGTTGTTATATATATTATAAAAACAAGTTATCACCTTTGTCCATTTATTAAAATGTTACTAATTTCTCATATCCGGATTATTTTTTTTTGTTATGCTAATTTAATTTTTATAGAGATGGACATCTCAATCAATGCGGATATAAAATCCGAAGCGGCAGTACGCTTCTGAAAAAAATATTAATCTTCATTTATGACCTGCTTCGTTGCTAAATGGTATATCGTATGTTCATATTTCACACACAGTAGAACCTCGTGCAAACGCATAAAAGTATTTTGTGCATTTGCAGACATAAAAGAGGCGTATGATCGTATAGGAAGAGATAAGTTGTGGGAAGTATTAAAAGAATATAACATGAATGGTTAATGAATTGCTTTACGAAGAATAATTAATTAATAGTTAATAATCGCTATACGAAGACAGTAGTGCATGTATAAGCATTGATCAAAAACTTACTGAGTGGTTTAAAAATACTTTAGCCGTAAAGCAAGGATGTGTGATATCACCTTGATTGTTTAATTTGTATGTAGATTAAAATGTGCGCGATTTAAAATATGGTGAGAGATGTGTACGAATGAGTGGAAATAAATATTGTAGACGACATGATAAGTAAGCTGTATAACAAATGCACCATAAATGGTTTGAAAAGTAATATAGCGATGTTAAAGGTTTTGGTCGTAGAAAAAGGTTTGTATAGGTTAACTCAAAGAAACTGGAACTGACTGATGACTTCTGTTATTTGGGCAGTATGTTTATGTGTGTTGAAAAGGATATTAAAAAATGAGTAGCGACAAGGAACAAGGAGTACATAATGTAACAAAAAACAACGTCCCTACATCAAAGGTAGCATAAATGAAAAAAACATAAAAGTGTGTTGGTCCACCTGGACGTATCGAAGTGAAATTTGAACTTGGCTTGAAGTTACAGGTACTAAGAAAAAATGTTGTGGGATATCAATTTATGAAATAAGGCGGAATGAACACATAAGAAAATGAACGCATGGATAAAAAGGAAATTTTAAGATGAAGAAAAAGCTTTAATATGGTTTGAACATGTAAAGAGAATGAGTGACTGAACGAATATACACGGCAGAAATGCAACGTCTGTGTAGGCCTAGAAGATTGAGAAAATGTAACAGGATCAAGTGGACTAGGTTTTGAAAAATGATAAAGCGATAAGTATCAATAATAAAAGAGATATATGAGTGTGGAAAAGACGAAAAGTTTGAGTGCTTGGATAAAATCCTTGGAGATGTGTTTTCTCTACCTACACCGTAAATAACACGGCGTAGTAGTATGTATAAATGTATGTTCAACTTGAATTTATTTTGTATTTAATGGGCATAATTCCCTTTTATTTCTTGTTCGTGTTGTTTACTAATAGGAACTTTTAAGAGCAGCATTAGACGTAATTTTCTCATTGGTAAGAATACGAGTATATTGCAATTTATTACACATGACAAAAATATACACAATTTGCGAAAAAACAACACGTAATTTAATTTGAACACACAATTTAAATAGATCTGGGTTTGTCGCCTTTCATTTGTCGTGTCTCCAGTAAACCTGGCTTTTGCCTGTATCTCACTGAGGACATACTTTTTTGTAATGGTCTTTTAGTCCTAGTTGATAAAACGCCTGTCTTTTAGCTTGGAGGTTCGACTCCCGTCGAAACTCATATTTAAGAAATAAAAGGTATGTGACCCGTTTGGTAGCAAATTGGTGTATTTATTGTAATGCGATATATTTCTTACACAATAAAATCTCAATATGGCGAATTTATTTTGTATTTAATGGACACTGTTCACGTTTCATATTTGTTCGTCTTATTTCGTAATCAGAACTTTTAGGAGCAATTTAAGGCGTTATTTTCTGACTTGTAAAAGTATTGTCTTCCACACTCGTCATTTCCTATCGTCGTGAAAGACGCTAAATAATTTATCTTGGTTTGTATATAAATTTAAATCATAAACTACGAGTATATGGATATTAACGACCTCCATGACCTAATTGGTAAGATCTTCTGGGCTGGGAGTTACGGATTCGATTAAGCTTTTTTTTAAGATAGGTTTTCATTCTGATTTTCAATAAAAGCTTCTTTGGATACCTTTCTGATGGGTTAAAAGATTGCCACATGGAAATAAACATTACAGGTTTTGATGTGCTCTATACAACTAAAGTAAAATAAAATTCAATCAATACGGATATATCAACTTTTCGTTACAGTTGCGAAACTTTTACATAGTAAAAACCATATATTTTTTTTGCTTACGAGTAGCATTTCAAGTTCAAAACATGTTTTCATGTTACAAATTTAATTCCAGACTTCCGACGCCCGAGTAGCATTTTTTATTTATTAGTAATTATCGCATTAATTCAATTACCTTAAGCCATTTTAATCGTTTTTGCATTCCTCAATTCTATAGCATGCTACACAATACTCAATTATCATTAATAAGAATGAATTAAAGCTTTTCAACATCCATAAACTATTAAATGATATATCAATACAAATTTTAAATAAAACTATTCGCTTATAAGTATTTTTTTTTAAATTGGTCTATACACGTATAATTGCTACAAGTCTCACGTTACATATACATAAATTTTATTTCAGTACGTGAGGACAACCTTATAGTATTATATGTGTATGAACCCTGCAGCAATTGGATAAATGTCGACGCACAAAGAGCAAACTAAAATAAAACATTTTACGCTAATTCGAGCTTTTTAATATTTACTGTAATTTTAGGTTGAAGAACAATTTTCAATTACAATTAGTTTTGAAACATAAACAACCTCTGAAGGTCTAAAACGGGTTTTAGATTAATTTTCATTGTAAATTGTAATTGATAGTACTCTGATGTAAAATTAGAAGATTTCTTATGAACACATACGGACTAGTTGGTACGACCTGTTTTCCAGCCCGGGAGTTTAGGGTTCGATGCCTGTTGGAACCCATTTGGAAAAAAATAAATTTAAAGCACATTTTTCCTCAAGACTACTTTAAAAATATTTTTGTGTGGTAGGAAGATATTGCCAAATGGCATAATGCCGACAGGTATACAACGAAATTGTTACTATACAATGCAATAAAATACATAAACATATAAACCATAATACCATTTTCCATTTGGGTTTGGCAGAGAGATCAGAGACCCAGATTTTCCTTTTCCTTCCCTTCTTTTATATCCATACAATTTTCTTCATCTTCGAGTTTTTTGTAAATTCTGCACACATGTCTTTCGTGCTATGAATATTTGTTTTTACATCAATTGAACGTCTTGGAAATTTTAGATTTGTGTTGTTGGAAAGTTTCTAGCCATTTTAGTGAGTGAGTGAGTATTCAATAATCTTCTATATAAATAAAAATGTAAATGTTCGTATATTAAAAATCTCTAATCTCCGAAAGTTCTTCACCGATCGCTTTGAAATTTTGACAAAAGGCTACATTCGTATACGAAAATGTTTATATATTTTTATTTATATACAATTGTACATAAAAAAGTTTACAAATCAGAAGAAATAACGTTTGCGCCTCCTGCAGCGACACAGGCGAACTAAACTTGACAGTTATGTCACATTGCATTTTCGACTTTTCGGAATTAATATTAAATATTAAATAATTTAATATTAAATAATTTAATATTAAATAATAAATATTAAATATTTATATAAATAAAAATGTTAATGTTCGTTAATTAAAAATCTCCGAAAGTTATTCACGGATTGCTTTGAAATTTGACAGTTCCATTTTGATTTTGAATATTGAATAATAAATATTAAATAATAAAATATTAAATAATTAAATATCTAATAATAAATATTAAATTTTTAAATAAGTTAATTGGAAAATAGCGCCATCTGCGCTATACTAAATAATTTATGCGCCATTTTCATTTCGTAATGTGCGTAGTTGACATATACCTCTAAAGAATATCTGTTTCACTTAGTTTTTTTAACTTATTTTTTTATTTTTCTGTTCAATTAGCGGTGAAATTGAATTGTGCTGATTGATTTTCGTTTAAATTCAAATCATATCGGGAATTGACCTCTTGGAGTGACGCGATCATTTGCTTCAGAGAGACAGTGTGATGTTGGTATGTACATTTTTGACAAACGTCATATTTAAATTAAACGAACTGCCAAATTTTTGTTAATTTGTAACAAGATGTATTAATTTGTCAATATTGTTAGTTTTTTGTAATGTATTTACCTAAATAACTTGCTATTTATTAGAATCGAGCCTTATATTAAAGTCGATAATTAAAATTAATGAACGTTGTTACAAATATTAAATGTATTGGGGCAAATTTGTCTGCAATTTAGTGACGTCAAAAGAAAAATTGGTTGAAAAAGTATTTCCCAATATTCAAATCAATTATAAGAATCACGATTGGCTGAGTGAACGAGCTATTCTTGTCGCCAAGAACAAAGCCGTTTACGAACTTAACAATATTATTCAGTTCCTTTTTTAATGTTTCTTTCTTCTTTTTCCGTGCAATCGATCTTTCATTTGAATTCAAATCATATCGTGAATTGACCTCTTGAAGTGACGCGATCATTTGCGAGCACGGCGATGAACGCGACAGACTTTGAGTGGCTGAAATACATAAAAAATATCGTATACCCACAAGCATTGGGAAGTTAAACATATTAGAAACGTGTGCTTTCTCTTTTCTTTCTTTTCCATTTAACCAGACTGAGCCACAGCAACGCGTGGCCGGGTACAGCTAGTATCAAATGAAACCCTTTATTGTTTATTCACTTTTTGTATATATTGTAATATATTGTGCGTGCGTGGAATACGTCTTAGAGTGTATTGAATTCTGATCTGTTAAGTGTTTTAGTATATAGTAGGTAGTATGTTAATAAAAAAAAAACTTTACAGCTTTAATATGTCACAAATTCTAATACGCTTTGATGAAATACTATCTAATAATAATGTTGTTTTTAAACAGTAATTAGTTTTAAAAATATATTTCATATAAATCAATGCTTGTTGATTTTTTTTTAATATTTTAGAATTCTTAAAATAAGGACTTTTTTACAATATTGTCTTGGAAGGAGTAAACTAGTTTTTCTCGATTTACGTGAATTTACTGCAGAATGCTTTATAAGTTTCTGATAATTGAATAAATAGTAAAAAATAATAAGATTTTTTACCTTGCAAGTTGTTTTCTAAAATATTGTATTTTGAGATGCAATTGTTTCAACTCTTTTTTTTGAGAATATGTATGACCGAAGTTAAAAGTATCATTATACTTCCAATACTAGGCGAAAGTATCATTATTCTTCCGAATACTAGGCGAAATAAACGCCTGTGTCATTCGAGGGGAGTAGCACAGCGAGGGGTTCAATCCGGCCGACCTTCAGCGCGGAAGTTCGTTTCCGCGTGGCCATACACCTCACAGTTTAATTCTAAACCTTAGTGAGGAAAATATTTTTTATTTTTCATAAATAGGAGATCAATTTGAATACACTGTTTTAGGCGTATTCTTTTCGCTTTAATATTTAAAGAGGTTTGTATGTAAAAATGTCATTTTAATTTGAACATATCAATTATAATCCAGTTTATATTCAAAGACTGATACGATACATGACAAAATAAACACGGGAGAAAGGTAGAGGGAAGTTATTTTATATATACCTCATCTCTACTCTTTTTCTTATCTATTTTTATCGAGATAATAAATCCAGTGGGTCCACTTTATGGATTCTACATCTTGTAAACGTCTTTTTAGCTGTTAATTGACAATCATCAACATCAACATGCTCTTGCTCCACATATTGTGTTACACATTTGTTATATACAGTCCAACCTAAGCGGCTTATTGTCATGTTTCAATCTCTTTTAACCATCAAAAACACTTAAAAAATTATATTCAGTATTTTCTGCCATTTATCTTGAGACATATATTTGCGATTTCGAAATGTATTTTTATATGTATGTACTTTATTATCACGAAAATACGTGAAACAATGCATATTGTTATGGGAAACCTAAAGTCTACCTACATCTTGGCTTAGAATGTTATTAAATATTCCACCTCCTGATTTAAGTCGTGAAAAGGATCTCATTTAAAAGTGGAAGATGATATCGTAAATCGACCTAATACCTGTTATTACGGAAACAAGAGAACCATCGCCACTCTGTTTTACCTCCCGTGGTCCAATTTGGAAGACTGTGGAGCAAATAGACAACGGTCGATCTCCGATAATTATCAGTCCCGTTGGACGGAGTACGAGTATGGCGTAAAAATAATCATCTTGTGGTCAATCCGATGGTGGGGTTGCCTGGGTTTTCTCTACATCGGGAGGAGTTGTGTATGCCAAATATGACCAGATAAAGAGTAGGCCGCACTGTATATGATCTGCACAAGTGGTTCCTAACGACGTCGCCTTTCTGTGAGTGCGGAGAAGTCAAGATCATGGACCACATCGAGCACAGCTGCCCAATGTATGCGTTGTCTGAGGCGTGCAGCTGTGGTCTAATTGGAGAAAACACACTGCGTGTTAATGCAAAAAGCAGAAGAAGAAAAAGTGAAAACCAGTTTGGAAACAAGAATCGAATCCATAACCACCGGGCTGGAAAATAGACATCTTACCAACTAGGCCACAGAGGTCGTCACCTATAAGGTGCGCAAACATTTAATTCTTAGAATAACCAGAACTTAGAGTTTAATCACGTGTCACCTGTCCAATGGTGACGGCACTGTCAAATTAAATCTATGCCGTGTGACACTAAGATATGTTAAGTTTATCCGAATAGCGGATCGAAGTTTTAAAATAGGTGGAAGCTGATTATGGAGGTTCATTGTGAAGGCTCGTTTTATAATAATCATGTAAGCTCTGAATAAGTTGAATTTTAATTGAAAATTATGTATTTCATGCTTACTGTTACTTAAAATAGTCATATGTACCAACATGCCTTAATTATTAGGAGACCAAACGTTTCGTATTTCAATAGTTTTTTGGTTTTGTATACCACTGTTTTATTCAATAAAAGTTATAAAGAGGAAGAACAAGGAAAGTTTGGTTGGATCAAGTAAATAATATTCTGAAAGAAGGAAACGTTGAAAGTCAGAAAAATCGCAAAAGTTGTATGGATGTAAAGAGGATTAGAATGTGGGTCGAGATTGGAAAGTCTGACGCTTTGTCCTGTCTGACTACCCCAACAGGGAAATGATGTAATGATATTTATGTATAATGATAAACACCATAATACAAATGCAATCCAAGGTATTTATTCTAAGTAGGCTTGTCGCTAACCAGATACAACAGCCCTTAAAAATTGTCTCGGGGTTTTCATTGACTAGTTCACTGGGTTTATCAACTAGACTTCATTATTATATCGTAATAATTAAGATACCTGCCCAAACATCATATGCAACATTGTTAGGGACAATAATCTACTACATGATTATTGAATACAATTTTTATCTATTATTGTCATCCTGAATTTATTTTTGGGACGCTTAAAAGTTGATCCAATGAATTTATTTTTGTGACGCTTAAAATTTGTCTTTTGTAAATTTAAAATGTTCTCGAGAGATATTTTCTTACGAAATAGTGATTCAAAATTAATTTCTTAAGGATATTTGTTCCACTCGATCCAGACAGTATCAAAACCTGCCAAAATTGTCCATAATTTAGTAATAACTTTAATGTGTGGGAGTGAAACGTGGACTTATATGACTGAGTAAAATATGAGTGTAAACTTGAGTCTGATGTTTTGTACAAGATGAAGAAGAGTTTTAAAAAAAGAAAACCAAGAAAGTAGGGTTGGATCAAGTGTATAATATTTTGAAAGAAGAAAATATAAAAAGTCAGAGAAATCGTAGAAGCTGTATGAGAAAGTGTATAGATGTAGAAGAGGCGAAATATGTGTGCCGCGATAAGAAAGTCCGGCGATCTTTCTTTTCTGCTTGCCTCGATAGGGAGACGGCGTGATGGTATGCATGTGTGTGTATATTTGCTGCAGTATATAAAAAATACATCAAATCAATTAAGTCTTCACTTCTAACATTTGCTGATTTTCTCAAACAATTGTCTTCGCAAATTCAAGTAGTGAGCATTTTCTAAAAATAATAATGAATACACGTGCAAAATATTGAAATAAACATTATACGAAAATTATTGGCAAATGCAATCTCCGCGGGAAGCTGCGGATTCATTATGTACTCATGCGGCGCCGTTAATTGCTTTGCACCGATGCAATCTGGATCGGATGCAATGAAAAGTCGTCTTGTCGCTTGAACCAGACTTGACATACCACTTATCAAATGTCTATTGGTGATATGGAAGCTCGTCTTTAGCCTTAAAAACTGGATCTAAGACTCTAGCTTTTGAATGTCAAACTAGATTCAATAATGTCACTTTTTTATAATCTAAAATACTTTTTAACATGTTACGTTTATTTTTTTATCCAAAATGGAACAGTATTAAAATCTATTAAGATGATAGTCCGCGACAGTATTTAAGTACCATTTTTGATACATCAAATTCCATACATGGAAGTGAAACGTGGACGTGGAAAAAATTAAAAAGAGCTGAATACATGGGGTGACAATTTATTTTAAAATACGGAATGAAATAGTTAGTATTATGAATTTAGGCTGATATGTTAAGAATATAACTATGAGATGGTTTGGATATGTACATAGAACGAATGAATGAAGAAATACCAACAAAACAAATAAACAGTGCAAATTTAAGTCGATGGCGTAATAGAGGAAGATCAAGGAAAGTACGTTTATCAAGAGTAAGTATGTATTTTATGAGAAATTATTGTATGACAGTTTACTCTCGAGAAGAGTTAGTTTTCTTAACAGTGCTATATAAATTGTCCTAGTATTACGAGAAGATATATAAATGAAGAGGAGGTGAACGTCGGGCAATCTGTCCTGAATGTCTTCCCCCACAGGAAAATGACGTGCTGATATATGTTTTTTTATAGAAACAATATAACTCTTATTAGATTTTCTTATTCATCCTCTCTTCTTCTCCTCCATTAGGGTCGGGGTACTACATATGCCCCATAGTACTGTCTTGTGCCTTATGGGTAACGGTTTTTGAATCCAGCTGATGTATGACTTTGGTCATAACTATTCTTAAAAAAAAAACAAACATGCCGGTGTTCCCTGATCGTCTCACCTCGTGTGCCATCGGATCCAGTACAGCGGTGTGGCCGATGAGTTTTCTGGTATGCAACAAACATGCCGGTGTCCCCTGATCGTCTCACATCGTGTGCCATCGGATCCAGTACAGCGGTGTGGCCGATGAGTTTACTGGTATGCAACAAACATGCCGGTGTCCCCTGATCGTCTCACCTCGTGTGCCAACGTATCCAGTACAGCGGTGTGGCCGATGAGTTTACTGGTATGCAACAAACATGCCGGTGTCCCCTGATCGTCTCACCTCGTGTGCCATCGGATCCAGTACAGCGGTGTGGCCGATGAGTTTACTGGTATGCAACAGATCACTCACTTAAAAACCAACACGGCACAGCTTCGCTTTCCAACTGAATTGACGTTGGAATGGTGACGAGATCCTGGACTACGAGGCCCAGCAACGACGACGTTCTGCATGCCCATATAATCCCAGATTTCTCTTCTTCATCTAGAATTTGAAAGATTTTTAGAAAAAAATAATTCAAAAGTTGAAATGATACACATTTCCACTGTTTTAATAGACCGATGGCGTCAACGGAGGAAATATGAGTGTGACTTAAAAAATAAATATTCAGTGAGAGCGAGAGCCTGTGTCCGAGTGACGCGACTAAAAGCGCCTGTAGTGTATAATGATCCCAAACGAAATACTTTTGTGATATTTCCGACATATCAGATGCTCTAATTGAGAGTCGAACCGATACAATCAAACTATTTGTTGGGAAGAAATAGTTTGCTCCATTTTTTTTACATTATCTCGACCATGTTTTCTTTGTATGTCCTCTGCGTACCGCATAACACACAACCTTTACTCAATTGTAAATGTCCCCTCCCCCGTCCGTTAAACATGTCCCACCTACTACTAGTTCTCAATTCTTCATTATCATACTCGTACATATCTGAATTTATTGCGCTAAACTCTTGAAATATTTAGAACTACAGTAGTTCGTATATATTCTCATGCGGCCTATTTTCCTTCAAATTGTTATTGGCACAAATCATTCTCTTTGTAGAATAGAATGCCTTATTAATATTAATAATATTTGAATGGTATGAGAATTTATGTACGAGGCGTATCCAGAAATGTACTAAGGCTCTCACGACCGGATGGATTTTATTTTTCGACATTTCTGACGCTTCCCCTCCACAACGAGACCGGTTCGAGGTCAGTACGTTGAGAAGTGTCGACGCGACAACACGTTTCGTGAAAAATGTAAATCCAATCTCCCGCCAAGTGCAAAATACGGGGCGTCATCCGTTATCTCGTTTGGAAGGGAAAACCTCCGGTTGAGGTTTATAATGAGGTGAAAACTGCATATGGTGATAAAGCTATGAATCGTACGAGTGTGTACAAGTGGTGTCGCAAGTTTAAAAACGGTCGTACGTCTGTGCATGATGATCAGAGGAGCAGAAGACCTTCAATTGTGACTGACGAAATTGTCGAAATTGTTTTGGGACTGTCAAGGCATAATTTTAATTGAATATATGCCTCAAGGGGAGACCATCAACTCTGCAAGATACTGTTAGACCCTAAAAAAATTGCGGAGGGTGATTCAGAACAAGAGGAGAGGCATGCTGACAAAGGGAGTCTGCCTGCTGCACGACAATGCCAGACCACACACGGCCAACGCCACGAAGGAATTGCTCGCCTCGTTTAAATGGGATGTCCTGAACCATCCCGCGCATTCCCCTGACCTAGCACCTTCAGATTACTATCTCTTTACCTTCCTGAAGCTGCACATGGGTGGAAAAAGGTTTTCAACCGATGAGGAGGTAAAGGAGGAGGTGGAGAAGTGGACGGAGGGGTTGGCGGGAAACTACTTCGAGGAAGGCATCAAAAAGTTGATACCCCGCTTCACCACCTACATTGAGAGGAATGGCGACTATGTCGAAAAATAGCTTACATATGTACTACGGTAACCACGTAATTTTTTTGTTTAAATAAAAAAAATTGTAACCTACAAAAATTCAGTACACTTACTTTCTGGACTTACCTAGTATTTTATACGGTGTCCCAAAAAAGTAAACATAATTTTACACCGAGCCGGTTTTTAAATTTGCTCCAGGAATTTGTTATACCACGCATTCGTGAGAAGTTTGCGAATGAAGAAAACTATCGTGATGTGAGTACCAATTTCGATGAAAATTTGCCGAACAGTTGAATTGGACGTAGAGGTAACATTTAATATCCTCCACGCTTCCCAGAATTCACACCATTGAACTTTTTTTATGAGAACTCATCATAGATAAAGTTTATGATATAATACAACAGTTTATTTATTTAAAGCAGCTATTGAAAGAGAACGCCCCTAAATACTAAAACAAATTATTTATGATGTTTGCGATTCCATTGCTCCACGTTATTAGCAATGCATGTACCAGAACGGTAATCAACTTGCAATAACTTAAAAATCTAAGTCTGCCTTCTTTAATTTGAAGATTTTCTTTAAGATATATCTCAATAAATACTGAATGTATAATCATTCAAAGTGTGCATATATTTTTGGGACATCCTGTATTAAACGTCCGTTGTAATTTTAACCTCTTTTAAACAACCTGAAAAAATGTAAGAGACATTGTCATACATTGTTCTCCTATATATTTTTCTTGGTGCACGTATTTCTACAGTATTTATTTGGCTCCTAGCAGTCTTTTTTACGTCCACATTTCCCTCTCATACTTCACTTCCAAGATGGCACCAATATGTTGTTGAGCATCTTGTCATCAGTGAGATACAGACAAAATCCTAGTTTACTGCGGACACGACTGAAAGGCAACAACGCCAGATCCATTAAAATTGTGTCCCAATTAATTTACCTGTTGTTTTTTCTCAAATTGTGTATATTTCTTGTCATATGTAAATAAAATAAAATGAAAATAAAATCTTAGAAGATTTTGATATAACAAATTAGAAGTATTTAAATTATTATCACTGACAATAATGTGCTATTTGGACAACATCTGATTTTAGATTTCACTTTGCATGAACTTCAGAGCGTTTCGGATATATTTGGGTAGTTATTTTTATAATAATGGTAATTTGACCGTTTCACTTTCTTTCTCGCTTTGAATTTTCAACGACAGTAAGAAACTGGATGCCGATAGCATTTGAGATTTCCGCCAGATTCTCCTCTGATTTTGTATTAATTACTGAATGTTGGAAAAAATACATTTTAACATGAAACATATGATACAACTTTATATTATGATACACAAGAGTTAAATACACATACATAATATATACCATATGTTCAAGTCACGCATGAAGATGCCGAGATTATTTTTGACATAAATTTATGTCAAAGTATTCATCATAAAAATTATCAAAGATCAACGTGGCCAGATCAAAGGTATCGTGGAGCTTGATTAAGTGTTTGATTTGTTTTTTATTCGTACGAATTTTATTTTATTCTTAATATTGCAAAAATAATAAAGATAAATTATTTTTGTTATTTATTTTGAATAGGCGAATCAGGAAATAGAGGGACTTGGTCAAAACTGTGTTTGCCTTTTCTTAATTAAATCATTAATTCATAGAATACCAAATTCAACGTAAATATTTTTAAGTTATGTAAACTTTTTAAACGGTTTAAATTTTATTCCTTAGCTCCGAAGTGCGATCCTAGGACTGATTAGAAACTTATAAATGTGTACATGTATTAAGTTCCCTTTGCTCAAACGTCCTCACCCTATATGTGTATTAATAACTTTATTTAATTTTATTTGTATTGTTTGTGTTTTCCTTCTGTTTCGTCACTTGTTTGTTTTTAATTATCATACGGAACTCTATTAAAGGTTTACTTTTAAATATTATACTTTCCTTCTGAAATGTATTCTACTGTTAGGTATTATGATAAAATAAAAATTAAGTAAATGCTGTTTTTAATATAAATTGAAAGAACTCTTCGCTATTTTCTGTAACACAAAAATGATTATGTGAAATATTGTATATTTTCTTTTCTTTTTCAGAAATTAATTTCTTATTATTTATATTGATTTCACATTTCAAGAATTTTTAACTATGTTGAAATAATATATATAT
The DNA here is from genome assembly GCA_949825065.1 of Odontocerum albicorne. Classification (NCBI taxonomy): domain Eukaryota; kingdom Metazoa; phylum Arthropoda; class Insecta; order Trichoptera; family Odontoceridae; genus Odontocerum; species Odontocerum albicorne. The sequence continues at coordinate 7,080,637 of OX463851.1, forward strand.
TTATCATTTTATTGATATAAAAAAAACTTGGATATGTCTTAACAATATTCATACCACACTTAAAATTTCTTCACCACTATGTATTTTTTTTCGCAACATATGATATATTAACGCTGATAGAAAGTCTATTAGGCGCTGCCGATCGTTTAATTATTTCTTTAATTAAACTACTGAACACACTAGATCACAAGGGGCTTGTTAAATGACTCAGGGAAAAGTCAAACTCTAAATTTATATGACGTTAATTGCCTTGCTAAAGTCAAACTAATCCAAACCTGTTCATATTGAGCAGAAGTTTTCATTGATGGTACCCGAGCTCGATTGGCAAATATTAAAACATTATTTATTCATATAAATTTTAAATCGAGATAACTTAAAATAACCACTCTCTTATAGTAAACATACACACCATCAAGCAAGTTCCCTATAGGGGTAGGCAGAGAGGATAGAGCGCCAACATTTCATATCTCACCTTCTCATACAACTCCCGCTATTTCTCAGACTTTTTACGTTCCCTTTTCTCAAAATATTATTAACTTGAGAGCACCATACTTTCCTTGGTTTTCTTAAATAAAAAAAATAACAAAAACGTTAAAATAAAAAAAACCGCTAACAACTTTCGTGACCTATTGGATAACAGGCTTGACTAACATATATTACAAGGGTTTCTAGTTCCATTTTCGTGCCCTATTGGATAACAGGCTTGACATACATATATTACAAGGGTTTCTAGTTCCACTTTCGTGACCTATTGGATAACAGGCTTGACTAACATATATTACAAGGGTTTCTAGTTCCATTTTCGTGACCTATTGGATAACAGGCTTGACTAACATATATTACAAGGGTTTCTAGTTCCACTTTCGTGACCTATTGGATAACAGGCTTGACTAACATATCTTACAAGGGTTTCTAGTTCCATTTTCGATAGCAGCCGAGAAAAAAATTAAAGAAGGGTCCCAGCCTGGTAAAATAGTTTGTTTGGTAATAATGTTCATACGAGATCGACATGTGCGGGTGTCATTGGCTTTTACTTGCGGTAGTACTGCCAGCGTGTATGTAGCTAGCTGATTGGTTTATGTCTACCCAAATGATTCTAACTAAACTGGAAGGCTTTTTTAATGGCGTCGAATACAGCGTTGTAAAAACCGAACCAAATAACTTGATATTTTAGCGCTATTTTAGAACAGCTGTTACGCCAAGAGTGCTCTTAGTATTTCAATATGGAGATCATTAACTTGTGGCTTATTTTACAATAAATATGGACGAAAAAAGGCTTCCAAGTAAAACTAGGCCGGGATCTACCGACAATCGGACCCGACGCGTTTGGATACATACGAATAGGGATACCTTTGATCGAGTAACGATGTCAACTAATGAAAGTTGTTTTTTTTTCACTTCTAGATATTTATTACTTTTTAGCGTTTAAAATAATAATAACTCCTATAAACGTTTTTAACCAAGCGTACTTTGAAGCTGGGTTAAGCGGACCAAATTTTGGAGAAGTATAAATAATAGAAGATTGTGTTTGATGAGATGTACGAATGTGGAGGAGATGAAAGTGTGTGCATGGACAGGAATTTAAGAGATCTGTTCTCTCAGCCTTACTCGCAAGGAATACGACGTGATGATATATATGCATGTAGTTTGTAAGTTTATGAAAAACAAGATTTTGGTCGGAAACTAGTATAAGTGAATCAATCATAGATTCGTTAAGTTTTAATTTAGAAACACTAATTTAACGTGTTTAATTCCATATTTTCTATATCTATCCACCATCTCTTTATTTTGCATTTGATTGATGATATTTAATTTTTGTTATTATTATTGAATGTTCTTTTTTCTTGAATATGATAAATGATATCTGATTGGTTGGAAGATATTACAATTTGGTAATAAACCCGCCAGGTTGTTTTATAATGAAGTGTTGAATGAATGACCATTGTGTCCCCATTCCAAAAAGTTTGAGTACACCTGGAATAGAGATTGTACAGTAAATATTATTAAACGTACTTCATAAAATATCATAAAATGACAGAAACAAGCTGAGATATCGAGAATAGTATTTTCCCTACAGCAAATTTCAATTTATCGGTGAATACGTAATCGAGTGCTTTCGGCAAATTGACTCATGCCACCGCTCGAGATCGCATTGTCTGCAAATGAACTGGGATGAAGGTTTTGAAAATTAACTGGACATACCTATATATGATATAAGCAGAAAGGATCCAAAGCACAATATATATATATTTGGATTATTTTAACATCAAAAAGGAATATTTCAATACTGTACATGTAAAAATATCAAGTCCACATATGGCATAAACCTTTAAGTTTTTTATATCAAGACCATAAACCGTAGCCGATATACGAGTACTATCAAACCCATAAACTTTCAAGATTTTTATATCAAGCCCATAAATCGTAACCGCTATATCACGCCCATAAACCTACAAGTTTTTCACATCAAGCCCATAAACCGTAGCCGATATAGTGTCAAACCCATAAACCATCCAATTTTTTGTTGCATAGAAATCCATACAGGGTCGAGATATTTATTCAAACCATAGACGTGGCCGAAAAGTTTTTTTTTAGTATGCTACCTTTTAACATATTCAAATTGTGATTCGGAAGTATTGAAAAGGGTAGCTGGGTGGCTATATTGTCTTTGGTCCCAGTAATCGAGCCTTCGAGTTTAGAAATACGGAGCTCACGGTTCGTCATTGCACGGGCTGGTAATAAGAAGAGGCAGCACTCGTACACGTGCTCGGTGTGCGTGAATATTGCTGCCTGGCGATCTCTTTCCAGACAAGACTTTTTTGAAATTTTTATTTGGGTACCATTTATTGGGGTGGAAGTAAAATGTTTAACTAATTAGGTCACGGCGGTCGTCAAAAAAGTAGGTAGAAATTATATACAATGTATGGAAAATAAGAAATGAGGAATATAAAAAAATGTGGAAGAAGCAGTGCTTAAGACGAAGAAAGAAGTATTGAGATGCATTAGTCATGTAGAGAAAAAAAATAATGAAATTTTTATAAAAATACTTTATTCGAGTGGTGTACGATACGATCAGTTTAGAAAAAAAAACTACGGTGTCTTGCACCAAGGAGGACTCGAATCGTGTATCCTTTAGTATTGTTCAGATGACCGAGTTCTAATATAGTTTAATTTAGAGCCTTTGAGATGACCAGAAGAAGAAGAAAAACGTGGCACGACCAAATGAGTTGAATTCTGAAAAAAGGAAAAACGAGAAGTTATTATTATAGGAGAGTTTGTATGACGAAGAGCCAGGATATAAAAAGTGTAGATCTGTTCTCTCTGATCACCCTAATAAAGACATGGCGTGATGATGATGATGTAAAATGCGGGTTGAGCCCTTCTTGCATAATGTAAACCACAAGTATGCTGTTGTCTTACCAAAAATGGTATGTATATGGACTGTTTTTAAAAACATGTTACGACAGTTGTTTGAGAATTTATTGGCGGCATACAAATATTTTTATAATAAATTCAAAAAGTTTTTTTCCGTTTGCTTATTCAAATACGAGTGATTTACAGCGTGCAGTACATAACGTATCCGAGGACTTTCTCCGTCTTGGTCTTAGTAAAAACGCGGGGAAGATGGAACTGATGTGTATTGATTGACTCGTGCCCTTATATGTTAAGAACACCCCCTGCGCGTAAATGGCGCCCCTGTCAAAGTTGATAAATTTAAGTATTTTGTCGTTACTGGGGATGGTAATATCGCAAACGAACTGCCCATTAAAATATATGCTGCTAGCAATACCTTTAGTAATATGGGAACTCACAGCCGCTAGTCTAGAGACGAAGTGTTTACTATTTAATGCTAACATCGGGCGGCACACAGCGAGAACTCTCTCCGTCTTGGCCTTCCTAAAAACGCAAGCAAGACGGAACTAACGTTAATTGATTGACTCATGTTCTTATAAGAACACCCCCCTGTGCATAAATGGCGTTTCTGTCAACAGAGTTAAATAAAGTTAAATTTAATATACGATTAAATATAAATTTAAGTATAATATTTTGGTGTAACAGTTGCTGGGAATGGGAGAGTAATGAGCTGCCCATTAGAATATGCATTGCTAGCCTTGAACAATTTTGGAACCCACAGCAACTAGTCTAGATACGAAATGTCAACTACTCGTATTTAGTGCCTACATCGTGCGGCACGCGGTTTAATAGAGAACTCTCTCCGTCTTGGGTATAAACCCTGGAAAGACGGAGTTGTTGTGTAGCGATTCATCCCTTAGCAAGAACACTCATCCCATGTATAAATTACTTTCCTGTAAAAAGATAAGGTGGAAATCAAACGTTTTAACAATTATGTCATGGAATTTCGGTATTTTTTCATGATATATTTCAAGAAATAATTGATAAATACTACGCAGTACACCATACTAAACCTAAAGCCGAATGTACTCGTATTAATATCACATATCGGAAAATCTACAAAGGTCTCTTTGTAGTTCATCTTCTCTTGTTAGTTTTTCTGCGATTTATTACCAAATAGGTTATTCTGAACATATGCAGATGCGGGGATGTACCTAATCTAATGACCACAGCCGCTACCATCCTATTTTTTCATTTTTACTTTTTTGAGAATGATTACCAAATGTGATCATATAAGTCGTGTTTCTGTGGCTCAGAAAATATTATACGTATCCATTGATTTCGTATTTATATTGTAAAGTTCCATTTTTAAACAGAATTATTTAACACTTAAATGTGAATAAATTCTACACAATAACTTAAATGAAAGTTACAGGCCTGTTTCGCTTCGCAAAAGTACTGCCATACTGTCAGTTTGACTAAAGTTATTGTGTAGATTGTCACTTTAATTTGAGTTATTCTATAGAATTTATTCACGTTTAAGAGAGAAATCATTCTTTCTATAAACATTTAACATGTTTATTGGAAATGAGAGAAGTAAATTATTTTCTATGTGCATTAAAAAAGTAATATGTTATGGTATATAATCGACCTAACCACCTTCATGACCCAGTTGATGAGACACATGACTTCCACCCGAGGATTTCGGGCTTGATTCCCGATAGTGCCCAAAAAAATAAAGAAGTACTAGTCTTGTAAATGAGTTTGTGCGGTAACAATACTGGCACGTGCAAGACGTGTGCGAGTGTTGTTATTTCTTTGTGTATGGGGAAGTATTCCGAACACATGCTATTACGAACCGCTTTTTCTGTGTTCGAAGGCTTAGTCAATGAGGCCGAAGACAGTGTTGTCTTCCGACCACGTTTTTCAATTTGTCCGGATCGCCAATGAATGAATTAATCATACAATACATCTTTGGTCAACTTATCATGTGATGCATTTGTATGTGGTAATGAGTAAGTATGGTGTTACAGTTTTTATAAAAAATAAATAGGAACTTCCGATTCAAAATTTATTTATCCCGAAGAAGAAATTCATCCCCCTTTTTCAATACGCTTATTAACAAGAGTAGTACTCGTATCTACGGATTAATTCCCGGCATATACTTAACCAGTTGCATATTAATACTTGTAATGGATTTTGAGGAATTCATGTCAGAATTGAACAGTGCCATCTATGAAATGTTGAAAAACGTAATGTGCTGTTCAAATTAGAATGTTCTTTGTAAGCTGTATGAGAATCAACTGTCCAACTGTTTATAAGTTCAAGTACAATCGTTTTTGTTTATTTTTTCTTAATATTTTGTTATTTTAATTAAAAAAGTATAACTCTCATATATTTATATACTTTTTAATGTTTGTTTCAGTGACGAGAGTATACGATTGGTACATGTGACAAGCCGGTTGACTTACAATAGGAATTCCTAGTCAGCCGGCCTGACGGTCTACCGTATCTGAGCATAAAAAAATGACACGATGGAAGAAGAACATATTTTTACATGATAATTATCAATTATAATTGAAGTTTTTTTGTGTTTAAAATTGTATTTGTTATTCAAATGTGTCCAGTCAAAGATAATTATTTTCAACAAATAAATCGATTTTTCCATTCACAATTGATTCTTATGAAATGTAAACATTAACATGAAAAGCATTCCGCAAGTGATAGTTGCTATTACACTATTCCAAAGGATATTTAAAAAAAACTGTCAGTGAAATAAATGTGATATCATTTCTTTTCAAATGAAATGATAAAAAGGCATTTTTATCTTATACATGCCCGACAAATCCTCCATTTGGCCTCCTCGTGAGCAATGTGCAATGGATTAATCCATTCCTTACTGATATTACTGATGTTTTGCCTGAGCTCATTGTCCAGAAATGATAGAGGGAGAGTAAGGGCGAGGAAGATAGGAGAAATAGGTCAGTCGAAGGGATTAAGTGGTCGAGTGGAATAGAGAATTTCGTGAATATCTCGGTAAATGGAATTGTATTACTCTCCAGCAAAAATGGCAATTGTTAAATATACTTAGAATAAATTCAGTAAAAGCAAAATTGAGTTATTAAAGAAATTGAAATTTAAATACCCGTTCAGTTAATATTTAAGCAAACAGTTTTTAAAATTATTCAAACTACTGCAAGTTTATATCAGTGAGATCATTGTAACAAGACTACTTGTATAGTATTTCGTAACACTTTGTATCCCGATTTTGTATTGTAACGTGATCAACTATTGTAAATTTGCGCGGAGTCCCAGTTTCATGTTTTACGTGATCGATACCTCTTACAAAAAAGGATATACGAGTATAACAGGCATCTAGCAAATATTTTTGGAAACAAAACAACCCTTAAACGATAGTCTCTAGATTTCTTACAAGGACAATACCCTAGATAATGGAAATTTGCATGAACTTATGTTATTAAATTTATTATGAAGATTTTGACATCACGTCTTCAATGTGCAGATTTTGATATGTGAATATGAAGAACCACTAAAGTCTTCGGGTTCAAATAGAATAAGGAAGTTTGCAAGATCTTCCAAACAAGTTGTCAAAGGGCATGTCTAAACATGTGTTGAGGTGGATACTATCAACCAACAAAAAAGAAAAATCTTGCAGAACTTGCAAGACAAGTGCTAATCACAAGAAGAGAAGTGAGACTCTGTACATGTGCAAGATGTGTGATATAGGATCTCTGCAAAGGAGAATGTTAGTAGACTTATCAAACTACAGTAAATTTTAAAAGTATTTTAAACATAAACACGTATACAAAGTGTTTTTATAATATTCTTAATATTTATTTAGATATCGCAGTTTGACTAAACCCTTCACGTAAATAAGATTTACTCAAAAACACCCCGCCACTGGGAAGTATTGTCTTGATTTTTTATGTTATATTTTAGTCTATTCATAATTTCAGTTAACCTCGTCTTCCAAAGTGTATGTCTAAAAGAAGTGTTTCAGCAAAATTCGTGGCGAGCAACTTTTCATCTCTAGTTTGCAGTAACTGTGACATAAATATTTAAAAAAAATCGGCAAACACAATGTAGAAATTTATGTTGAAAACTGTTTTCTGTATAAACACCATTATTTCTGTTTAAGATAGTATATCGAAAGTATCGGTGTTCTTTGAAGGTGATAGTAATTTCGAAACTGGTCGGACGATAATTTCAATTAAGTGATCAGGGTACCTGACGTTAGTGCCACCGAAGATGACTAGGTAAGCATATTTGTAATATGCATATCCTATTATACTCGTATATAGGACAAGGAGCTTCAGTTCTTGCAGCTTGTCTGCGTCTTCTTTCTCTATTGGGTCCTACACTATTTGGCTCTATCTGTTGCTGTTTGATCCCAGTTGTGCTGAGTATTCATGTTACTGACCACCGTGCTTCTTTCTACCCTCCGTCAGCTCGCCAAAGAGGACATTTCTTGAAAGTCTGTACACAGACATGTGAGCTATGTAACCAGACCCACACAGGCGTGCATTGACACACATAGTTAATACATTAATAGTAATTTTATTATGTCCTCCAAGTGGAAATTATTTTCCCTAAGATATATAAAGGGAATGCTTGATGCCGAATTAACAGGGTTTATCCAGAAAGAAGAAGATTACTTGGTTGTCCTTGATGCAGTTGAAGGAAAAAAGGGGAGTGGTATTGTGTGAAGGAGCTGGGACTGAACCGGGTGAAATATGAAGATGTTGTCAGAGATTTGTATAAGTGAAGCTATGCCCTAGAGACGCTTGACCACGACTCGAAATAAATAGGATAGATAACACAAAAACATAAATTATGATTATACATTATTGATTCTACACAAACTGTTTATCGAAGTATTTTTTGAGCTCTCTGTTTCAAAACATTCCTCCTCAAGATATGGAAGAATTCCTGATTGCACCGTCATTGATTCAATGTTTCTCAAAAAAATCATAGTTTATTGTAGTTTTCATTAGAATACTATTTTCTATTCATACATCAAGTCACATTCAAATCAATTTTAGGGAATTGAATTTTCTCCAGAGTCAAAATTTAATTACACAGTTTATTGTTTCCTGTGGCTTGCTGGTTTTATGATTGAGAGAAAATAACATTTCAACTTAAGCATTCCTCTCAGACAACGGTATCGAAACTGTTTTTATTCGGATCCTTTTAATTTAATCTAAGATTGAGTTGCGAGTTTTTTTATATCCCCAATCGACAAATTAAAAAACAAAATAAATTGTCATTCAAGGAAGCTTATATTTTCTTAGTACCTAGCATGCATTTGTACACCATTTATTTGTTTTTTTTTTTTCAGTATTTTTCCACGTTGTACCTCCATATTTCAAAATTGGTCCTATAAAACTGTTAGAGACTATCATCGTAGCAGGTTTTGGTACTGTTTGGATTAAGTATATAGATGGTACCCTAAATAATGAAAAAAAATCCCAGAATTGTACGATAGTTCGCCTGATAACAATTGTAACTCGTTCAATTACCGAAGCCGAAAATAATATTGCCTCCGAATTAACAATTAAAATATGTTCAAGGGTAAGCTCTGAGGTTCAATTACTGAGGCCGAAGACAATATCGTCTCCAAATTAACAATTAAAATATGTGCAAGAGTAAGCCCGGAGATTCAATTAGGTACTGAGGCCGAGAACAATATTGTCTCCGAACTTACAATTGAAATTTGTTCAAGGGTAAGCCCGGAGATTCAATTACTGAGGCCGAAGACAATATTGTCTCCGAATTAACAATGACTATATGTTCAAGGAAATCATTCGAAAACATAAGAACCGTCATAATCGGATATCAAGTTTTTATTACGTTTAAGATCGCTGATTAATATAAATTCTAACATTTTACGTATAAAAGAACATTTTTTCAGATATACTCGTACATACATTTTTTGTCACATCAGAGACAAATAAAATGTCTATTATATATTTGACCTTAAAATTCCAAGATGGTTTAACCTCTTCTGACCTGGTGTCAATTATAATGGCCACATCATTCATATGCGTTTTGTAAATAACTTTGTGGTCTATTTCTGTTCCCAATGACAAATGAAGTGAAGTATGCTATATTATCGACTTGGAACGATTTGGAGGTCATCTATCTATACTAATATTGTTGCGTTTAGTGTAAATAATACACTCAGAAGCATGACTATTTTTTTACAACCTTAAAATTACTTCTGGTCTGAAGATGTTAAGATATTTAATATCCAAAATTAAACATCTTACAACACGTACACACATACCTATCATCACGTCATGCCTCTTGCGGGTTAGGCAGAGGGAAGAGATCTCCAAACTTTTTTATCCAAGCACACAATTTTTGCCTTCTCTTCGTTCATACTATACATCCATCATGCACAATCTTCAATTATTCAAGTTTCTCACTTTACCTTCTTTCAAAATCTGATCCAGCCACGTTTTCCTCTGTCTATCTCTTTCACGCACACCTTTCACTTCTTAATTTCTTCTTTTCATCATATTTTTTCCACATGCCCGCACCATCTTAAAGCTCCCTTCTTCATCTTTCTTAAAATATCCATTTTATACATGCATTCATTTCTGATGTCTTCATTCCGCCATCTTTCATACATTGACATTTTCCTCAATGCACTTATCTCTACAAAATTAATTTTACTTTTATCCTTCTTGTGCAAAGTACTAGTTTCAATTCAAAACATTAGTTAATAAAATATGGTTCAAAATAAAAATAGAAATTCTCAAGCTTATAATATTTGTGCGGTTTTCCAAAGCTTTGAGCACGCTGCTCAAAATTTAAACACCACTAATATTAGATCCTTTTGAAACCTTCTAAGGGTCGTAATTACAAGTAATACTTAGAAAATATGTGATTTATCTCATTTTAATTTTATTTTAAATTAGATACAAGTTTAAACCGAATATAACAAACAAAATGCATAATATGAGAAATAATAATTAGATGTATGTAAAAATGTACTACCAATGGCAACAAGGATTATTCCTGTTTCCCAGTGAAGGGAATATGTTGTGTATACAATGTTTAGTAATAAACTCAATCGTCAGTTTATCCACCGAGATTAAGATGATATCAATATCGGAAAATGTACTACCAATGGTAACAAGGATTATTCTTGTTTCACAGTGAAGGGAATATGTTATGTTTACAATGTTTAGTAATAAACTCAATCGTCAGTTTATCCACCGAGATAAAGATGATATCAATATCGGAAAATGTACTACCAATGGGAACAATGATTATTCTTGTTTCCCAGTGAAGGGAATATGTTATGTTTACAATGTTTAGTACTAAACTCAATCGTCAGTTTATCCACCGAGATTAAGATGATATCAATATCGGAAAATGTACTACCAATGGGAACAAGGATTATTCTTGTTTCCCAGTGAAGGGAATATGTTGTGTATACAATGTTTAGTAATAAACTCAATCGTCAGTTTATCCACCGAGATAAAGATGATATCAATATCGGAAAATGTACTACCAATGGGAACAATGATTATTCTTCTTTCCCAGTGAAGGGAATATGTTATGTTTACAATGTTTAGTACTAAACTCAATCGTCAGTTTATCCACCGAGATTAAGATGATATCAATATCGGAAAATGTACTACCAATGGGAACAAGGATTATTCTTGTTTCCCAGTGAAGGGAATATGTTGTGTATACAATGTTTAGTAATAAACTCAATCGTCAGTTTATCCACCGAGATAAAGATGATATCAATATCGGAAAATGTACTACCAATGGGAACAAGGATTATTCTTGTTTCCCAGTGAAGGGAATATGTTGTGTATACAATGTTTAGTAATAAACTCAATCGTCAGTTTATCCACCGAGATAAAGATGATATCAATATCGGAAAATGTACTACCAATGGGAACAAGGATTATTCTTGTTTCCCAGTGAAGGGAATATGTTGTGTATACAATGTTTAGTAATAAACTCAATTGTCAGTTTATCCACCGAGATAAAGATAATATCAATATCAGAAAATGTACTACCAATGGGAACAAGGATTATTCTTGTTTCCCAGTGAAGGGAATATGTTGTGTATACAATGTTTAGTAATAAACTCAATCGTCAGTTTATCCACCGAGATAAAGATGATATCAATATCGGAAAATGTACTACCAATGGGAACAAGGATTATTCTTGTTTCCCAGTGAAGGGAATATGTTGTGTATACAATGTTTAATAATAAACTCAATCGTCAGTTTATCCACCGAGATAAAGATGAAAATTCGTTTATCAAGGTCATATCCTATGCGAGTGTTGAAGCTTTTGATAGCTCAATTCGATAAAAAATCATTGATAACATGACTATCTTATCGATAAACGACGGTATAAAAAAATCAGAGAAAATTCGTCTTCTTCTTTAAATATGAACGACTGTGCACAGATGTAAAATTAAAATGAGAATCTAATAAGAAAATATTAAAATGTTATCATTGAATGAAGAGATAAAGCTACGGGAAATATAGAATAATATGAATGGAATAAATAAAAAAGGAATGTAAAATGTAATATAATATTTGAGAGTAAATTTAGTTAATTTAGAATGTCAAATAATTTCTTACTAACTAAAGTATAAAAGGCTTTAACTGGATATTTAGAACTTTTCTATTGTTGGGCATTAAGTCTAATAAATTAAGTATTTTCTTTAGAATTGCGTGAGCTAAATAATGTACTGTTGGGTAAGCGCTAATGTTGTTTAAGAGAGAAATTAAAGCAATTATACGAAATTATCCATAATCCATGGAAACGAGGTCTTAAACTTCCTAGTTCTTTCAAAGCGTTTAAGGACACAATTAATTTCATTCGAAAACCTTTCTCTTCCTACCGTAATATTGTATAAACTAATTATTGTGAGAAACAAAACACATTTCATTCGAAAACATTTCTCTTCCTACCGTAATATTGTATAAACTAATTATTGTGAAAACCAAAACCAATTTCATTCGAATTTGTTTTAATTTTACTAACGAAAATTTAAACAATTTTGATACACGTAAACTTGTATACATATGTGTATAATCTCTGTAACCACTTCTTTAATTAATGAAAAATGAAATGATACTAGTTATTTATTTTAACATTTAAGGTATGTTATAATTGTTTCTAATTTGTTCGTCTAATATTTAGTATTTTATAAGTAAACCCGCTGATAACTTTTATTATTGTACATTAAATTGTATTACACTTTCGTTGTAGACACTAAAACTTTTATTTATTATTTTGTGGGCGGATTTATTATCTTGTATAAATATCTTTCAACCAACCAGAAAGATGTTAAAGAAGCCTTAAGTGAAAACCAGAATATAAATGTTTCTTTAAAAAATCAGGGTTCCAACCGGAAATTGAAACCGCGACCTCCGGGATAGGAGACAGACGTCTTACCAACTAGGCCACGGCGGTCGTCTAGTTTGATAAAAAGGTCTATTTAGTTTGATAAAAAGTAATGAAAAGGGATAAATAAACTTAAACACGTGTAAAATATATATTAAAAGCTATTATTGATATATTAAAACAATATTTCATTATATAATAAGCTAAATTGACTGACACGTGAGTTATTTAAAATATTTACTTTCTTGCAAAAGTGCTCCAAGCTTTTATGTTAAACAGCTAATAAATGTAAAATAATCAATTTAGATAAAAAACGCATGAAAATAGAAACAGTTCACAAACCTTTGGGAATCAAACCTGGTACCCTTGGGTGGTAAGTGAACACGTTGCTAATAAAGCGGCTATGCCGACAAAAAAATTAATTAGTTAGAATTTAAGATTTTTAAAATTTAATAACAATTATTAAATTTTAAAAATCTTATATTCTAACTACGTACCAAAAGTGTGTAGTCTTTTATATACGCCTATAGGATTAAAATCATTTCTCAAATAAGAAAATATAAATACAAACAAAACATTTTTAACGAAATATTTTAAAATCGTATCAGAAACATCAACAAAAAATAAATAAAAATGTATGAATCTTTTCAAATACAAACTCAAATAAAAACTTTCCCGTCATAAACCATAAATAAAAAAGTAATGGAGTTTCACGAACATATGACACTGTGGCAAATCTTCGTCTATTTTCAAATCGCGAACATATTATTGGGTGTTTATTTGAACATCGAACACGGTAAAATATTATTTCGCGCCGGTTTTATCACGAAGTTCAGCTCGTGTCGAACTTTGAACGAACGTACATGCGGCCGACGCGAAAGTTAGTTTGCGACTGACAAGGTCTTCGTTTAGCGATAATAATTCAGGCTGTAGTGTCGACAGGTGTGCGTTAGAATTTAAAACTTGAGGGCGTGTGTTTCCCGCGCTTGGCTTTCCACGTCCAACCCTCTTTTTGGCGGGCTTTCTTGTCTGTCATACAAATTGCTTTTGGTTTTGAAATTAAGGTAACGGAAATGTCATTTATTTTCTTCACTCTTCGGTTATAAATGGAGGTCTTAAACGAAAAAGTCTCACGTAATGCAGATGTGAGAAATTCCCTTGTTCAAAATCATGATTGATGTACGAGTATGTTTTCTAAATGACTGAAAATTGTCACAAATAATAACCTTCTTCACATATTTTATCAATATTCTCAGTAAATAAAATCTATTATTTACTGTTTTGCTAAGAGTTTTCTTTATTCATTAATGACACTACGTTGTGGCTAGTCATCTATACAGAATGTGTACCGTGAAGAATCCCGGCTGCGAGTGTGATCTGGATGATGAAACTATAGACCATGTATTTTTCGGTTGCCCTTTGCAAGACAGGTTTGATTTACTTAAAGCCATATCTTTGCCGCGTCCAATGAATGTTGCGATTGTTCTTTCTTCGTGGAATTTTTCCACTTATAGATCGATTGTTAAATGTTTGAAACTTAATCAGCTAAAACTTGTACCGTCTAAAACTGTAATTTTTTATTGTATTGACTGATATATAGTAGTTGCATAATGACTTCAATTTGATGGCACGAATCATCCTAGTTTGGGTGGATTGCTAAAAAAGGACTTGACGTTTAAACATTAAAGTTTTAAAATTTTCAAAAAAAACATGTTTTGAAGGATAGATGACACATGTTTATTGAATTGTTAGTTTTTTGGAAGATATTAATTATTGTTTCCTAAAATTAACGAGCACTTAAATGTTGTGTTTTATTCATAAATAAATACCTACATAACTTTGTTATCATAGCTTAATGTATCCGTTTATTGAAAACAATATGAAAAGTTCTTTTTGAAGCATGTGGTTTGTTTTATTTCCTTGGAAAATAAAGAAAAAAAAATATTTGTCAATCAACTGTTTTAACAGAAACATATTTTTATCAATATAAAATGTTTTTTCTTTCTTTTCCACCATCCTTTCTTTTCCTTTGATTGGTGATATCTCATTCTTACTTTTACTATGAGTATATTGTTCATAAATTTCATAAAGATTAATAATCATTTGAATATTTTTTTGCGATCTTCCTTAATGTACTTTTGTCTGGTCATTTGGAAGAGATTGCCGTTTGACAATAAGCCCGCCAGATTGTTTTTGCAGTGAAGTGTAAATAAATAATAATAAAATAAATAAAATAAATGCTTAACTACACATTTTGAAATTGAATTCGTTGTGAAAAAAAAGGTAAACTTTAAATTCAAAACCCGTAAACTTAAAGAACTACAATAAAAGATAAATAATCTCTCCAAAATAAGAAAGCGAATTCTTTGCAATGTAAATACGTAACGTATTTGGCCAAATATTTCTCTTCGCAAGTTTCTCGCTGACATCAACAGAACTCTTGTACAAAACGGACGTTCTTTTCCACTGGTACATTGCATCCTACAAATAATTGAATGGGACGTTTATACGTCATTTTTATACGTGGCCCTTTCTTCACAATCGTTTTTACGCAGACCGTATTAAAGGTGGAAATCGTGGATAGATATGAATGGAAAATTCGTATTATTTTTTAAATTTTGTGTTGTACTTTTATGTATATAACATTTACTTTGAAATCCACTAATACGATGTTATTGACTCGAAATTATTTTGTATTAGAATATAAGTTCAGTTCGATCAACTAAAATCTTGATATTGGAGCTCGAAACTTGAGACCACAAAGTTAAGTCGAATCAGAATTGATTTCGGTCTATTAAAAAAAAGTCTTAATTTTACAAATAAATTTATAACTGATATTTTAATTTTATTTGACGAAACATCGTTAAGACTATATAAGTCCATTAAAATTATAACACTGATTTCAAGTTCTTTACATTTATTTTCACACCTTGGAAGTTTATTTCGGCTTACTAATTTGAAATGGATTATAATTTCGAAAATACTGAAATGATCATCTATGCATTAAAAATAAATAAATATAAAACTTAAATTCACTGTTTCGATTTGATTTCAATAACAATATATATTTGTTCAAAAAGTGAAGACCTTCGTGGCTAAGTTGGTTGATCGCTTATTTTCTATCTGCGTGGGAAAATACATTTTGTGAGTTAAGAAGGGTCCTAGTTAATTTTTTTTTTAGTATCTATTTTTGGTTATTTGGATAAAATTGTTATATGGCAATAAGTTTGTCAGATTATAATCTATTCAATGGAAGTGTTAAACACTAACATAAGTAATTATACACACCGAAATTGACATCTAGGAATAGTTTCATGAAGAGAGCGCTAGAAATGGCGGTTGCCCCGGATATAGCGCGTATTTTGAAACAGAAAAAAAAACATATGACTATTGGATAAAGCTATCAGAAAACAGAAAATATTGTACCTGAAAGCCAACTGCCTTTGTCAACTTGGAGGGTCCTGAATAGATTCCGAGTAGGAATGAGTGGATAAGATACAAGGTAAACATACAAATGTGGATGGAGTTTCTTGAAAGATAGTCTCGTACATTGAATGTGATTGTGGGGCTTTACAGTAATCATAACACACACTAATTTATCCAAATATCGGGACGATATGATCTGGATAAGATCGGATTAATGCGAATGATAAGATGATCTCGGTTGCCTTTTATTGGAGACACGTGGTATAATCAATAATTATTTTACGGGCACGGAAATAAATGATGATTTAATACTGTATTCTGACTTGAAACTTTACAATGAAGAAACGCCCAGCGATGTAATGATTGCATCCAATCGGTTGTGCCGACTGTTCCAAGACTCGATAAAGGCGAACCATCTGTCAGCTATCTCTACTAGGTTCTGAGAAATTTTGTGGTGATCGTCCTCAACAATAGACTGGTTGAGTGGTCAACAATGCATTTCTTTAACTCCACGCTGACATCGTGACATCAATGCCCTCGTGTTTTCGGTTCTTTCTTAGGCGACCTATGAAGAAGGTATTGTGTTAAAAAAAAGATTGGGTGTTCGATAAATAATCATCATGCTTTGGATAAAGTTTAATATGGCGTGGTTTTGTGAACAATACTACAATATCTGCAATAGTGATAAATCAATGTACAAGGATCTCTTTTTAACGTGTTTATCCTATGGTCTAGCGCCCTTAAATGACTGAAGCCACTCCAAACACTCCAGCGTGGTCAGTTGATAAGACGCATGTCTTCCGATCAGGGTGTAACGGGTTTGATTCCTGTTGGCAACCAGATTAAAAATAAAGGGGTTCTGTCTGGTTTTTACTAAAGGTTATAAATCATTCTTATTGGTTGGAAATTATTGCTACGTGGCAATAAGCCCACCAAGTTATACAGTCTACAATGAAAGTGTAATATAATACAATAAGACACCTTTAATAGGGACTAAGAACATAAATGCAGACAATGATCAGTCGCTCACATAAAGAAACAATCAACAAGAAACAACGAACACGTAATACAATAAAATCCTCCATTTCTCAAAAAGAGAAAAAAAATAAACGAATTTATAGATTTTTTAAACCAAACTTATCTTCAACCGCCAGATATCGTACATAGCTCCTTTCATTTAAATTATTCCTGAATTTCTTTCTTTGAAAAATTCCATTTACCTGATTTAACTATTATATAATTTTATTCATTCAGTGTCTACAATGATGTAATATAGCACAATCACATCATTTTACAAGGTAAATACCAAAATATAATAAAAAAAAGCATTATTCTCATAAAATAAAGAATATATTTCTATCTGGCCATGGGAGATTCAATGGAAAACCTTTTTGCTTCAACCATGCCCCTTTGTCCTGTTGTAATTTTTGTGATTATCTGGATCAAATCACAGATCATATTTTGTGGAATAGCGATGTTATTTGAGTCAATAACTTGCACAGATATCTCAATTTAGCCTTACATTGGTAAGCGAGTATCTTCGGACCGATTGGCAACTCCGATTTAGTTGTGTGAAAGGATAGTTTTGATGCATTCGAAGTTATCTGTGAAAGTAAATACTGGCAACTGGTTGGGCTGTTAGAACTTCATTCTTAAAGCCTTCGTGCATTCGTGAGGTGCATGGCCGCGTGGTAACGCACTAGACTTCCGTGCGGAAGATCGTCGGTTCGAACCCCACGCTGTGCTACTCCTCTTCGAACGACACAGGCACTTTTTCCGCCTAGTGTTCGAGGGCATAAAAATACCTATGACTTCGGTCATATCTATTCTTAAAAAAAAGAAAAAAGCCGCTTTATAAGTTTATTTACTGAACTGTGACTCATTTTCGAGTATGATCTAAAGTCCCGCGACACTACTATTATTTTCACAGTAAGGTATGTCACCGCTGGATGAAGAGTCCCTTTGATCAATTCCTCGTTCGTTACTACGTGATATCGTGTACGGCACCGGTACAAGGAACTGTTTCATAGGTGGATGGCAGCTGCGCAATGCTCGGAGAATTCAGGTCAATCCCAAAGGACGTAGATCATTTAAAAGGTAGCAATGGTGAAGAGATTCCTCTTAGGCAGGTACGAGGGCTGCTACTTAAGTTTTGAGATATGGTAACACCAGTGTAGATACGTCAAATCTGACATCAGCATCGTAAAATTTGGCGTTTTTAATGGTATACGTGCTCAGAAAGTTTTGTCATACGAGTGCTATTTGTGTTGTTTACAGTGACTTGAAAAATTCATCTCGGACAAAAATGGAATTAAATCGTGAACATTTTCGTGCGATGATTTTTTATGATTTTCGACGTGGACTAACTCAACAACAGTGTGCCGATCAACTCGATTCGCATCATCCCAGGCCACTGTGTTTCGCTGGTTTTCAGAATTCAATTATATTATAAGTCTACATTTCCGCTGCGGTCGCGATGCTGCGCGGACCCAAACACAAATAAATATTTCATACAAAAACCAAGAATTTCAAGTATCAAATTAGAAACAAGTTAACATATCAAATTGTATCAAGAATTTACATAAGAAATATCAAAGAAATATATTAATATCTACACATATTAAGGGTGACGCATACGTCAGATATATTACGTTCATAAAAAAAAAAGCTGATTTCGATGATCTAGAATATATTGTATTGTATTTCACTTTCGTTGTATACAGTACAAACTGGCAGGCTTATTGCAATATGGCAATATCTTCCAACCAACCAGAAATATGTTAAAGTGGCCTTAATTGAAACCCAGACTTGAATATGTTAAAAAAAATGGTTTCTAACGGAAATCGAAACCGCAACCTCCGGGCTGGAAGAAAAGCGTCAAACAAGACCACGGAGGTTATCATAGATCACGCTGGATGGGGATTTATTTTGACTCCCATAATAGCCTGGGAGATGGTGGTTTTCAACTGAACTGAATTGAGATTATACTATCTGCAAAATAAGATTTATAATAAATATTATATAATAATATGTATTATTACGCAACAGGTAACAAAAAAATCACTTACAGTTACGAAAAATGTGATTTAAAAAAAAATTGTTTATTCATATTTTCTCTGTTAAATGTTTGAAGCAATACATTTTTACACCAATGTCCAAAAATTGGTAACAAAACTCATATACTATATAGTTTTAAAAGTCATATTTTTCATTTTATTCCCCGAATCTTCGAGCTGGTTTTCTTACTTTACAGCAGTCAACATCTTTTGCCTTTCAACTGTATTTTTCTCAATTTTTCTCTTATAATCTTTCCAGTCACGTTCATATCATACGTACGTACAATTGTTTTTTCAACCTTCTATCACTCTTTCGTTACGTCCAACCCAACTCATAACGCAATTTTCACAAAAAAAAAACTAATCGTAGTATTTATCTTCAAACCAAATACAACAACTTTATAAACCGTTCACAATTACGTTGGTTATTTTATCGCTAGCAAAGTAATCGTATTTCAATTATCTTAATACATAATGTTGAATAAAACTAACGTATAATCAATACCACGCAAATCTCGATAGATTTGCAGGGCCGGATTTATTTTATTGTTCGAACAAAGTGACCTATTTAATTTGTTTATAATATTTCGGTTGATATTTTGAGTTACGAAATTCTATAACAAATTAATTAAGTTCACTGAATCCCCATATACTCAACTTAAAAATGTTAATAATTATCAATATTTCCCAGTTTCAGTGTTATATCATCGTTATATAGTGTCCCAATAAAAGCGCCGGATTTAAATTGGACACCATTTTTTTTTCATAAAGTTGGCAGCTTAAAAAATTACATACTCGTATGTGCCATTTGTCTTTCTTGCGATTAGTGAATATGGTACGTTACACGCAAGAACAACGCGTTATTATTGATAAAACTCATTATCAAAATGGGGAAAGTTTTGTTGTAACAGTGTAACGTGAACTTCTTGGAATTTTTGATCGAAATAATGGTCCAAATGAGTCATCAATTCGAAGATTAATTAAAAAAAATGAAGAAACTGGTTCGGTTCTGGGCAATAAGTCACTCGTGCGTCCTCGTAGCGGGTGTTCACTCGAAAACATAACCGCAGTGAGAAAAAGTGTTACTGAAATCCCAGGGACATCAATTCGTCATCGTTCACAAGAACTAGACATTTCAAGAAGCACCTTGCAGCGAATTCTCGCGAAAGATCTGGATTTGCATGCTTACAAGATTCAACTGGCCCAAGAACTAATGTTATAAACTAAATCTGGCGCTCTTATTGGGACACATTAAGTAATCGCTATGAAAAATTCATGTTTTCAATAAAAAAAACAAAAATTTAAAATTAATTAAGTTCAAAAAAACTTTTTAATCGCGTTCCAATCATTTTCGCTCATTTACCGGTTTCCCTTTATCAAGAGCGTCTTCAGAATGGTGGTTGAACAATTGTGGTGCATTTCTTCAAATACGAGTACACTCAAATACTGGTTGACGTCTTGAAAAAGTTTTTATATTAGGTTTAAAAATCTATATGTGATGGTTCAAATTTTGACTTTAGTGGGGACGTATGAGAATTTTATGTTGAAATCTGTATTTTAATAAAAAAAAAAACAAAATAATAAAGTAGTAACATAATGGTCATTTATGGAGTTTTATGTTAAGCCAATTATTGACTACGTCTATTTCCAATTATTGTTTTAAATTGATATATTGGAGCTCTACCCAGAAAACTATCATACAAGTAAGTAATAATATTTGCTTAAAATATTTTTTTAATCAAGCCTTGTGAGCTAATTTGAGAAATGTGAGTAGATTTTTTTATTTGATTGGTAATTGGATTTACATAACATGGGTACATAATTCATCATTTCTCCTTTGTTGGAACTGAATCTTGTGATAAAACCTGAAAATCTAGGGACATTCACAATAAAAAAATGTATATTATTATTGTAAAAAAAATTACACACCTTCTCATATTATACAATATTTTGAAAGAGAGTTGATTGTTTTGAGTTAAAGTTTGTTTAAAAAACCACAAATATAAAAAAATCTATTTTAAAAAATAAAACCATAACATTGAACTTTAAAAAAAAAGTGTATATGAAAGATATAAAATCATCAAGATAACAATACGTATGGCCCAATACCAACATAACCAAGACAAAATAATGATATTCTGGAGGGACTTCTCCTTGAATAATTTCTGAAATGTGATTGTGTCGATTCCATGAGAGTTAGAATTGAAAGCTTGAGTCGATTTATTTGTGAGTAGAACACCACTTACCATTGGCAATATGGAAGTTTCTCAATCCTCTACACTGGGTGTGTTGATCAAAATACAACCTCTTCACATGGAAGATTGACGCAAAAAATCCACTACTACGCATGTAAGCCGACATTTAATCAATATCGTACCTGAGCGTTTGACCACCGTGTTTCGTTAGATCTCGGAAGAAGACCTACAGAGAGGAGGCACATAAGCATTTTCCGGGTTCATAGGATATAGATTTGATGTCAACACGATTATAACGGAAGGGAAACAAACATATGTATACATTTAGAGTGGCAAACACAACTCTTTGAAACAGTCCTTAATTTTTCTATGGATTCCTTCAACGACCATTTTTTAAATATTTTTGAATGTGTATGAGTTAACATAAAAAAACATGAAATATTTGTAATTTATTTTTATCAAACACTGTTTATTCCACTTTTTTGTGACGGTATAACCCTACCGGTTTCAAGGCTTTCACCTCATCTTTAGGGGAGCGCAAACAAGACAATAGACAATGTTTGATAACAATAAATTACAATGTCTTTAAACCTCAACAACGTTAATGCCTTAACTATAAACAACATGAAATATTTATTTTAGAACGTATCTTAACAAGATAAAATTTCAAATTTATACTGTTAATTTTTTTGAACCTTTATTGAATATTAAACTTTGATTCAACTCTGTGGTAATCGACTTACATAACTTGCAGTTTCAAATTTCGTAAATTGGTTGAAGAAGTAAATCTCGTTTGGTTCATCCGGCCCATTTATTATAATACTCGTATATAAGCACATACAGCCTTTCAGATCGTTCATCCAGAATGAAAAAAAAATCTTTTTTATTCGGTGGTTCCAAATAAAAAAAAAAACTGATTGCTGACGTCAATAAAAACGGTGATCCGGAGTCGAAAACATAGAGGAATCGTTTTGTTTTTGTCTATGGTCAATTTCAAAATCAAAGATTAAGATCGAAATTGCCCATTTCAAAGCTTCGTTTTATACATTGACACAAGTAATAAAAAATGTTCGATATTTGAATCTTTCATATTCGGAACAGAATGATTCTCGAATGAACAGATAAATGAGGTACTGATTACTTCGGATATCAAATTGAATAATTATTTATATATTCGTACTTGTTAAATAAATATTATTATATAAATAATATATATAAACGTATGTTTGTTGTTACAGTTTCAAAATATCAATAATAACACTTTCCACAAGAAGATTTACAGTTTTAATTTTATGTAAAAAACCCTTATAAATTTGTTCTGAATTTGATGAAAATAATAAAAAAAATTAGACCATTTTACTTAAAAGATATTGCTAATATACATATAAAAACGATCCAGCCAGTTCTCGGCCGAAAGTAGGCCTAGTATGATAATTGTGAAAAATTAGGAGAATGATAGTAGTGAAAAACTTTTCTCTACACCCATACGTATTCTCATAAAACTACTTGTATTTACGAGTATCTTTCTCCTTACTTTTCCATCGTTTTAAATGTATCTTACTTAATCCAATGACGTTTTTTCGCATTCCTCTCCCACGCTACATTCAATCATTCAACCGTCTGATATTTTAAACCAAAGTTCTTGTTATTTACATTTATTTTGAGTTGTCCACTTATATTGAAAAGGTACACTGATTTGACATACACATCTATAATTTGTGATCGCAGCCATGAATTTGTGTTACGTATACTATTATAATATATGAGAATGAATACGGATACTGTATGCTGAAGACATGGTGATGACACGGTGGTATTAGTGGAGAATGAAGTAGAATTACATAAAATTGTATGAGAACAACGCAGAGAATGAATGTTGTGAATGAATGTTGCCAGATTCAAAGTCATGGTGATAGAAGTGTAAAAAGGAAAGTAAATGCGATATATGGATGAACAATCTAAAATAAGAGCCAGTTGATAATTTCTTATATTTGAGTAGCACTTTCTCAGATAATAGAAGAATTAAGAGGAATATCGAATATCGTGTAGTATCATCTTTGATATACGGGAATTAAACGTAGACGTGGAAGAATATTGAAAGGAACTGAATAAATACTGTTGGAATGTGTATACTGAGAAGAATACATGGAGTGATAATTAAATATAGAATACGGAACGAAGTGATAAGGGATGAATGTGAACTGATCTGTTGAAAAAGATGAAGAAGAGCACTCTTATATGGTTTAGACGTATAGAACAAATGAAAAAAGAAAGACTAACAACAATTTACAAATATATATATATATATATATATATATATATATATATATATATATATATATATATATATATATATATATATATATATATATATATATATATATATATATATATATATATATATATATATATATATATATATATATATATATATATATATATATATATATATATATATATATATATATATATATATATATATATATATATATATATATATAAATATAATATATATATATATATATATATATATATATATATATATATATATATATATATATATATATATGTTATATTTTATATTTTCACGGAGAGGAGTATACGTTGAATATTCTTTTGGAGTACTCCGTGTAGTCATCATGGTGGTCTTTATATTCCAATATTTCGTTCTGGATTACACCAAAAAAAAAAAAAAAATAAAAAAAAAAATAATATAAAAAGAAACGAAAAGAAATTTGTCAGCACGGCATTTTTACCATATATAAAAGGAACAACAGACCGTATTGGAAGAATTTTAAATAAAAATAACATATCCACCATCTTTGGAACACACCAAAAAATTTCATCGTTAATAAGAAGTGTCAAGAGCAAAATACCAAATGAAAACCACGGAATATACCAGATACCGTGTTCAACATGTGAACGACCATACATAGGGAAGACTAATCGTCGAGTATCGGCACGCATCGCAGAACACCGCGTAGACGTCAAAAATAAAAATCCAACATCAACCCTAGCATTCCATGTTATGACAGAAGGGCATAAAATAAATTTTGATGATGCAAAAACCATAAAAAACGTTGATAGAGAAAGAGCAAGAACAACAAGAGAAGCCATCGAAATTTATCTTCAACCAAACTGTCTAAACACACGTGATGACACACTAAGAATATCAAAAATATGGCATACAATATTAAATGAACGCAAGAAACCGATGATAAATAAAATAATAAAATAAAATAATAAAAATAACCAAAAAGTAGCTACAAATCAAATAAATATTTAAAAGAAATTCTAATGAAAACTTATGGATCTATGGTCACAGAGTAAACAAACAAAAGCGCTAATTAACAAATGTCATTTTGACAGAAAGTCAATTCTAAATCAATCTTTTCCCTGATGATGTTTTGGTGTAATCCAGAACGAAATATTGGAATATAAAGACCACCATGATGACTACACGGAGTACTCCAAAAGAATATTCAACATATATATATATATATATATATATATATATATATATATATATATATATATATATATATATATATATATATATATATATATATATATATATATATATATATATATATATATATATATATATATATATATATATATATATATATATATATATATATATATATATATATATATATATATATATATATATATATATATATATATATATATATATATATATATATATATATATATATATATATATATATATATATATATATATATATATATATATATATATATATATATATATATATATATATATATATATATATATATATATATATATATATATATATATATATATATATATATATATATATATGTTATATACTGTGTAGAGTTGGGCTTTTGATTGTCTGTCGGGGGCATAGATATTTTAGTGTTTGTCGCTGGTACTTTTTCCTTGACAGTTGGTATATTCTCTATTAAATTATTCAATGATGATAGGTCATCGGTAGGTTTGTAAGGGAATACGATACACGTAAATAGCGAGACGCTTACATTGGTTTCAGGTACTGTATAGTATGTCTGTCACGCTACCTTCTACGATACTTCTGAATATATTCGTCGAGCTTTTGCTCTTCTTTCGTTAAGGTCCATTCCTATTCATTTGATAAAACCTGAAACTACTTACTTGAAAATTAGATTTAATCCAGATTTATATTTTTATTTAATTAAACCGTAAATATGACAACACCTTTTATTACACATGGACGGACATTATGCAAATGTTATTTTATTCGATTTATAAATACAATAGAATGAGATACATTACCTTTGTATTGAACAATAAAGTCAAAAGAATATATTTTTAAATAGAGAAAATATTCATAATCCATCTGAACGTTTTCATACACGAATGGCAAAAATAATGAAAAGCAACCCGTAAAAACATCACTAACAATGTTTTTTACAACCCATTGGACTACGGGGACTCATGTTTGTGATATAAAAGTACTTTGGCGGAGTAGAATTAAAAGTGAAATGATTTAAAGCGTTATATAGCGTGGTTACTGGGAATAGGGGGGAAAAGGGATGTGCGAACGCAGGGCAACCTTTCTCAAACATTTTTAAGTGCGACGGAGAATGGAAAGATTTTTCTATTTGATTTCGCATGTTTTTACCTTAAAGTAAAACAATGTAACCGTCGTACATAGTTATGTTCATTTTATTTTTTATTATTGTCTGAACGTTTATTTATTATTTTGGACGCGTTTACTTTTTGGTGCGTTATGACACAATGTA